>VWZS01008407.1:1849551-2188670 GCA_013397075.1 Rhabdornis inornatus | reverse complement strand
GCCCCCGCGGTGTGACGGGGAGCGCAGCCCGAGCGGCCGCGGGCGCCGGGCCTGAGCCGGCGGGTGTCGGCACCACCTCCGGGGCCCGGCCCGGCCCGCCCCGCCCGTCGGCGGCCACAATGTTCTCCCTCAAGCAGCCCAAACCCACCTTCAAGTCGTACCTTCTGCCTCAGGTAACCGCCTTTTACTGCCATTACTGACCTGCTCTCCCTGCCCTGCCCTGCCTGCCTCGGGCCGTCCCTGGCCCTGGCCCTGGCCCTGGCCGAGGTGCCGCCCCGGAGCTGTGCCCGCTGGCCCGGCGGGTGGCGAGCAGCACCTGTGGAGGGGCTCCCCGAGCCCTCCGTGGCACCGGGAAACAAAAACTGAGCCTCCAGTTCGGGGGCAGCCCCTCGGCCTCCGGGTCGCACACGGACAGAGCCCGCACTGTGGTCGGGAAGCAGGACTTCTATCAAAATGAAGTCTTGGATTTATTAAAATCGGCCCGTGCGAAATGGTTTTGGAAAGTTTTGAGATATGCTTCAGGTGTTTGGGCTCGCTTTGCTCCCAGCGCTGGGCGGGATGAGTAGAAAGCAGCGGCCACTACTCTGCTGGGCAGATAATTAAACTCACTTGTAGCCATCGTTTCACGTTTAGAACGTGCCTGATGGCATAAATAAGAAAACCGAGTATATCTATCTATTATATATAGCGCATATAGTACTGAGTATGTCGAGAGCCACCAGGTTTTTTTGTGTCATCTGGATGTACACTTGACAGAAAGCGATATTTACTTTAGACAAGACAGGACCTCTTCTAGCAACATGATTGACATGTTGACTGATTTTTGTTTTTTCACAATTTCTTAGTAAAAGTGAGCTGTCGATGTAATACAGCTCTGGATATTCCTAGTCCTGCGAAAAGGTTATATTGGTGTCATTATAGGAACCGTGGGTTATTTCACTGAAGGTTCCAGTCTTTTTATAGAAGATTTTAATTTTTGAAGTTTGAAACTGAAGTGCAAGTAAGCATATCTGCGTTCTAGGCCTTGGGGTTTTTTGAAATCTTTCCTGTGTTGGAAAGATGTGCATGTTAGAAGTTAGTAGAGAGTTTTTTTGACCTTGAGTGTCTATATCTGTAAAACTTATTGAAGATATCGAGCCATTATGGAATATCAAACCAAATTGGTTTTTGTTCTGTGACTTGTGATACTTTGGGTTACCCAGTTTGTTAAACATGAATATTTAAAATGTTTTATTGTTCTTTTGGTATAAATCTAAATGGCCCCAAAATTGTTAAAAACTCTTGCTATTATTGGATTCTAGCTCCTTAAGATGAACTTTTAAAGTGAAAACAACTTTCTGTTTTGTAGAAGCGAATCGGGCTTGTGTCTGACAGTAAAGTTCTGAGCCTTAAGTAAATTGTCTTTTGTTTTTCTTCAGGCTGATGACAATACAGTGTCAGAACCAAGGATTAAAAAACTGGAACCAGTACTTTTACCAGGTAGGCATGAATCAGGAATTTGACAAATCCCTCTGTTGGTATTGATTTTGGTACATTTTAATCTTAGCATTGCTCGTTTAGGGAATAGTGTTTTAGAGAGGGAAAAGGTGATGATATTCACGTCTGTAGAAACTTACTCTAACCCACCTGAAACGCTAAATAAATACTTAGGCAATTTTGCCTGTGTGATGCTTTACTACATATAGAATAATGTCTTGGTTTTATTGTCATTATTGTAAATTAAACCACTGTTAAGTGTTTTTACATTCTTGACACCTTTGGAAGACTACTGGTAAATACACTTTCATTAGATAGTCAGATGTTTACCTGTGTGCAGAACCCAGTACCAAAGCCTGTGTCAGGGTCTTCCTTTATTTTAAAGGAAAATAGTAATAGAATTTCAAGTATGTGGGAATGATTAACTTCTGTATTGGAAAACTTCCAATGCCATCTTTATTCATTTATTGAATATGGTGCTGTTAGGTAAGTTTGGAATTTGTGTCTTCAGACCTCTACAGAATAATCTTTTTGGGGTGTGTGTGAAATAAAGTGATGCTTTTATTACTGTTCCTCATTACATATTTATAAAAATATAGAGTGGATGTATGTAGGACATTCATATTTTAAATAAGAAATAATCTCTGGTAAATGACCGTTTGATCTATGAGGATTTCTAAAAGCCTTCTTTCAGCTATGGAAGGAACAATCTACTGTTCTCAAGATGTCTTCCATTGCAAACTGTACATCACAGTAATAAATTTGGCTTGCAGTTTCTGAGGGTAATTTTGAGCTTAAAACAATGTCATACTACAGTTTTTTCTGAGCATTCAGAATGCACATTAAAAATATGAATTTACACACACACGTAGGTATAAACAACTCTTAAAAACTATTTCACTGCTTTACATGGGCCTGTTGCTAATTAAGCAGTACTAATTGGTATGTGATACGGTCCAGTGAGGTAGCTAAGAGGCTGAAATACTGTGGAAGAGGTTCAACTGAAAGAGTAAATAACAACTGCCACGTTCTTCATGAAACAAAAGAATGGAGAGTTTGCTTGAGGCATAAATGTCTTAAAATACATTGCTGAGATTGCTTGATATTTGAAATAGTTACGTTTTTTTATGCTTGCAAGACTTCTGCTTACCACTTGGCATCTCACTGATTGTGTTGCAGTTGATATTCATCCAAGGCCTTTGACTCACAAGGAAGTGACTGCATGCTCTTCTCTGAGACATTCCACAGCAAATGCAAGGCAGTACAAGAGTGCTTTGCTCAAAATGCAGCACATCTTGCCTTTGCTGTGGGACCTGGCCATGAGCAGTTACAAGAAGTAACTTCCGTGCTGCCACTTTTTTGCATCGTGGTTCATTCTCTATTTGTGAAACTCTCAAGTACTCTTAAAATGGTGCTGACTGGGTTTGTTTTTTTCAACTGGTTTGTATTTATTCCCTCTTGCATTGTTTTCTGTGTCTGCACTCTCTTTGAAGTCAGCATTTGATGGCTTTTGGGGCATTTGTAGTAAGTTGCCCCGAGTTATGTAGAAGCTGCAGTATGATGTACCACAGACTTAAAATTTCCACCTCTATATCATTCTAAGGTATTATTTTGAATTATTTCGTGACAAAATTCACTGCTCTGTATAGCCACAGAGTAACTCTGACAAAGTCTGTTCATGACTCTGTGTGAGATTTGGGAGGGTGTTAGGAGTGACTTATTTTAAATTACTTAAATGCAGCTCTTCCTGTCTGAAGTTAAGCACCAGCCTAAACACATTTTTTTTTGTTTCTGTCATCAGCTGTGCTGTAGAAAACTGCATAAACAAGTACACATTGTACTGTTGGATAGACTGGCTTTTGGATTTGTCATAACCCAAGTTACTGGCCAAAATCCAACTAATTTAATTATATTAAGGCTGACTTGCACTTCCTTGTAAATACAGTTTCAGTATGGCATTCATAACATCCTATCCTTAACAGTTGTGTGAAATTGCTTTTGGTCTCAGGAGCAGAGATGAACCTGAGTGGCTGAATGTTTGTTATGCCTTTTTAAGTAGTGGAGTTTTTTAAGGACTTCTTTTGGAATTAAGTTATGTTAGCACAAGCAGGTACTGGCTCTAGTAATCTTCAAAACCTGCAAATGGTTGTATTAAGCTTTTGGTTCCTAAAACATAGTGACTCTGAGGGAATGGCTTGCTTACTAATTCCAAAGTAGCTAAATACCCTGCTGTCTAACTTGCATTTCTATTTAGTGCAGGTTAGGACAAGGAGTTATAGACTAGGAGATAATACATCTGGTTAGAAAATGAAGTGGGTTTTACTAAAAAAAAAAATTCATTGGAATCAACTTTCAACCTGTAGAGTTTGTTTTGAAAGTTTCCTCTGAAGCCCAGAGCCTGCATCTCATCAGAATTTGGAGCCAAAGCCTGTATTCTCATGGAACTGTATGCCCTGAGGAAGGTATTTATTGGGAAAAGGAACAAGTATTATTTAAAACAAGTAAAAACCGTGGTTGTAAGGGATAACACTGATACTACAGTAGGGAAAAGCAAGTAATTTTATAGGATTTGGTGTAATTTCATTGCAAAACACATGATAGAGGTTTAAGATGGAGTTATAAAAATGTTTTCTTTTTCTTTCTGCACCTCTGTTTCCCTAGTGTTAGCTCTGTTAATGAGAGTTTCTGCAGAATTTGTTAAGAGTTGGCCTCTGTAACAATTTCACTTTTTTCCCGCTTTGTTTGTGTGCATTGCTGATTTTGTAAGCATGTCAAAGTGGAAAATTACAAAAATAGCAGGTAGTCAGTCTGTTAAAGTGCCTTGTCTGGCTGGTAGGAAATTAGTCTGTGTACCTTAGGGGAGTGTTGAGTTCAAGTTGTTAAAGCTGAAGGTGTGTTTTGTTCTGGTGATCAGCTATAGCCTATTTTCCATAACTGTGTCTGTAGCATTTTCAAGTCATCGACCTGAGCATTCAAAAAACCTGTCCAGCACAAGTGGACTGCAAATGCAGAATGTGTCTCCATAATGTGAATGCAAAGAAGTGTGCAGAAGTGCAATACAGGGATGGACCATGGACCAGTCCAGTGTCTGTGCTGGATCCAGTGCCACTGTGGTTTAGGCAAGACCAGCCAACGAGATCCTCCCTGTGTTGCTCACACATGGCATTCTGCAGCAGGTTATGTAACCAGTGGAGCATCTGATTGAGTTTGAGGAGAGGACTGTGCCTCCCCAATCTTAATGTCCACTTGAATTAGCTGAATTGTTGCTCAGTATGCTAATTTGCTACTACATTAAGATAGTAGTTGCTACCTGTTTTTACAAGAAGCCTAGAAATGGTTATAAAATTATAGATGAAGCTGAATTAGAATAGTAGTTTTTATCTTTAAGGCTTACTTATGCTAAGGTAAGTTAAAGAGGCAGTGGTGGTGAAGTGCTGCTGAAAGCAGCTACGCACAGGCTGCCGTGTCTGCCCCGTTTTGTGGTCAGATGGCAGAAGTGAACCTTAGAGCCACCACCGGTGTGTGGTCACAGCCGCGGTGGGTGACCAGCAGGGCACAGGTTCGGCTGGGCGGGGGCAGATGTCACCTCTCCTGCTGGTGGCCACGGAGGCACCGAGGGAGAGGGCAGCAGGGCAAGCAGCATTCCCAGCTGCTCCCTCTGCCCTCCCTGCTCCCTGCAGAGTGCAGCATGGGGACTTTCCTCTTGCAGGCACCTGATGGGGACACCCAAGTGAGGAGTCACAGGATATCACAGAAACGATGCTGCCGTGTTCAATTCCTCTGCTGGATTTGTCTTACTTGAATAATTTATGCAGTTGCTTTCTATAGCTGTGTAAACGTTTAGCACCCACAGCTTCATGGTAACAAGTTCCATAGTTTAATTTTATGATGTTACAACACCTTTTAATTGTTTTGTTTTTTTTTCTGAAATTAACACCATCCAGTTCCTTTGGATAAATCCTAGTTCTTGTAAGACACAGAAAACATTAAGCCGTATTCCTCCATCTAATGCAAATTGTGGTTTTCAGACCTGTGTTATATGTGCACTTTGTTTTGCTTTGCTTTAGCTTAATTGTCTTAGTTGGTCCTAAAAATGAAGTTTCCCATATCTGTAATCACCTTTTTGATTAATTCTGAACATTTTTTGGTTGTGCTGAGTTCCTGTTTTTTGTTGAGGTGGAATTATGTATCATGTTCAAGATTTTTGCCATTGGCTATATTCGGCTTTTATTTAATAATGCTGATTGACTTTGCCCCCTACTTTTTTGATTTTCCTTGGCTTTTTTATATATGTGTGCCTTTAGAAAGGCAATCGACTGTAGAAATTTCATTTTGGGAGGCTTTTAAGACTGTATTATGGAAAGATTTAATCTTTTAGAAGAGTCTGTTTCTCTTGCAAATTAGCTCCCAGTGTTTTGGTTTTTTTCTGCTTTCTGCAATTCCTTATTACATTGAGTCATGTGTTCCAGAGCAGCTGCAACACATCATGTGATAGGAGAGGGAAATCTGCTGTTCATTGAGGCACCCTTGTGCTTAGTGCCCCAGGTATGTTATTTTCTCACTGCTTTGGACCCCTGCACCTCTTCCTTGGCATTTTCGTTTGGTCTGTGGTGTCCCAGAGCTGCGGAGCAGAGGCCTCGCAGTGCAGTGAGTGCTCGGTGCCGGCTCGGGCCGGGGGCAGGGTGGGGATTGTGTGAGCCGGGGCCCAGGTTAATGAGTAACCCCCGAGATCTCGGGTCTGCCCTGTTTGCCTGTTAGGAATCATTTTGCCTTAATTCTTCCAAGGAGAACTGGGCTCGTTTAGTTGGTGCAAGTGCTGTGCTGTCACTGTGGGTGCCTTTCCGTGTGGTTATTTCTGGAATGAGGTATTGATACTCAGCAGTCTGATCTGTTAAGGATGTACATGTGTTGCTGGTGGGTAGCGACAGTCTCTCAGTGCTGATAGCACCTGAACAGAACTTGCCTGAAGGCAGCTCCTCCCTGTTCCAAAGCACTCCGAGCTGCTGATTCTCATTTCCAGTGGTGTGGAGTGCTCGCCAAGACTCGCTCCCTACTTGTGCAGCTGAGAAGACATCATTGCAGGATTAGGTTTTTTTCCCCTACATCAAGTTTTTTATTTGAAACTGAAATTAAAATTAATGTTTGTTTTTAAAATTAATAAGTGATATAAAAAAGGAAGTAAAAAAGCCTTGTGGCTGCAACTTGTTTTCAGGAATCATTGTTATACAAGAGCATGAAATTATTTTCAACATTTAAGAATGGTCAGATTAGAAGATCAGAATGGCAATTTGGAAAATAACGCAGTTCCCTAAAGCTTTTTAAAAGTAGATGCTCCAGTTTTTTTGTTGTCTATACAAAGATTGCCAGAAGTTTTATATAAGTTATGAGAGTTTCAAATTCAGAATTTGAAATCTGAAACAACAGGTTTCTGCAAACTAGTTTTTCATACTGCAGGAAGTTTAAAAATGAACCAAACGTTTGACTTAGATTTAGAACGAGATGTCACAGTAAGTATATACTAAGTGCTCTTCTCTGTTACAGCTTTTTTGTTTGTTTGGCTCAAAATAAATTTTCAGGCGTGGTTTGCGTTCAGTTAACTGCTTGTTCTGTGTTTGGGTTTGATTTTTTTTAAGGATTGGCAGGACATAAGTACAACGAAGGCAGTCTGCATGCAGAATCTAAGTACCAGATACAATCTTAGAAGTAGATTTTACTGGATGGAGTAATTTTGTCCTGCCTTTTGTTATTAGAGGTATTTCTTAAAGCTTCTGACTAGTAATATATTTTAGTATTTGTAAACATCTGCAAAAATAATTTCCTATATGCAACAAATTACCCATCGACCAATATAGGAATAATTCCTTGAAGCTAGAAGGATGAGCCTATTTTAAAATTAAGCATTTTAATGTTTTTACGTGTGTATGTTGCAAAGAAGTTGCAAGGTAGTTGGTTTCTGCCTGCTCTGCCCCATGTGTGTTTAATGCTACAGGCCATTAAAATCCAGTAGATTCTGAATTGTCATCTGTCCAAGCTACTGCGGGTTTTGTCTCTTGGCAATTGTATTTTCTTCCAATGAAGCAAGTCTTCAGTGAACTGATTCCAAACTAATTTCTAAACAAATGTTTCTGTATTAATTTATTTGTTAAGCCAAAACTGTATAATTTAACAAAGACTCAGTAGTACATTAGAAGTTCAGCATCTGTAACTTGTATTGGTAACCTAGTTATAAAATAACAAGCTGAAAACCTCAGTCTTCTCAAATTGTTAGTGATTATATTGTTTAGCAAAAGTCAAGGTTTGGGAATCTGTAGTTTATGTAGCCAGACTTAAAAATATGCAAACACCAAACACACTCCCTTCTCACTGGCTTATCTGTTGTTCACATTACAGGACAATGACCTTTGCTAAAAACTCTTATTGGAGGGGTTCTGGTGATTAGAGTTTATTTTAATTTGGCCCAACTATACATACAGATGCCAACAGGAGCTGTTTATTATTCTATTTTTCTCACACACAGGTGACTTCTTATTAACTACTTCATGCTGGTGCTTTTTTGTACAACCAAAGAACAAGCCAGATTAGAGCTAATTCAGGTGAAATTTGAACTGACAAAAAAGGGAGAAAAAACTGACAAAAAAAGAAGAAAAACGTGACTAGCAAAGTCTGTCATAAATGGCAGTGCCAGCACAGGCACGGTGGAAGTGAATGTTAAATATGGAACTGTTTCTATTTTAGCAGTAAAACAAGTTCCTAGATTGTGGTTGTGGTCCTGGAGAGAGAAAAAAAGTGCAGCAACACACATGGACCTTTTTAGGGGAAAAAAAGGCCGATTTTTATTGAGCAGAGAGCTTGTATTTAAAGCATGTTATGAGAGACTGGAACAGGACAGTAGCTCATTGGCTAATTGGGATAAACACCCAGGAGATCATACCTCAGGATGTATCCCATGGGAAAAACAACAGGTGTTAATCTTTATTATGAATTCCACTCTGTTTTTCACCAGATTCTAAGTTGTTTTTGACCATTTATCACCTTGGGAAATTTCCTTTCTGTCTGCAGCTATTATCAGCTTACCAGCCTGGGAAGCAAGAGAAATTCAGGCTTGAGAGAAGGGATTCTCATAGCTGTAATTTTGCAGCTCTCTAGGTGTCTCTATCCACACTAGATTAACTCTGCAATACTTTGTTTTCGATCTGTTTGATAATGAGAGCTTTGCTCTTGATGGAAGTTCCCTTCTTTCCATCTGAACTTCTGTTGTTTGTTGCATACTATACATTCTTGTGTCCTTCACTGCAGTTCTGAGATGTGGGGAAAGCTTTTGTGGAGCATCCCATCGTAGTTCAGAAAAGCAATTATCTTCTCAGGTTCCAGATGTGGGTTTGTTTGTTTTGTTTTGTTTGTGTTTTTGTTTGTGCTTTTGTTTGGTTTTTTGTTTGGTTTTTTTTTTGGGGGGGGGGGGTTTGGTTTTTGTTTTTTTCAATGTTCTTTCGGTAAAGATTAGCCATTACTGGGCAAGTACTGATTTTAGTCTTGTTATTGTGCATGGGAAACACAGAGATGATCTTTGAAGACTTACCAGGAAGCCTTTATTTTTTTGCTATGTTTTCCTTTACTGAGTATATAAAAAATGTATCTAAGTGCTTTTCTCTTAGCACACTAGAGAAACTAAAATATTCATACATGATATTTTAATAACAATTTTCTAGTAACACTGGCAAAGCAAGCTCTTTTGGTGCTGTGCATTTATAACATACCACTCTCCAAGCAGTGGTCAGAGCTGTTCTTTGGTAGAAATCTCAGGTTCTCCTATTAAAAATTTATGCAAATTGTTTTTCATTCCCCAGTAATCACAGAATTGAGCTGTCCTTTTGAAACAACCTTGTAAGAGCTCATGAAAATCAGAAAATAAATGAAAGACAATTATTTCATGAGCTAATAAAAACTTTTTTTTTTTCTTAAGTTTGGAAGTGCCTGAGCACACTGAACAGAAGATTCATTTAGAAGTGGATTAGAGACATTTACAACTAAATGCTTGGTGCATATTAATAAACTCATACAATTTAGCTATTGTCTCCATAGGAGAGCTGATAAAAGGACACAAATGTTGTAGATTTCAGTTACTTATTAATGAAGTTTTTATCGGAAATTCTTACTTGAGAATTTCTGAAAGTTAATTATTTGCCAAGTATTTCACAAGTGAACTCATTATTGTGCATTCTTAATGGTTAAATGGCTACTTGAATTAGCTTGAGCTTTTCTATTGTGAACTTCTAAGACTATCTTTTGCATAAACAAGCTGGTTTTCTGTTTCTTGCTTGGGTATAATCACTATCAGCATTGTAAATGGGAAACAGGAGTTCAGTTTCCTGAGTGCATTCAGGTGCTATTTTTTTATGGGTTTAGGTGGAAATTGCATGACTGCATAAAGTACCTAATAACCTCTGTTATGGTTATGTCTATTAGACATTAAACATATCCATGGAGCTTCAGTGCTCATTAAAGGAAGTTTATGCTGAGAAATCCATTCTTGTGCTTCTAGTACAGCATTGGGAAATTTCCCTTAGCAGCATGTTGGGTACCTGCAAGCTTACTGAGTTTATAGGATTTGCATTATTAATTTATGTGGTATGATTTCAGCCATTCATTGCCTCTAGCAAGTATCAGGTTTTTAATGTGATAAAAATAATGCCTGTTAGCATTTTAAGATGTGTATATATGTATGTGTGCCACGCTCCATCTCTCTAATAATGTACTGGTCTGTGTATGTGTCTGTATATATAAAATACTGCTCAGTTCCTTTAGTTGTGCAGCATTGTGTTCAGCTAGTATTGTTAGTTGTTGAAAACTGCTCAGTCTGTGTCACCTTCTGCATTAATAAGGTCCTTGATGCTACTCAAATCAGCCGCCTTCCCTGAAAAGTTACAAATTGCTACCTTTATAAGATAAACAAAAAAAAAATTAAACTTGATCCTGTGAGGCAGGGCACCAAAAATTACAAAACTATTGTAGTGAAAACGGTGTAGAGCATTCTTTATTTTAAGAGATTAGAGATTAGGGATTGTGTTTCAAATTTTGAGGAACCAAATTGAGTGGTGTGGCTGTAGGCTGGGGAGAGCACAGCTGTGCTATCCAGTGCTCCCTCCTGCTGATCCCTGTGCTCAGCAGGGTTAGTCCTGCCTCTCCCAGCTCCCACGTGTTCCCAGCCTCTGTGTCTGCTTTCTGTTTTGATTGTAGTGGGTTATACATTATGGTGGATTAGATACATGCCATTAATTCTCTTAACATCCAAAATACGAACCAGTCAGATTGCATGTGCTTTTGGAAGACTTAGCAGAATTTTTCTGAAGTTTTATTGGTTTTGAGGCTGTGTGTTAGGTGGAGGGTGTATTAGCTAGATAAATCCTTCAGTATCTCCTGGTTTTTTTGCAATTCGTGTATTCAATGTAGAGATATTTTTTATTAAACATGATTAGGCTTTCTGTGTAAGGGTGGCAACCTGTGAATTCTCTTCTGGTTTCCTGTCAAAGTTTAAACAAACTGCTCTTGTCTCCTGAGATCATTCTTTGACTCTTGGAGTCACATGGAAGTGTTGACTGCTGTTCCGTGTCTGGAACAGCTTGTGACTGTTTACTGGAAAAAAGCAGCAGCGACACTGTAGAAATGTGCAGTGTACTATCTCTGAATAGCTCGGTTGTTGTATAGGAGAAATCACCTACTCTACTACAAACACAAGAAGGGTTCATTGTGCAAGTCCTGCACTTACTACTCAGGTTGTTTATCTACTTTCCTACATTTTGTTTTTGAATGGTTGGCTCCTTTTTATATTGCTCATTATAGATGTCCAAATGAGAGAACCTGCATCTTGGGGGGGAAAAAAAATCAATTTCTAGAGGTGTTGGAAAACCGCATCTATTAAATTTGCAAGCTTTCTCATGCTTTGGCTGAAGCTGGTGTGCACACATTCTCTGTCCTGCTATACCTTAATCCTTAGGTTCAAAATGGACAGTTATGTGTTAGGGCTGTAAACCTGAGAGCAGAAGATAAGCTAGGCCAGAAAATCCAGAATGTGTTTCTGTTGGATGAAATGAAACTAAATGCAGTTGCACTAAAACAGGATTAGAATTAACATGTTGCAGTGTAACCACACAATTATGAGGAATGGAGGAGGGAAGTAAAAAGGACTGGCTATGGAAAGAGAATGATATAGCAGGCATGTTTCAAACTGTAGTAAATTCAAATAGAAGATGTGTGAATGTATTTCATTACTGTTTGGTTACATCAAAGTAATGAAGTACTGAAATAGTTTGATAAGAGTAATTTGCTTTTAGAAGTGTCTCCTGTGTGACAGTAAAAAATATTGTACTTGGTAACAGATAAGTGAATAAAAAGCTAAGTAAAAAAAAAAGCTATGGAAGTTGCATTTCATTTCATGGTGTATTTAGCTCTCCATATTTTTTATTAAAAATGCAGTGATACACTGGCAATATGGAGAGAGGAATAAAAATTATTTAGAACTTAGTTTGTGAGGGGGTTATTTTTCTTCATGCACAGGAGGTGACTTAGAACTTCACGTTGAATAGTTGAAGACTTGATACCAACACTGAGAAGTCACTTCAGTAAATGGTTTGGGCCTTCGCAGTTATTTAAGTAAAGAGATTATTTGAAGAAATGCTGGGCATTAAGAATTTTCAGGCCAGACCATGCTAAGTATTGAAACATTTTCATTACAATATTTAACAGAAGTAGGGCTTGTCATTCTCATGTACCCCATTATAAGACATTGTTTTCAGCTGTTGTGGACTTGGATGAACTTTTAACTGTTTATACTGAAGCTGTCAGAATCAGATTTTTTATTTTCATATTCAAAAGCTTATTTAAGCATATTTTAGCACTGTTTGAGGAAAAAACTTTAAAGCTCCGGGAGATCTGTTTATAGACATTTTCACAGTTCCTGCCACTTCTGACATAGAATATTCATGTATATGATAACACAGGTCAATGAAACTTGTCTCCTCACATCTTCTAACAGTCCCAGAACACAGATCATAATTCTGGCAGCTCAAGGCTACAGACTTAGACCAAGACATTTTTACAGCTGAACAATTGAGCCAAAAGCAGAGGTGCTGCTGCTGCTCTTAGTGACTTCCAGGCAGATCCCTGATCCTATATGGGGCAAGAGCTCCAGCAGGACAGCTGAGTGAAATAGCTCAGGGTGAGGAGCATGTGCAGGGACTGGGCCTTGAGACAGAAAAGTGAATTTCTCTCAAGTGTCTGGGACACTAAAGGCAGTCCTTTCAAGGTGTGGTCACTTGGCTGCAGTGATAACCACTTGAGGAAAAGACCTGCTCTACAGCAGGATATAAATGGGGAATTTATTCCAGGCTGTGGTTATAGTCCTTGGCCATACAGTAACTGCTTCCTGCCAGCACAGCTGCCTGAAGAGCTGTTTCCATGCAGAACATGACTGAGATGGCATTTCGGGCAACTGGGACTAAACATGCCAAACCTATTACGAGCAAACCAGGCTTCAGCAATCTTTAGTTCTTAGTTTCTTCTCAGCAAAATCTCAGAGCCAATATGAAATTACACTTTTCTTGGAACACACTTGTACACTTGTACTCCCACGCTATTTATGGTAGACAGCAGCAGCAGGGAGGTGGTTGATCTGATGACAGAAGTGAAAGCCCTGTACAGGAATAAAAGGAATTACCAAGTTAGATTACTGAAGGAGAAGTTACTGTTTAGCTTTCGGAAATGTTGGCTGTGGAACTGAAAAGTATCATTTTGCGTAGTGATTTACTTTTTCTTTTTAAATGGTCCTCAGCCTCATTTCCCTATATGCTTTTTTTATTTTATAGCTTACGCCAGACCAATTAGCATATTTTTTTTTCTTCATTTGGATCTTCTGTTTTATGAAGGAAACCAAGAAAATGTCTCCTTCATTAGACAGTCACAGTAAAAAGTTGGAAATGTTTTTGTGTTGTTTTTTGAATTCACCTGAAAATGTCTTTATAAATGCAAAATGTGATGTGGCCTGATGATTCTGAATTCAAAAAGTTCATAAAACTCCCTGAAGTACTTAACAATAACCAGCTAATTTCAGGTTTTAAAATAAATACTAGCTCAAGTACAGGAATGTATGCTTGTTTAAAGAACAGTGTTGTTCAAACCAATGAATTTTTAATAGTGGAGAATTGCAGATCTTGATCTCTGTATCCAAGGGAAGTGGTGTGTTGTGGTTTTGTTGGGTTTGACTGTGGGTTCAGTTTCTTGTGGGGTTTCTTTTGGGTTTTGTTGTTTGAGGTTTGTTTTGTTTTTCGTTTCAAGTTGGTTGGTTGTTTTTGTAGGTTTTGGGTTTTGTTTTATTTTAACTACTGTACAATATTGTCCATTTTGGAATGGTAGTTTTCTCTTTTCCCTGGAGTGGTGTTAGTTAAACTCCATGTTTACCCAGAAGAGGTGGATAACTTGAAACCAGTAAAGAGTTAGGGGTTCCTTGGTACTACAGACTTAGAATTGTTGTACCTACAGGATTTATATAGGCTTCTCCTTTCTCCTCCCTTTCTTCTGTTTTAGGTGAAATTGTGGTGAACGAAGTAAATTTTGTAAGAAAGTGCATTGCAACAGACACAAGCCAGTATGATCTGTGGGGCAAGTTGGTTTGCACTAACTTCAAGATTTCCTTTATTACGGATGACCCGATGCCACTGCAGGTTGGTTATTGCTCACATGGGTGCATCATCAATGTGATAAGTGAAATTAGTTACACAGTCTGTCTCATATCTGATATAAATGGATACCTTCTAAGCAACTACATGATGAGTTTCCACCATCCTGTTCTGAATGTGTTGTTATTCCATCCATTCATATCAGAATAAGAGAAAACTTGTGCAGAAGTACATCCAGCTCCATTCACCTCCATGTATGGAGGCTTCCCTGGGAAGTGGTTTTACCAAGGCAAAGCAGGAATTATACACAGATGTTTCTTCTCAAGGGAGCTGTTTGCACATGTCCCTTAGACTAGACAAGTGTCACATTAGCAAAGCTCCTCATGTGGTGGAGTTTTTTTGGTGTTACTGATGGAGGGCAAAGTACTGTGAAATGAGTTTTCATTGCAGATGAAGCAACAAGAACAGGGGAGAAGAATTCTTCTGCTTTGTCAAAGCAGAACTCATGACATTCAAAATCATGATCAGTTTTTGAAAGCACCATACACAACACTGGAAATCCAAGTAGTGAGCTGCATGTTATTTTCAGTAGAGTTTGCACTTCCATTTGGGGCTTGTAAAGGAAATGTTCCATTAACTGAAGATATGTAAAGCTCTGAAAGTAGATAGATGCTTATTCAGTAATGGTTAGGAAGGTTGACCAAAACTACTTCAAAAAGTTAATTTTTTATTTTTGGCATGAAGTAGTTATCAAAACTTGTCCCTGAAAGTAGAATTAATTTTTTTTCTTTCTGTGCTTAAAAAAGTAATAATAATTGGAGATTTCTTATATTCCATTATATATATATATATATATTATACTTCAAATTGTATTGAATTTCTAACAGTAATTTTTTTATACTAATTCAGTACAAATAGGTTATTCTGCATATTCCATTGGGGTTTCTAAACTGCTGGGTGTGCAGTTCAGCAGCCTCTAATTACCTGGGAATAAGCAAGGGTGATACCTGTCAGAAAAGCCTAGGCATGCCTTGATGTTTATCATAGTTTCTTCAAAGTTGTGCTGTATATCTGGTTGCAAACTGCAGAACTGCAATTAATAGCTGTGATTTTATGTGTTTCAGAAATTCCATTATAAAAACCTCCTCCTTGGTGAACATGATGTTCCACTCACATGCATTGAGCAGATTGTGACAGGTATGTCAAAAATAGTTAAGTATAATGACAGGCTTTGTTCTTACTCAGTACAAAACTGTTACCTACCTGTTAAGTTCTGCAGAACTGTTGACATTTGAGGTTTTATGTCATTAATCTTTCCTGATTTAAGTATTTGGTTTGTTTAAAATTAGGATAAAAGCCTCAAATGCTGAATAAATCTTCAGGTGCCATGCAGGAGACTTAGTTGGGTCTTTATATTATAGACTTTATAACTACCATACTGAATCAACAGGTGTTGTAGGAGAGACATGTTGTAGCAGTACAAAATTTTGTTAGCATCATTTTTACATTGAATCATCTGAATCTCTGCCACTGAAATACACTAGATTGCAAAAAGCACAT
The DNA here is from genome assembly GCA_013397075.1 of Rhabdornis inornatus. Classification (NCBI taxonomy): domain Eukaryota; kingdom Metazoa; phylum Chordata; class Aves; order Passeriformes; family Rhabdornithidae; genus Rhabdornis; species Rhabdornis inornatus. The sequence continues at coordinate 2,172,966 of VWZS01008407.1, read as the reverse complement.
AGCTTATACAGTTAGACAAGAGAAATGCTGTAGTTTTCAATCCTCTCTAATTCTTAGAAAGTTAATAGCTGGTGATCTCCAAAAATCTGCAAATGGCAATCGACATCTTAATCTGAAGAAACAAAATACTTCTTGTGAAGAACCAGGTTTTGATTTGTTGGATTCTTTAGACTAACCTATTTGTTAAGAATATTCTTCATCTTGTAGTTGTAAAATTTCATAAAAGTGCTAATTTTTCAAATTTTGTTCATGGTATGGGCTGTTAAATACTTGGCTTTCTGACTTTAGGTAATCTAAATTATTGGTTTTAAGTTTTCAGTGCCCAAAGTTGGTTGTGATCACTATGAAAAGATTAATGTGTTTCTGAGAAAGAACATGATGAAGAAATGCTATTTTTTTACAACAAAGAGGTGCTATTGACCTGTTATATTGTCTTGCACTGGCCCAGATTTGTTGTCCCTTTTATAAAACATGAGGTTTGCCCTAAGTTTAGTGAAACATAAGCTTTTACTAACAGGAAATTAACAGATTTTTCTACCTGAATCAAACTGTGCCAATAAATAAAAAACTTTTGGTAGCAACATTACTGTATCTGTTTGAGCCAGTCTTGTGTTTCCTTACTGAACACAGTCAAATAACTTTGTCTCTTCTTTGCAGTGAATGACACCAAGAGGAAACAGAAGGTCCTTGGTCCCAACCAAAAACTTAAATTTAATCCAACTGAATTAATAATTTATTGCAAAGACTTCCGTATTGTCAGATTTCGTTTTGATGAAGCAGGTCCTGAAAGTGCAAAAAAGGTATTATTATCTTGTTATGAATTCCTGCCTTGTAGTCATTACATGTGGCAACAGATGTGCTGATAAGAACAGTTCATATTATTATGTTTTGATAGAGAAATGGGGGAAGAATTGCAAATTATTCACATTCTGTTACAGGAGAATATCTAGACATTTAGAGTCAAATCTGTCAGGGAAAAAAAATTAATGTGATGTACTAACTGTTTAGTATCATATAAGATAAAGGAGTATTCTTGTCATATCTGTTGTACTTTTAGAAGTTATTAATTTATTAAATAAATCTTTTTAAGGACTGGAATCAGAATGTTGCATTGCAGCTGCACAACAGATGTTTGCATTTTTATGGAAAATGTTTCAAGCTTTGATACATTTTCTGAAAGTCATAAGCTTAATTCGCGCAGAGGTTGAGTGTACTGCCTTAAACTCAGTAAATTCTCCAGCAAGCTCTTGGAATCACCTTTTTTTCCAATTTACATGAACCTGGGCTCTTTCTCAACATTTTGTTAGTCAAGACTTGTACACCTTTGGCAGGAGGCATTACCTGTGTGTGTACATTCGCAGAGGTTTCCTCCCTGGCCCGCCTGTGGCCCGCGTTGCCACAGGTCCCTGCGCAGTGGGGCTGTGTTGCTCGGGCTGCCCCAGCCGTGCTGAGCCGTGCTGAGCCGTGCTGGCCGGTCGGGAGCGCATTCCCGGCGCTGTCCCCGCACTGCTCCAGCTCCCCGAACCGGCGTGCCACAGCCGGCGTTTCGTAAGGAGTGACCCACTTTGCTCTCAGAGCTTAACAATTCCCCTTCTCAGTAGGATCAGGTTTGAGTTTAGCCCTGTAAGTCCCAAGGACCATCTGCCCAGGCATAAGTGTGTGTGCAGTTACTGACTGGGAGCTGCTGAACCAGCTCTGCCCCTTTACCCTCGCAGAGATGGGCGGGCAGGAGCCCGTCCTGAGCCACCCTGTTCTGGCCTTGCCCCTGTTCTGGCTGACCCCCTGCCTGCTGCCTATGCTGGCTGGAACCTTCCACGTTTGGCAGTCTTTCAGCTGTCATTCCCTTGCACAGCTTCTCCAAAATGCCCCTGGAGCTGCTGTCTCCTGCAATATCTTTACAGCAACTGTTTCTAATTGGCTGTTGAAGCAAAAGAGAGTGATTAGCCTGAAGGAGGAGAGAATAAACTCAGCATCTCCTTCTTTGTGCTGAATTTTCTTATGCAAGAGCAAACAGTGAAACTCTTTTATGAAGGCCTTTACATTAGGTATTTATAATTACATGGTCTTAGGTGGTTTCTTCTGATAGGAAGAACAGCTAGGTCTAGAGAACCAGAGCCTGTGTGTTTATTGAGCTTGTGCTGGTGGTGACCAAAAGTCTTAACAACTGCCATTTTCAAATACCAGTATGTGCTGGTTTGTGGTGAGGAAGAAACTTGTACAAGTATCAGCTGTGTGGTTACTGATGCAGGTAGGTTACTGCAGCTTTGTGTGGGTGTAGCACAGAAGCACTTTTAATGAAGGGAGATCAACTTCAGCTGATCTAATCTAATGTTTCCATAATAACATTATTCTGTTAGCATTAAAATATAAATTTATAGAACCATGAGATGATTAGATCAGTTTTCCTGTATCAGGATTTTGCTTAGATTATTTTGGGATGCTGGTGAACACATCTAGAGTGGTCTTACACAGTATATTGAATGGAGTTGTTTTGTTCTTTCTGACATTTAGATGGCATGCTGGCACCACAGTAGGGAAAGATTTTATCTGGTTTCTGTTCCTGCCCTTCAGGTAGTACATATTAGCAAGGTTGTCCTGATGTTTAGAAACAGAAGACAGTGATCAGGCCTCCTTAAAATTCTGAAGGGCCTCTTTAACCTATATTTACACCCAGCTGTTTGTACAATAAAAATTTGGTAGCTGTCTACTTGGAAATAACTATGTGTGCATAACTTTGTAGGGAAGACCGAGACTTAAAGTGTAACTGAGTTCTGATGTGAGGGGAAGCCTGCTCTTGGGCTGAGGGTGCATTGCCATGTGACTGGGAGAATGCCATAGGACAGGACTGACCATGGGATTTGGGGTTCTGGATGGAGGGGCCTGTGGACATAATCACCGGGTCCACCTTTCTCTTCAGACTTGCCAAGATTAGATCAGGCTGTAACTAAATGTCATCTTAGTAATACACAGGAGTAGCACTCTATAAATAAAGCCGTGGTAGGTCAAAACAAAATATCTGCTTACTAAAATATGCATTTCAAAATACAGGCGTATGTCTGTACTTGCTGTCAGATGATCACAAATGTTCTGTTTAGAGCAAGTTATATAAAAACAATACCATGGCAATTAATGTTTCAAAATGAGCTTTGAATATATGGAATAGTTAGAAGGACAACAGATGCTAACTTTAGGTAGTTAAGTAATTTGTTTCAAGCATAGTTCCTTGCACGTACTGGAAATAGTCAGCAGCATCCAGTGACATAAATGGGTGTTGGCAAAGAGAGTGTAATCTGTTACTAGTGTCTCTATTTGCTGAACAGGGCATAAGGGAGAATAACTAATTAAGCTGCTTTACTAGAATAGAGATTATTCCAAGTCTGTTTTTGAGGATCTTGAAAAGATCCTCTTTCTAAGGATCTCTTTGGATGCTGTGAAAAGAGGGATCCAAATTTGAAAGCAGGCTTCTGATGTGGACAATTTAAACAGGCTTGACTACACATAGACACATGGGTAATGTTGGCAGAACTTTCAGAGGTGTTTTTCTTTGCCTTTAAACAGAAACATTGTGAGAACACATTCATTTATTTTCAGGTAAATTATTATGGAGAAGCTTAAAAATCAGTTCTGTTAGTAAAATACCCTCAGTACTTGTTGCAGCCAATACATGCTAATAAAATACTGTCTCAGCATTAGTCAGCCAGGTAAATATTTTCTTCCTTATTTTTATTAGTGGATGTTTGGGAAACAAGCATTAAGGAAAAATAGAAGGAATGGAAATTTGCACTCACCGTTGTTTAGCAGTTTCATTTTGTTTTGCCTCTAAAATAAAGCAATAGAGTCTCCAAAGGAAGGAAAGCCAGATGGGTGTGGGAGGAAGTGGAGGATGGGGAAGCAAGGATAAGCAAGTTGGGGAAGTCTTAAGTTAGGCAGTGCAAAAAAAGAAGCATTTCACATTCCTTAGAGGAAAGGAATTATTTTGTTCCAAAAATGACAGCAGTCAAACTAAAAACTCCTGCTATTTTTTAGGCACTGCAGTATTTGACATTAGACTGAGAAAATAAAATGTATGGAAAGGTGAGGCTGTAGATCTTCTGACTGTTAGGTGATGGCCAGTGTGTTGCCTCACCGTGCACATGGATCTTGGCAGTGCCCCAGAATGGCAGACACCCTGTGCCTCCATGAGTATATCTCCATTTTCTCATCTCTTTCTCTTCTGCAATTCCCTCAGTTCTTTTCCTTCAGGAAGCTTTTTTGAATGAGAGCCGTTTCAGAATCACATGCTCAATCAGAACAGCAAGAAATTTTTTTATCTTAAATCTTGTTTCCTGTGCAATCAGAAGTAGCCTTTCCTACGTCATAACACTTGGGATGAAGGGGAACACTTTTTTTCCCTAATTGTTATGAACAATAATATGAAACTCTTAAGAGTTTTGGACAAACAGTCCTGACCCTTTCTAATGTGTTCCTCCTGCCTTCCCAGCTGTATTACCTTGTTCTAATTGTTTATACAGATCACAAAATTGGTACTGTTTCAAGGCACTGGGAATGTATAAGATGCTGTCTTTGGAGGGGATGAAGAAAAGTTTTTTTTGAAGTAAACTTACAGAATCAGAATGTTTTGAGTTGGAAGGGCCCTTAAAGCTCATCTCATTCCAACCCCCTGCCATAGGCAGGGACACCTTCCACTACACCAGGTTTTTCAAAGCCCTCTCCTGGTCTTGAACACTTCAGGGATGGCACCGCCACAACTTCCCTGGGAAAAGGTAAAAGGTATTTTTAAAAATACTGATGAATTTTAATAACTCTCTTAATGCTGAATGCTTATTTTCTCAATAGGTTTTCCAGGCTAGGAATATGAACAAAGCCTGTTTGTGGGACTTGATGTAGTCGTGCTTCTGTGACTTTCTACCACAGGTGTCTGCTTGGGAAAGGCATTGCAGTAGCAATGGAAAGCAGTATTTTTCCAGAGAGTTCCTAAGCCAGGTAGCCTGGCTTAAGGAAGGAGGGAAAATGCTGGGCTATGCGAACTTAGCACATCTGAAATGCTGCTGTTCACAACTCTTCTGCAAGAGCATTAGCAATACTTTGAAGCTCTTGCCCTTGGTAAAATTCCTGTTGAAGAAGAGAGTGTGCCCTGAAAGTACCATTTATTTTTCTCAGATAGGGGTTGAACAGGGGACCCTGACATAGGGAAATGGATTTTGTATTATGAAATAACTACAGCCATTGTGTTTACTGCTTTTAATAAATGAACTTTCCAACAAGCAGCCTATTCTCTTGTTATTTGTCTGAGCCTAAATATCTTCAGCTTTACACAATTGTAAATTGGCAAGAATACCAAACATTTTTGAGTTTGATATGAGTACGCTTCCTGTAAAACATGTTTGCCTTCCAATTTAGAGCGCTCTACTTAATGGCCATAATCTGCTGAGATCTGTGGAATGTGCTTGTCTTCTGAATCTCTGAGACAATAAAGCTATTATAGGGATTTAGTGAGGAACAAACAGAAAGTTAGTATGTCTTTAGTACTTGCTTAGTTTATCTATGAGTGGAATTTCTCTAAAACGTAGAAATAGAGACAGTAGCAGGATAAATCTATTACTTTTTGAAATAAGAGAAATAGAGGTCCTGAACCTGTGGGTGAACTGTTTCACCCATGCAATACATGGTGTGAGTTAGATCTATTCCATGGAAGACCCAGAGCATTTTCCAGCTCCTGCTTTATTTAAAAGCGCAACTATGGTCTCATATTTTTTTTGTGGAGAACTAGATCTGGATGGTTACTATCTCCCCCCCACCATTTATCCCTCTTCACACAGCACACACATACTCCCTTTTTCAAATATGGCAAGCAAATGATAGATTTCAGCTACTGCCTATTTAAAAATAGGTTTTACTGTATTTCTGTTGTGTTATTTGGCAGCACAGTGGAATTTTTTTTCCTGTAGTTTGTCCTGAAGTCTTGAGAGTAGATTAGCATAATAAAAGGCTTTCAACTTTGACTCCATAAATGAAGATGAGGAGTAGCTCTGTTAAAATCAGTTACTGCAGTGAAAAGCTACATAGAAAAATGGAAGTCAAAATATGCATATGCATATATTTCCATTTTGTTTCATTGTGAATGATAGCCAAAAGTTAGAAGTGATCAAATATTGTTGAATAGCTGGCTTCTTCTGCTGTGGTTCATACACTGAAATCACAAGATTTAGTAAAATGTGCATGGCTTCCATGTATACTGTTCTCCAGGGACACTTGTACTATTAGAGGTTTTTTTGGGGGGGTTGTCACCCTGGAATATTCTGTCCTATATTTTCCTTTGCAGTTTCATTGTAGAACTGAAAGTGTGGGGAGAACAGTTAAAGAAACCGTTGTTCTAAGACTCAACTGGAATTTTTTTGTTGAATGTTTGTGAAGTAACATTTTCAGCTCAAGTTAGTCTACTGTCATTACTGGTTTTATAAATAATGAGGACTGTCCTCATCAAAAGCCAAAGTGTATAAAAATACAGTAAAGGTTCCATAAACACCATGTATAAAAATACAGCAACTTTTTCCATGCAGCTCTGAGCATAACTGAGCTCTCAAGCTTTGTTCCCATTGCCCAGTGCTACCAGCACTGGTATTCCTTCAGTTCTGTGGTGCAAATCTTTCTGTTATGTCTGTCACAATAAGGACACTTTCCTTCACTAACAGAAAGTAGTTTCTTGGATGCACAGAATTTTTTTCAAAAATAATATTCAAAACTGCTAAACTCTGAATAAATTTTGTAAATGTGTTTCTAAATATGAAAAGTCAGGAAAAGTTGAAGGGAAGAAAGAAAATAGAAAAAAAAATTGGATAGTAAGAATGGGCTTACACTTTGTTCCTGGTTAAAAGGTAGAATTTAGTAAAATGCAGAACCAAATACTAAGGGAACAGGACAAAGTTAAAGCCTCCCTTCATGTCCTGAAATTTGAAGAATAACAGCACCGATACCTGTGATTTTTTGTTTTCTTCCTGAATTTGATTCCTCTAGACATTAGGGTTTTTGTCAAATCTTTTGTATTTATTAGTGAATATCTACATGCAAAGAGACAGACTAGAAATGCTTGATGAAATTTTAAGTCTAGGATCTAATCCTAAATTATGTGCTGCACTCTTAATAATCTTAGGGAAAGAACCCATAAGGTTTTTTTAGAAGGAAGTCACACATAAAAAACCTCCTGGCACAACTGACAACTTTGTAGCCAAAATACTTGTCAAATGCTGTTAAATACTGATAGCAGATTTTAGTTCAGGACATGCCTGAACTGTTAATTGTTCAAAATTGTCCTGGAAAAATTGCATTATGTTATTTCTGTGTTTTTCCCCTCTTCTCTAAGCACTGATTGCTGGCTGCTGTCAGAACTGTGCTAGGTTGGACCTTTTGAACTGCCTGCTCTTAGGTTCTTCTGCTGGGTTGATGAGTACTCTTTTCATTAAAGAAAATATCAAAAGACTGATTTTTAGCTTTTTCACAACTCTGCATATTTGACACTGTTACAATTAAGGGCAATAATTTTTTTGTCTGTATATATATGTATAACAGGAATAAATGTCTCTTTCCTAGGTGTGCCTTGCAATAGCTCATTATTCTCAGCCAACGGATCTTCAGCTTCTCTTTGCATTTGAGTATGTTGGGGAAATATATCATAATCCAGGTAAGGATGAAAGTACTTGGATTGTGCTTTTTTTCCTGTTTTGTAATATGTATTTTTAGTAGGACTTCTGTCCAGAAGCAGTGGCAAAAAGCATTTGAGGCTTTCTCCAAGGGTAACAAAATCGGCTTGTTCTGCACCCAACCTCTTACATATGGTTATAAGTCCTTTATTGGGATAGACATTAATGACCAAAATCCAAAGAAATGTCTTCCCTGTCTAAAACAAAGCCAGACTGTGCCAGCATGAATACTTCTATTTCTCAGTTCAGGCTTCCATCCTCCTGTTGTTTGTCTCTGTTGGTACTCTGGGTACCCAGTGAATGTCCCATCAGGCAGGCTTGCTCACCTGCCCTTCTTTTGGGAATAAGTTTCTCTTCTGGTGGTATTGCAGGAGGATTTGTGCAACTTGGGACTCCATACCTTCTTTCCTAGAGGCTTACTAGGCAGTTCTTACCACTCAAAACCTCCACCACCCCTGCTGAGTTGGAGCACACCCTCTCTGCTCAAGGCCAATCTCCAACTGAACCTTGTCAGTTAGGTAAGCCTGCAAAGATGCCTTTGGAACTTGATTTCTAGCGTAATGCTGTGCGGTCACTGCTGAGTGTTCCCCAGCCAAGACACAGCTGAGAGCCATCAGTTGTAGGGTCACAAGCCTCCCCACAGAGTGTGCTGCTGCTGCAGAGCTGTAGTACTGAGAGCTGAACTCAGCAGCTGGCACTAGAAACCACTGATCTACCTGTTACAGAACATGAACCTTGTGGAATTATGAGATTTGGCCTTCAAATTTGCCAAAGAGTGCATGGTTTTCATCCAGGTGCCTCTATCACTGCCCTCTGCATGCACAAGAGTAAGTGTGCATGTGATTATGTTGCACACATAATTACACATGAAATTTCTTACCTTAAAAAGCTTGGGCAATTATTAAAGTCCATGTATTTTCATATTATAAAGTACTAGGGAGGAAGGCAATTTGCAGATAAAATTGCAGTAAAATGTTAGGCTGTCACAAAGTTGCCTTTACCCTTAAAATACCACTTGCTATATGGAAAAATACCTAGTGGAAGAATTACATAAGGTGGGTAAAAATGTTCCTCTGGAGCAGCAGACCAGAATGGCAAAGGACAGTTGTTCTGCAATACTGCAGCTCCTAAGAGAATTTGAAATTCACTTGGGTTGGGTTGGGGTGTTCTTGTTGTGAACCCTGGTGTTTGTCCCATAAATCTCTGGCTTTGCTCTTGCAATTCCAGTGCTGTTTAATGATTCTCTATCCCTGCTACTCCCAGAAAAGTAAAAGATGAAATGCTGTCTTTGTGCTTCTTGAGGAACATAAAAAGCCTGCATTGCTCTGGTGTATGTGTACATTGTTCTTTTCCCAGGCTATATTTGATTGTTATATATCCCACCATTAAACAGGAAAATCGACTCCTTTTGTAATTACTGTATTTCTCTTTTTACCATCTTTGAAGAGCTACTTCAGTCTGATTTTAGTCCTATTTTCTTCTGAAAATCCTAAGTACTCAAAGAGTGCCAGTGCAAGAATGAAGTTGATAGATACAGAAAGCAGAATCCAGAGAGGTTATGGGGTATCAGCAGAGTTGTGATTCTGTTCTGCTTCCTCTGGGCAGGCTCTTGCTAAGGCTCAGAGCTTTCATATGGGAGGTAACAGGGCTGAAATTCAGTTTATTCCACTTCCATCTAAAAATGTACTTCAAGTGTCAAGAAACAAAATGTACTTTCTTTTTGACACAGCTGACTGTCCCCTTGGTATCTAAAGAATGACCAGCGAAGGAGATCCTTCTGTATAGTAACAGCCTCTCTAAGCTCCTGGTCCCTAAACACCTCTTTTTGTATGGATATAAATCTATATAGAATCCCCAATATTTTAACATGGCCTTCCATTTATTTTATTTGCTGTTAATACAGCAGTCATTTCAAGTTGCTGAAATTATGTAACTTTTGTTTTGCTTTCTTGACATGGTAGCTATTAATGGGTAGCCTATAAAGGGTTCATGTTTTTAGAACATTGCAAACTTCGGCATGCTGAAGAAAGCAAGCCTGTGACTGGAGATAACATTTGTTCCTGAGTATTAGTATGCCTTGGCTTCTATCAAGCAGCACAGCAGGCCAATTTTATGTTGCTTTTCTAATGAAATTGCAGGAAAAAAATACATTGACATCTTCATGTATCATCAAGCTGCCATTAAATCACTGCTTTCTTGTAATACAACAGTAGGTAATATAGATGATACTAGTCCTGATGCTAATGACTTATTTTTGTAATTAGGAAGGTGAAGAGTTTGATTTTTATTTATTTTTTTAATGGGCATTGATGACTTTCCTTTTCCTAGCAAAGAAGGTGAATGGCATAGACCCAGGAGGTGGTGGCATCGGCAATGCCAGTGGTCAGCAGACTCCTTTGTTTGAAACTTACTCAGATTGGGATAGAGAAATCAAAAGGACAGGTGCATCTGAGTGGAGAGTGTGCTCAGTCAATGAAGGTTATATGATCTCCACTTGGTAAGTGTCTCTTGGGACACCAGTAGGAGGGAATTGGGCTGTCTTGTCCCGTGTGCCCTATAGCCTCTGCTGCACTCAGCTGCGCACTGCACCTCTTCATTGTGCTGCTCTCTGAAGAGGCCCCCAGGTGAAAGGTGCTGCGAGTCTTGTCCCTAGAGGAAATGTCATGGTTTGGCATCTGTTGCTCTGGTGCTTCTGTAGTTCCATGTGGGACATGCAGTTTCTCACCAGCCTCCTCGGTGCTGTGTTGGTGCTATGGCTGAGGCCTCGCACTGGAGAGCTGCAGCCACGCCCAGGGGCTGCTCTGGGACAGCCTCACTGAGCTGGTGACACCGCACTGCAGCAAGAGGGAAGATGGTAAAAAACACAGAGAAGAGTAACCTGTTTTTATCATGTTTTTTCCACAAGCCTTCCAGAATATTTTGTGGTTCCGTCTTCCTTAGCAGATCAAGACCTGAAGCTGTACTCCTACTCCTTCATTGGGAGGCGAATGCCCGTAAGTGTCCTTTTTGTTCTGGTACCGCTCCTGGTCACTGCACAGTATTCAACATGGGACTATGTGTGCCAATTAACAGAGTTCTGTGCATAGCATTAAGGAAAAAATTGCACTGAATTGCTCTAACCTGCATGATTTTGTTGTTTCTTGTGTTTTTTCCCCATGTTAGTTATGGTCCTGGAATCACCCTAATGGGAGTGCCCTTGTGAGAATGGCCAACATTAAAGATGTATTGCAGCAGCGGAGAATTGATCAAAGGTAAATGATTCAGTGTCACTCTTCAATCAGAGGGTTAAGATAGCACCAGTTGTCCTAACACACAGAGGTGACTGTGTGACATAGCTGTGGGTGGCACTGGAGGTGACCCTGTGTGACACCGCGGTGTTGTAGTGCGGGAACTTTGGAGAGACTGTTCTCTGGATCTTGTTCTGGCACAATTTTTATTCAAGGCCATTCCAGTTTCAAATACTGAATAACTTTTCAGGTTTTAAGGTATGTTTATTTTTGGGGGCGCTAATCATTCAGATAACAGAATTTATTGATAAAAGGATCAGATTTACTGTAATACAGCTTACGTTGTTGGAGATTTTCTTACCTCCTTCAGCAAGACAGTAAAAAAAAACCCTTCATTTGTGGCATTGGGAAATACAATTCAATAGATTTAGTGTCACAATGCATGTGGTATTTCTGTGAAATATCTGTCATGCGCTGTCCTTAATGAAAGACTGAAGGCATTTAGTGCCTTGTGTAGGTAGTTTGCAAGCTTAATGGTTTTTGTTCTTTGGTTTAATTTGTAGTGTTACTTTTTGTAGTAGTGCAAACACCTGCATTGTGTGTTAGGCTGGAGCTCTGAGTTTTAATTGAAACCCTGTCAGATTTCCTGACTTCATAGACTTTATGTATGTTCTCTTCATTTAGCATAGGTAAGTCTTACTAAAAATGATGGAAAACTAAAAACTGAATAGAGTTATTTAACTGCCAGTCATCCTCAGATTTCATTTCTCAAATGTGATGTTTTAATGATCCAGCATTTCTGTTCTTTTGTTTTGTAATTAGCAGACACCAAAAATGTTTGAGTCAGTAGCTTTATGGCAGGAGCAATGTATCTCCTGAATATGAACCAGTAAAATTGTTTTTTAGAATGAGGTGCATGTTCTATGTGGGTTTAATTGTTTGCAGTTAGACAGTGGCATATTTATTGAAAGACTGCTTCTTTCCTCTCCAACAATAAACCTGCTGATTCTTCTCCTGCAGGATTTGTAATGCCATAACTCGAAGCCATCCCCTGAGAAGTGACGTCTACAAATCTGACCTGGACAAGTGTCTCCCCAACATCCAGGAAATCCAGGCTGCACACATCAAACTCAAACAGCTCTGTGTCAATGGTACGCTGGGCTTTCCTTCTTTTATGGGGGTTGCTTTCCTGACATGCAGAGAATTCCAATCAACCTGGCTGACAGGGACTGTTTCTGGAAGTTGTTCTGCAATGTAATTTACTGTCCCTGTTGCAGAGCCTTTTGATGAAACCGAAGAGAAGTGGCTGTCCTCACTGGAAAACACTCGCTGGTTAGAGTACGTTAGGTTGGTACCATTAATAAAATGATGTTCAGTGGAGTGTGCAAAGCTTTCAGCACTGTAAATGAGCAGTGCATCAGTTGAAGGATTCTTTAATATATAAGTTAGGTAAATATAGATAACCCAAATAATTTTTTTGTAGAGTGTGAAATCCTGTTAACTGTTAAATCACTTTCTTTTCCTTTCTAGAGCCTTTCTTAAGCATTCTGCTGAGCTTGTCTATATGATGGAGTGTAAGCATGTTTCTGTAGTTCTACAAGGTAATAACAACACAGAGCATGCTGTAATTATTTGCATTACTGTGATAATGTAGATAAACAGATTTAGATAAAATCTTTATACATAAACCCCATGGATTCTGAATATCTCAGGCATTTGGGGAACTAGAAGGGAAAATCATTTTGTTATGTATCTGAACTGTAGTATAATGCTTAGCATCCAAGGAATATTTTGCTTTGAGTCTTTGTGGGTTTTGTTCTGATAATGATGATAGAATCAAAACCACTGGGTGAACCTTTGTACTGTATTAATTGGGCTAGTAGCCCCTGCATAAGCAGTATCAGTTTAATTCAGAGGTTCTATATGCAGAAGTATTTCACTTAGTGCCCACTCCTTGTGTCTGTGCAAACAGATATTTCAGAGGAAAAGACACTAAAAAACTTGCTTATATCTGTAATTCTGTAGTTTTTATGAGACCTGTTTAGCTGGTCTATCCCAGGGTGGAAAAATGTTGAAAATATCTAGCAGCATGAGCACCCTCTTCTTCAGCACACCTTGGTTTAAGTACTAGGCAGTTGGGTGGGTATTTTGTTCTTGATAAATGCACTGCTGTGCTGGATACTGCAGGAAGCATTTCTATAATATGATTCTCAGTTTAAGAAAAAAGAAGTGTGATTTTCTTCTAGTTTGTTGGGGTTTTTTTAATTCTGAGAACAATTAAAACAAAAGTATATTTTAAAGGAAATTCCAAGCAAAACATGGGACCTAGTTGCCCCTTCTTGCTCTTTGAAATCTCATTCTGTACATGTGCATTTACCTTGTGTATTCTGTATATTATTTGCAGAGGAAGAGGGACGGGACCTGAGTTGTCTTGCTGCTTCTCTCATTCAAGTCATGCTGGATCCCTATTTTCGAACAATTGTTGGATTTCAAAGCTTAATACAGAAGGAATGGGTCATGGCAGGATATCAATTTTTAGATAGGTGTAACCACTTAAAGAGATCTGACAAAGAGGTAAAAATGAATTATATTTGCATGTGATCACAGTATCTGCTTGATATCACCCTGAACATTTATTCATACAGAAATCTAAAAGTAAAAATATGTTTTAATACTTTCAAATCTCATTACAATAGTATCAAAGGAAGTAAGTATTTCTCCAGGATAGAGATAGCTTTTCTTTGCCCTCTATAGCCATGTGAGAATCAGTGAAATACCAGGTGCAATCCAGTGGGTTTTTATGTTGCTTCAGGGTTACACGTGAAAGCATCTCACTGCTACAAACACTAGCACAGCTCACATTGCAAATTGAAACCAGTGGAGGTGAGGAGTGGGGCTGGAGGGGGTAGTTTTGCTATGTGTTTTACCAATCCCTGTTTCCATCCTGTGGTGTTACCACTGCAGTGCTTTCAGAGCAGGGAGCTGCTGGAGAAGCCCTGCAGCTGCATGAGCTGACACAGCTGCCAGGAGATGGGAGGAGAGGAGCACAGGGCTCAGCTTCCAGCACTGCCAGCTCATCTTGTTTGGCCTCTTCGTGGCAAAAGAGGGGCTACTAACTGCAGGAAGCATGGAGGACTCAGGTTAGGAACCCTTTTCAGGGACAGTGCCCAGAGTCACAGAACAGGAACATCCCCAGAGCATGGAACCCGCCGATAAACCGAGGGCAGTGAGCACCAAGCAGAGAAAATGCATGAAAGGGATAAATAAATGAGATGCCAAGAAGGAAATAATGAAAAAAAGCTATTTTGGCCCTAGGAAAGGATATACTGAAGAGTAAAAATGAGAAGGGGAAAATATTTCTAAAGCTTTAATAAATGATGGTTTATACTTTTGCCATTCATGGGCTGCTATAGAAAAGAGCTAGAAAATGTGGTGAGAAATTAACATGGCTGAATCATAACCTCTCCCGTTATTTCAAACAAGGAAGTAAATACATTGTAAAAACAAGCCCAAGTGGCAAGGAAGGCTCATACAAGTACTGATTTGGAAATGATGAGGGACATATAGATGGCAGAAAGGATTTTTGCACCTGCATGAGTATGAGGGGATCCCAGGAAAGAACTGACTGTGTTTTTACACAGAAGGGAAACCTGTGCAAAGGCAATGCTGAGAAAGTAGTGGCTAAACAGGAATCAGAGTAACAGTTGCACAGAATTGTGAAAAAATGCAAGACTCCAAATAGTTTACCCTATGGTTGAGTAATGTACCAATGGTACAGCCAAATACCATAACTGCAATGAAATTGGTATGATTTAGGAAAAGCATATGTTAAATCTGATAATTCCTTGTTTCTTTTCCCAGTCTCCTTTGTTCTTGATGTTCCTTGACTGTGTTTGGCAGCTGCTGGAACAATACCCAGCAGCCTTCGAGTTCTCTGAAGTGTACCTGACCATCCTGTACGACAGCGCCCGCATCTCCTTGTTCGGCACCTTCCTCTTCAACTGCCCTCACCAGCGAGTCAAGGAAAGCACTGTGAGTAGGAGGGGCTGCACCTGCTTGTCCAGCAGGAGACTGCAGCCCAGCTGCAACCCAACTAAATGCTTCCTGTGCGTCCTTCAAATTGTCATACTCTGTTTGGGGCAAAACATTAGGTCCCCAGGTGAATACAATCATAATGACTTTCAGGTGATCTGTGCAGAGACAGTGACTAACTATTCAAGAAGAAAGTCTGTTGAGTTTCTTTGTTGTTTGTTGCTACTCTACACTGTTATTTGTACTCCTCTAGGAAGCAAATCTGTATCTGGAACTCAGAAGGTAGAATGACAGGCAATAAATAGAATTTCACGCTTCAGGCAAACTTTGAAATCTCTTGACATAATTGTTTAAATAGTTAAAAAAGTTGGAGATGCTGCATAAAGTTCCAATTGTAGTGCACAATGGAAGCATTTAGAAAACTGAACACTTAAATTTCTTTTTGAAAACTGGAGCTTATCAGAACTGTGTGTAGAAAACATTTGATGGCTGATAGAAGTGAAACTTACTTATTTCATTAAATATTCTACCTTTAAAGTTGTAGGTAGCAACCTTACAAAGAAGTAGAGCATTGAGGGACTGTTGGTGAATTCTCAAAATGCCAGTTTGGGGGTTAAGAGTAAGCCAACAAACAATTTAATGTAATTGAAAAGTAACTGCACAAATGCAGAGGAAGTGTTTTCTTCAGCTGTCTTGCTGCTCTGTTGTGCTACCCTGCTCCTCTTTGCCCAGTAGTTACATGCTGCTTTTAAGATTCATGAAGAAGCCCGTTTTCTTTGATTTTAATCTGCCTGAATGTTAACTTCTTGCAGGAATTTGCTATAAGCAAAAATATTCAGCTGGGTGATGAGAAAGGCCTCAGGTTCCCGTGTGTTTGGGACTGGTCTCTTCAGTTCTCGAGCCGGGACCGGCTGCTGTTCCACAACCCGCTGTACATCGGCAAGAGCGCGCCCAGCGTGCACAACGGGGCCCTCTGGACCTTCAAGCGCTCCAAGGTAACTGGGGGGGCTCTGAAGGGCTGTGCCCGTGGCTGAGGCTGTGCTCACACTCAGGGGTTGTGCTGGGGAGGCTGCAGGTGCCCTTGGATTAGCAGTAGGAGCCTTCACTGTCTTGGCTTCCCAGCCTGAAGAAATGATTTTCTGTAGAAGTAAAGATGTAAATTGTTAAGCCTTGTGTTTTATGACATTTTCTGATGTGGCTGAGTCACTGCCAACATTTACACTATTTCATCTTTGGAAATGTGATGACAGGCCACTTTTTCCCCGAGGGTTTCCCCAAGAGTTGTCAGTATTTTCAGTAATTACTGATTATAAGTCAATCATTTGTTGCTACAAAAAACATATGTATTTCTTTTTAAAGGCCACAGTTTGCCCTGTGAGCCCTGCAGTAGTGACTCACAAGCTCAAAACTATTTAAAGGTCACAGCATTTCTCTAGAAGATGCACCCTGGCAGTTCAGGGAAATTTACTATTCCAATGAACATAGAACTGGAAAACTACAAGTATTTATTTTCTGCAGAAAAACTACAGCTCCACATTGCGAGGTGTCCCCCCAGCACTAAAAAACGGAATCATCAGTGAGCAGGAGTTCCTTCCAAGAAGAAACTCTCTGATACTAAAACTGAAGCCAGACTTTTTCCAGCCAGTGGAGGGGCAGAGCCACAGTATGGAGCAGTACTTCAAAGACTGGTTTGCAAAGCCCGTTGATTTGCACGGCATCATTCTGCCCCATCTCTCTGGAACACAAATCAAACTGTGGAAACTCTGCTACTTCCGCTGGGTTCCTGAGGCCCAGATCAGCCACGGGGGCTCCATCACTGCTTTCCACAGAGTTTCTTTGCTGGCAGACGAGGTGGACATGTTAAACCGCAGCCTGCGACAGTACAAGAGCAACTCCTCCTTGCAAGGCCACTGCTCAGAACTGGATCAAAGCAGGATGTACTTCAGAGCAAATGGTTTAAATGACACCTCAGGTGCCCCAGACTTTCTCTCCTCCTCATTCCCATTTTCTCCTGTAGGGAACCTATGCAGACGGAGCATTTTGGGAACACCTTTAAGCAAATTTTTAAGTGGTGCCAAAATCTGGCTATCCACCGAGACGCTTGCAAATGAAGACTGAGGTGATGTGGAGGTTTAGAGGTTTGGGGAGAATACAGCATATCATTTTGTCTTTTCTAACTTAACACTGCTAAATGCGGCATTGAAAGCTGTAATAATTTTTATATACAAACATTATGTAAGATTTGCACAAATATTTAAAAGCAAGGCAAGTCATGCTTCAAATCGCACAATTTTGTCTTCAGTAGTTCTCATCTGCTGGGGCTTCTGCTCCCCAATTCCTCCTGTTTTTGGGGGTTTGGCTCATTGAAAGTTACAGAGCATTTCATTAGCAAATTGAAAGGCTTGGTGTGGTTGTTAGTGAGGGTTCTGGTTGACATACCTTCGTTCTCCCAGATAGTGACTGAAGTGACCCTTTGATAAAACAGCTTGGAAAGACAAAGTAGGGCAGTGAAGATGAACTGACAGCTGAAATCTGGGAATATACTATTTTATCAGACTGTCTCATCAGGAGTAATACTTACTTGCATAGATACAAACATACTCATGTTCCATGACTGATCACCCCACGTTGTGCTAATTCAGTGTATCCATGGAAGGGGTTGCTCCCTTTTCTTTCTCTCCCCAAAATGCATTCATTAACAATTAGTCAGATTTGTGCTCTTTGTCATGAGCTTGACTTCAGACTATAGAAATCCACATCAGGACAATGCACTGTTAACCTTAAAACATTTACTGTAGATACGGTATTGCAGTAGCTTTAGAAGTGCCTTTAATTGGGAGGAAACAGTATCAGGATTACTCCAATGCAGCTGACACCCCCCAACTTTTTAAAACAGATTGTTGTGGCAAGTTCTTGTTCTAGCCCCTGCTTCCCCCTCTACATTGCTGGAAACAGCAGGCATCTAGAAGAAACAGCAGGTGTTCCCTCTTTAAGGTTAAGCTTGTTTGTAAGTCCCACAAGATCCTCACCTTTTATAAGAGCACCTCAACTACTCAGCATTATATCCCTGCACAGATCCCGATCCCTGCCAACCCTCTCATTTTTTTTAGGATGCAGTAGCTTTCAGCAGAAGCCATACCTGAGCCCTGCTGGATTCCAGAAGGGAGCACTGGCTCCTCCTCCCCAGTTCTAGGAGGGGTGCAGTTGCTGCAGTCACTGGTAGGCAGGTGCTGCAAGAAGAGCAGTGAGTGGTGCCTTCTTTTTGCAGACTCCACATCCGTAGGGACAGTGCAATGAACAAGCACTGCCTGAGGGAATTAGATCCAACAGCTTCCCTCTGCTTAATGGAGCAGCCTCCTCGTTGTTCAGAAACCTTTCTAAATGATGCATCTCCCTGGATGCTGTGCCACAAAAGGACTCACAGGGGGAAAGGCAGGAGTGTGAAGAATTCCAGGAGCTTGGAGAAATAGTGACGTGTCATTCTCATAGGTTAAGGCTCCTGTCAGCTGCCTTCTCTGAACAGCGAGGCTGTATTTTGTATTACATTATTTCTGTATAAACACCAACACTGTTTATACACTGAGCCTCCATCCAGGTGTTGCCTCACCAGTTAAGGCACCAAAGGCCTTATATGATGGACTCAGCTGTTCTCAGTTTTCTCAGTGGGGAAAAAAGAATGGGAATACCCAGGTATTTGAGTTTAAAAAAAGGGGAGGCAATAGGATTTGGAGATCTTTGTTTGTTTGTAAACCCAAACTCATCTTCAGCACAGCCTAAATCACAAACTGGGGTTTGGCTCGCAGGCTGTTCCCTGACCTCCAAAGTGGTGCTGTGCTTGCACTGCTGGGGTTGGAGAGGGGAAAGCAAGGCAGGGCCAAATGCAAAGGTGAACAATGTCAGGGGAAGGGGTTTCCTTTTTTACCTTACCAAACTTCCAAACCCTGTTCCTATGCAAAGAAGTAGGCACAGGCTGTTGTGACACAATGCCAGGTGCTTCTGGGCAACTGTTTGTGAGGAAAAAACATGTATTCACCTCAATTGCCTAATTATGTGTAAGATGAGCTGAGCATGTTAAATGGTCCACAAACCAGTTGTGTTTATTTCCAGGCTTGCTGGAGCAGTCTCTCACTTGTTCATTATTCAAAGGTTTGTATTGGCTTGCTTTTGCCATTCCTCTTTTCCCATTAGCTTACTGCTTTCCCGGGCCTGATACTTGACATAAAGACCTCAACCTGTGTGCTTAGTGTCTTTGGTACCAATTTTTTTTCTTTTAAAATGACAGTTAAAACTATAGTGTCTCTTGTTTTCTTTCCTTAAAAGTATAACTTCTTTGGTTTAAAGGTACCAAAAATGTGTAAATAAATTACTCCACAAAAGCAGCTAGTGAAATTAAAAAATGCTTAGGCTAGTAGCCTTTGGGGGAAAAAATGGGTACTATATTTAAACAGAACTGTCTTTTATAAGGAGATTTTGGACATTTTTACATTTCAGTTCTAAGATGTGTACAGATGCTGCACAGGGTCTTTGTATTTTATATATATAGCATGGGAGAGGGTTACAAATAATATGCCTTTATAATAAACAAAACCTGTTGAAATATCTATTTGCTAAATAGACTTAAAAAGAAATTTTATACCATTCCAAAAAGGGAGTTAGGTAAGCAGAGGCTGAGAAGGGGGCACCTGCAGAGAGGAAGGGATCCACCTTTCCCTAGACTTGAAGACAAGGTTCTGCTTCCTTGTGTCACATGGCCTTACTGAGGAGTCTGAGCAGCTGCTGTGTCTGTGGGAGTGAACGTGTGCCTGTGGATGCTGCTGCTTCCTTTGAGTTACACAGCTCAATACTTTGTGATTCACTTTTGACAGACAGGTACCAAGTGTTGATTTTGAAATATTCTCCACTCTGCACAGTTGCCTTATCAAGTCAGTAGGGACTGTTCTGAATATCTTAAATAACTTGCAAAAGCAATTTTGGGGTGTGAGTATGTATCTAACTTCTGTGTACAGAATACTGACATCCAAGTTGTATATATATGTCTGTGTATATATATGTACACATATTTTCAAATTTTCATTTCTGTTCACCATTTAAAACAAGATACTGTTAAATGCCATTTTCGTGTTGGAAGAGTAGAAAAGCTACCAAGCAGCTCATGCTTTTGTGTTTGTAGAAAATGTGCATTACTGCAGCTGTTCCTGACTGAATCATGACTTTGTACCACACAGGGGGGAGCTCTGCAGCTGCAGCTGCTGAGCCCCAGTGCAGCAGCTGGGCTGAGTGCAGGGCTGGGACTGCAGTGGCACCTCAGCCTCTGGGCACTGCCCTGTGTCACACATGCCCTGCCTCCAGAAATGCACTGAGGACTGTGTTTGTGTGTGTCTGCCCAGGCCTGCACGTGTGCTTCATGTGCACTTGCCTGCAATACCACTCTGATCAATTAACTGCCTTGTGTTTTAATGAAAATGTAGCAAGCTGGGCAAACCTTTCAGCTTATTCTCAGATGGAAAGATATTAAAACCAAAAAAATTCTAACATGTATTTAAGCAAAGGACGAAATCTTAAATTTGCCTCTAACCAAGAGACAGAAATCTGTACCTCAAATTGCTCTAGGCAGTAGGTTTCTAATGCTGTTGCTGCGATGGTTTAGAGTTCACCATTTCAACTGAAACTAAAACCTTTGTGCCTGATAATGATTTACTGAGTAAAGTAGCAGTGGCAGGAAGATTATAAAATCCTGATGCTGAGTTGTGAATGTGAAGTAAATTAGAGTCAATAAAAGTTTGTACCTTTCCACACTGAAATTCAGGTGGTTTTCTTTCCCTTCCCCTAATAAAAAATAAATTGTGTGTGTGTGTGTGGTTTTTTCCAAGAATAGCATGGACTCTGTGCTATAAAAAGATTATTAATAAAAATGATGTGCAAATTATCTTATTTCTTGCTATATTCTATTATAGTGTCTGCAGTTTGCATGTTGATCAGAATTTCTGATAGCAAGCAACTTACTCACTATGAGAATGAAGACTCCAGAGAAAAGATGTTGGCTGTGTGTTAAAATTAAGAGCAACCCACGGGATTTTGGTGTCTTAAAAGGGAATTCATCTTTTCAGTTCCAATTGACTGACATACTTCTGAATGAGCAAACACATCAGTTTTACTGGGGCAGAACTGACTATACTGAGTGTGGTCATTTTGGCACTGACCAACTCCTGTCAACTAGCAGAAATATTTCCCTTTATACAGGTAATCCAGATACAACAGAAGGGGCTGTTAAATAAATTAACCTTTCATACACAGCACACATTAGAACAGCATTAATGCTTTATGCCCTGCTCTCTGCCATCCTTGAACACCTGTATCTGTTCGTACAAGTGCAAAATTCAAATACATAATGGTAAGTGAGGACAGGCAGAGAACCACTGGACCTGACAATCCTGGCAAGGGGCTGAACTGACCTTGCAAGAAGACTTGCCCAGCATAATGAATTTAGGCCACAAGGGCACCACGGAAATGAGCAGGACCTGATGGCTAAATTTCTGTAGAGATGTTCTCAGGGCACACCAGTCTGAAGGCAGCTCTTACTCTTCAGTGGGCAGACCCCAGATTACCTCACAGAATAAGTTAGGATTTGTGGAGAGAAGGCAAGGGCTCTGCCCTTCTAAACACAAAGTGACATACAATAAATCATACCAACAGTTTTTGCAAATTACATTTTAGAATGTTTTGTGCTAAAAAGGACTACGGTAATGTTCCAAGAAACCAGAATTTTGAACAAATTCTTTTTAATAAGCAACAGCAGCCACTGGTGTGTGCTGGCCATTCCTTTAAGAACACCCAAATTCCCCACATGATCCAACCTCTGTCAGCTGAGGTGTTTGCTCTTGCCTCCAACGTCCTGCACATGACAAACCTCCACTGCAGCCCCCAGCTTGTGCAGCTCACTCAGCCACAGCATCTGCTTGGGAGACAGGCGGTCGTGAGGGCCCTTCACCTCCACCAGCTACAAGGAAAGGGGGATGGTTAGAAGTGTGTCCCTGGAGAAACTGGAAGATCATTAGCTCCCACACAAGAATTTTTTTACAGCTGTTAGTTGTAACAAAAATAATAGAGATTTTAGCACAATGGAAGGTCCAGTGGGTGCTGAATTTTTACCCCATATTTCAAAATTTAACTGTAAGAGAATGAAATTTTGTATAGCAAATACCCACCAAAACACAGACAGAACCCCTAGTGAATTAAGATCTCTCATACTGAAAAATCGATTGTCTACCCCCTCACCTGTTCCAGCTGATAGTGACAGCAACTTATTCAGGTGTTCTAGAAAATTAATTTCTGCTATTGAGCTCTGTACCATAAACACATTACAAGTTGCTCCAACAGATGAGATGTCCAACAGTCTTCAAGAAGCTACTCCACTACCATGCAAGGCACCATCCATGACTGTTTACTCAGTTTCTGTAGCAGACACAGACACAGTTGTTGTACTTAAATAGTCCAGATTTTGTCTAAGTGGTGCCAGTAGAACGCCCTCCTATCAACAGTCAATGTGTGACTGATTGGTGACAGGTGCTTTACATGAGGATTAATCAAAGACCTTTTCTACACCAACCTTAGCCAGTGTTGATCACTGCTGCTCCCTATGCCCATTAAAGCTCCACACAGCCGCTGGAGGAGCAGAAAATCACCCAGATCTGACTCCACAGACACAGGAAATTACACTTTGTATGGGCTGACAAGTGCAAGGTTTTACACGAGGGAAGGCAGCTGAGCACTGAGTATTCCCGTGCTTCCCACCCACCTTGAAGTGCTGGCTGTGGGAGCGCCACACCAGCAGGTCGGGCAGCCCCCCCCGGCAGTGCCGCAGGTCCCTAGAAAGCCGCCGGAAAACACCGCTCAGGAACGTTCCTCCAAGGCAAGAGACCAGGCTCTGCAAGACAAGGTTTGCTGCTTGGTTGGGGTTGGTTTTAATTTCCTGCAGAAGAATTTCCCAACCCTCGCAGGAATACTGGAGGGCCCAGCTCAGCTCTTGGTTTAAACATAAGTAGATGCTTTTTACATGGATTTCCCTGATGCGTTCCCAGCTACTGTTGCAGGAAAAGTGGCCATATGAGAAAATTGTAACACTACCTTTTAGGTGCAAGGACTTCAGTGCAATAATCCCACTTTCTCCCTCCCACCACTCTCCATCTGCCATGGCTCAGTGCCTCAATACAACCTGTGAGCACACAAGGGTCATGTGTAATTGAATGTCAAGACTAATTGGAGTCCCCATGCTGGGCAACAGTTACTTACCTGGACTTGCTGCAGGGAAATAAAACGTCCCCAGTTAACCAGAGCTGCTGCTTTTCCCTCCTGAGTGGTCCAGACATCAGCAACCAACTTTGCCAGTGTCTCTGAGGAAGCTGTGTGAAGCTGCTGGAGTCTGGCCTCGATGACAGCTCTCCTGTTCTCATAGAAGCTGTCAGTGTATAAATCCAGGGGGGATGTCTGGATGAAAAGGTAAATAGATGTCTCAGGAACTGCCACTACAGCACCTATGCCCAGAATGACAGTGTCCTACTTCATATTTTTGTTAACTACAAAGTCACTCAAACATTGAGCTGATTTATCTTGAACATGCCCACCGCATAAATATTTATTAAATGGGGGAAAATTTGCACATGTTTTAACACCAAGTGCCAGTTCAACAAACACTGGCCACATCTCAGCCTCTGCTCTGTTGTTTTGAACTCTAGACAGAGGTTTCCTTTAACAGATGAAGAATTCTGTGCATTCCCAGTGCTCTGAGCAGTAACGCTCCAGGCGGGATCTGGAATCGGGATGAAGACTGCTTAGGCACGGTGAGCAGTTTGAGGTGGAAGAACAAAGCCGTGATGAAGCCGGGGCGGATCCTCCAGCGCGCACGGGAAGAGTCCCGGGACAGCGCTGAACACTCAGCGTGTAAAAAGCCCCTGCAGCAATTCAGCTTTGACGCTGCTGAACAGGCAGGGCTCGAGAGCCACCAGCTTTTCAAAAGCGTATGCAGAATGCTTAGGAAACAGCCTTACACAAACAGCTGGCTACACATAATCCCATAAAATACAGCCCAGGAATGACAGAGAGAATCAGGTGTGAGCTGTCAGCTCATCTTTGTTGATGCCTGAGGATCATGATAGCTTTGCTCTGCATTAATAAGGACAAGAAGAGCTATTTGTTTGAATTCCATTTCACAGTTTTGTATAGCCTTTGGAGTTACAGCTGTCCCCTTCCTGTCCTACTTGTGAGTCTGGTGGTTTTCAGCTCAGCCACATCTTCTGCTTCAGATGGTGAAGAAAAATAAACCCACAAGTTCACCTGGAACCATTCACCTTAGGGTGTTACAGGGAGCTGTTGGGGAGGGTTGTATAATGTTGTTCGCTTGCTTCATTCTTTATCAAAAAGGAGGGATCATCCCAAAAATATGATGGGGTGGGTGGGGTTGTTAAAAAGCCTGAGTTTAAAAATAAGGCTATTGAAAAGAAACGGACGTATTTTTTTACAGTGGAATGTGTCATCTTCTAAGGAGAGGAGCTAGGCTGGGGCACAGCAGTGTTTCTCCACTGGCTGTCAAGGGCACCTTGCCCAGTGAGCTCAGCTACAGAACACAAGCATTTAACCAGGCCAATCTCACCCTCTCCAACTGTGAACCCAGTCCGACACAGCAACTGGTTACTGAGGAGCTTCTTGGCAGTAAACCAAACATAACAAATAATAAAATGAACACCAAGATCTGTCTGGAAAGTCCCTCAGAATAAACCGTTAATCTAATCCCAAATAAGATTTTAACATGGTTACTGAGTCTACAGCAATGGACAAATAAATTAATTAAAGAAAGCCTTTCAAAATTACCTGATAGGAAGTTCTGAACACGTCAGGTATGTCATCCATGAAAACGATATCCCACATTAGAATCCCATACAGTGTAATAAACGTTGAGCCTTCCCCATGAATACCTAAAAGGCAGAATTTAATAAAAATGGAAACATTAACTTCTACAGCAATGCCATATGAAGAGGTACTGAGCCATCATGACCCAAAGCAGAAATATGCAACGTTCAGGTCCATGGCCAGCTGGTGTCAGCACACATTCCCACCGCAGCTCCAAATGCAGTTCATTCTGCCCCATTCCCCAAGCTTGCTGCTTCCATGCCAGGGGACTTCAGCTGCAGCACAGTTTCCATCCCTGTCTGGCCCCTACAAAGCTTAGTGGGCTAACTCTGACAATTTTTAAATACACAACCCTTTTAACATTAAAAAAGATACAATATGGATGACAATAATAATAATATATTTGAAACATGGCATATATTTATAGTACATAATTAGATCTGATATAAAATATTATTCTATATATCTGTTCTATTTTATTGTAAATATTATATATTATGCCTTTTATATGTATGTTATATGTTATATACCATATAATATAGTGTATATGCATTATACATGCATTATACCTCATACATATGAGAGAGAACATGTGTATGTTGGGGTGTGTGCATGGAGCTGGCACAGGCATTCTGGATCACCACTAAATCACACCTGGACACTGTGTGCTAAAAACTGTACTGAGCCAAGACCAATGATGAGTGGGTGGGAGTGAGGAACTGAGTGGGGATTTCAGCACAATTCTCCCAAATTCTCAATATTGTTCCCTTCCTATTTACCTTTTTCTGATATGGCCACTTTTGTTGCAACAGTATTAGCAATAAAATAAAAAACTGTATTAAAATATATATTTTATAGAAAGATACAAATTTTATCTTTAAAAATAATCTGCCTACCTTTCTGAATTTTGCTTTCTTCCTGTAAAACAGACCTATATATTCTTACTAGCTGATGGCTTTTCATAGCTCCTAAATTGTAAAAATAAACGAAAAACTACTAATACAGCCTTTAAAAAAAATCTTGCAGTGTTGTGCTATTGGTATATACTGTTTTCATGGTCATCTAGTACCAAAAATCAGTGCAGGTTTAAATTTCCTTAGTGACACTACCTTAAATGATAATGCTGTTTTACCCTTAGCTGTTCAACGGTAAGGAAGGCAAAGTAAGCAATTTTCTTTGTAGATGAAGAAAAAACACTGAGGTTTTTCCCAATACATTTCAAAACCATCTTTAGTAACTGAAGGCAGCAAATTATTAAAGGCCAGGAAGCAGGTCAGGTTGAAAATACATATTAGAGCACTTTGGTAAGGAGTGATGTATTAGAGGTGATTGGGAAGGAAACAGAATCAGCCTAAAATCTGGTCTAATGAAATCAGCTAAAACTGGTCAATTAACTAAACTGATTAGTAAATAGTTTCTTTACTTACTCCCACAGTTATTTTACTGCAAAATATCCCCAAACCAACAGTACTGTTACCCTGATCGAAACCATTCCTCCTGTAATGAGTTAATGCCAGCTCCTCAACTGAGCACATGACTGTGGATACCCTGCAGTCTTCGCCTCCTTCTCCATCACCAAAATCCTCCACGAGAAACACAGATTTTCCCATTCCCGTCTGAGGACACATCTTTCCACTGATGGTAACCTGAACATATTAAAACATTTGGTTACTTTCCAGCATCACATTTTAAAAAGCTTTAGCCCCAAATCCCCCTTTCGGTTTTCTTAAAATCAGAACTAGATTTGTTTCCAAAAATCAACTGAATAAAATTTAACCTGTCATTCCTGTGTAATCATCCTCCCTAGCTTTTACAAACCCTCACATTTCTAAGAAAACAAAATGTCTACCAAAAATTCTGGGCAGATGGCAATGTAGACTTCGTATATGCAGGACCAGGAGCAAAACCACAGAAAACTGAGGAGACAGACTCTGGGCTGAGACAAAGAAGGGCTGCAGGGAGACATATCATGAGAAGGCAGAGAGAGGAAGTGAGGCTCTGCTTTGATTTTGCCCAGACAGAATTACCTTTACAATGGTATGGAAAAGACAGACTTTTTTAAAAATCTATTCTAATATGATGCAAGTGCCCCACACTGAATATTTGCATAACACATATTTAGAATGCATAACTTCCAAAGGTTCCTAAAAGAACAGTGGCATTTTTTTTAGCCATTAATCTAATGCTGACTACATGCTAAGGTTACTATTACTTTTTCTAGCACACAGAATGCTTGGCCTGCAGCCACCGGAGGCAATGCACTGATCTGATCAGACTCTTCAGCCAGAAAGGCTCTGAGGGCATTACTGATAAATTAGTGGAGTTTATGGCTGATCACACCCATAACAAATATAAAGCAATGCAAATTAGATCAGTGTACGGCTGACTAACTTCAGATAAGAAGCTGTCAGACATAGAAGTATTTGATTACAAGGGGCTTTTGTTTTAGAAACACATTTGTATTCCTTTTCCTGCACCATGTCAGTCAGAGGCTGGTGCATAGCATGAAGCAAGTCTCCCAGATTACTTTTCCTTGTCAGAAGTAAAAAGAGCTCAACAGTTGCTGCTCCCTTGCTTACGTGAGTCACATCCTGCACGGTAAGGAGGGGCAGGTCCTGCAGCAGGCCCTGGAACTGCTTGCAGCTGGGGGAGTCCCTGATGCGAAGGGCGCGCTGGCACAGGGACAGGCGGTGCCCGGTGCGCACAGCTGGGTCTGCCAGCCCCCTCCGGATGCAGCCAATGGCCTGGCAAACAGCAAGGGGACAAACAACAATTTACAGACACCTCTGCACACCTCTCTGTACAGGAGCAATTGATTTAAGCACACAAACATGTGAGTGTAAGAATGAGTGTACAGGACAGGGCCACCTTGCTAACTGCTGTGGTGAAGTTCTAACCAACAAGTAACTTTTTGCTCAGGGAATTTATAAAAGTACAGCAAAAAACAAAATCCTCTCAATTTCTACTGAACAGTACAAGATTAAGGAAGTGGATTCATTTTCTTAGTTGAAACTGGTTGTCTGACCTTAGGATTCCTAACAAAATCTGCATTTTTAGGAGACTCTACTCCACTGTTCTTTCCGTAAGAAATATTTAAAAAAACGTTTTCAGGCAACGCCTGCAGTGTTTCCAGCTTTCCAGCAGCAGTTGTGAAGATACCTTCTTAGTGTTTTTCAAGTGCTGATGTAAATTCAGAGCCAGCCGATCCCACCATCTCCCTCTGCTGTCAGCACAATACACATCCTGGGCCAGGAGGCTCTGCAGCTGCTGCACTGCTTCCTGTAGCAATGGGATTGTACCTTTATTAGTTTGATTACAAAACCAAGTTCAAGTTAGCTTGTCACTTTCCCCTCTAACTAATGAATACTACAGAAACCTTGTCTCTGGACAAGCCAAACCTACTTTTTACTCTGCTACCCAATATACCCATTTCTGATCTATACACGTATTTTAAAAACTCTAGAACAGAGATATTATTATGTAAACTTAAAGGTTAGCTGCCAAATATACAGTATTTTTATCCTTCCTGTATCCCCTATTGTATATGAAAAGTATCTTAAGTATTACTTGTTGCTTTTTTGCAGAGGTGAAGTCTTTTTCAAAATAATCTGATTAACATGTAAGTCAGAAGCCTTTGGAGACGTGAATTCCCTAAGGAAGAGGCAAGGATTTCTAAAAGACTTCTTTTCCAAGCTTTTTCTTATTTAAAAGCAATAGCCAAATCTAGTGAAACACAGCTATCTTTAAATAATTAAACAAGCATATCTCAGCAATAGTTTTATGGTATATTACATATGGTAGATCATCAAAGCATAAGCAGAAATCAAAACAATTTAAAACTTTCTAAAGCAGCACAAAAAAGGGCTCTTTTCCCTTAAAAGTAACCTGTTACTAGAACCATAGCAAGCTCTGGCAAACATCACCACCATTTTCCAGCCACATCAGAAATGTATATTGATGTACAAAAATTAAGCATGTATTTCTATTCACCTCACCACTTTACCTTATACTTGTGAAGTCTCTGCAGAATTTCAACTCCTTGAGAAAGGATTCTTGTGTACACCCAGCCGACTGTGAAACGTCGCAGGTAATCAGGCAGAAGTCTGTGATAGCTGAAAAATAAGAGCAGTTCAGATCAATTCCATCATGTCAGTTTTACTAAGAATACTTATACCTAAAGCATTTACCAAATTAAATGCCTTATATATCCAAATTGATCTGAAATTAGTATCCCAGCTGCAAAGTCAAGAACCCAAAGATAAGGCAATAGTTTTGCTTAGGGAGCTTAGGTACAAGCTGCACTTCCACAGCATATTTTAGTTTCAACACTAGTAGAATTACCAGTTAATCAGTTTTACAACAGACACAAAACAGTAACTTACTACATCATATTTTGTTACCAACTCATTCTCATAAGTCAGCAGTTTAACTTCAGAAACAAAGCTGAACAAAATAAAATGTCTTGAACAGGAATTCCTGCCATAAAAGAAGACTAACATCTTTTCAGTAGGCACCTCTGTGTTTCAGGACAGAGTCTTTTGTCCTGAATGTTTTATTAAAATCAAAATAGATTTTTCCACTGTCTTCAGCGGAAAATGGAAGAGACCTCCAGATTACCCTCTATGAATATTATTTTGAATCAGTTTCCATGGAATTGAATATGATGCCAAACATAAGGCTTTAACCTGTGGTGTATCATTAAGCCAGAAAACAAAATAAAAGAAAAACTGATGAAGAGCACTTCAAACCCAACACATGTTATTTAGGTTCTCAGATCTCCTGTAACACTTCCTGAGCAACACCCACTTGGAAATCTAAAGACATGAATAACCCAGCGTGTTTTCCCACAACATTTGCAACATCCTTTTGTTCACAGTCAATTTTAATTTCTGCTTATTGCCATTTGTTTGAAAGCCATTAAAAAAAAAAGCTGTGACAAGGGAAAAATAAGGCTCTTGTTCTCCTGCACTGGCACATAGAACAGAACTGTTTTAGCGCTCTTTCCCATGATTTTATAAAAAACGTCTTTTCCTACTGTAACTTAAAAGCTAAACAGTCAGGAAGTTCCAAGCTTTCAAGAACATTGAAGTCTCTTGCTTTATCAGGTTTAAATAGCATCCCTAGTTGATAAGCCTCTCTCCAAAGGAAAAGTACTCAAGGTAAGATAATACCCTAAACAGTTTCCAGTTCACTACCTCAAAGAGGGGTGATTCTTCAGTTCACTCCAGGTTTCTTTAGCACACAAATAGAGACGATTAGCTTCTTCCCAGTCCCCATTTACCATAGAGGTGGCTATATCATTCGACAGATGAACAGCAGTTGCATACCTGTGGTAAAAAGCTACAACTTTACTATGCTTAAAAAGCATCTATAGCTGAAAGAAATAAATTCTTTCCTTTCCAGTCTCCAAAGACATTGAACCATCCAAGGACAGGCAGCCATCTTTATTCCAAATCTTGTAGATTAGCAGAGTTTAAACTAGCAGGGCACATTATGTTTAAATTTACTTAACGCTAGAGAATATAATTTTTGTTTAGCTCAGAATCAGCACAGCAAACGAAGAAACAGCTTTCATCACATGATCATGAAGCAAATAAATAAGCTATTTTGTTTCAAAGTGCAAGCCACTGTGAATTACAAGTCCTGCCTCGATACAAAAATGTACTTAAAATAATTGCAAAATTAACACTTCTGCATATTTACATCTGGAGTTCTACATTTGAATTCTTATTTGCCTGCACAAGTCTTGCAGTAAAGCTTTTCTAGAAATGAACAGAGTTCCAAGTTGCCAAAGCTCTCCTTACCTGATGAGATCCTCTCTGTCCTGGAAGACCTGTGTTTTCCTGTTTACCATGTAACTGGGGAACACCATATGCCCCATGTTTACCCTAAGGACTGTGGAGAGCAGGCCTTGCCCAGCACTGCTGGCTTCTTCCTCCTCCAGCGACTCAGGCAGTGAAAACAGCAGCAGGATTCGGGAAAAGACAGCCCGAGTGCCTTTGCAGACCCTGACACATTTTCCAGCCAGGTCCTTCACCCTGGAAGAACAAATAAAAATATTATAACATGGTTTTTACCATGACTTGTAAAAACTAAAATATACTGAATGAAGTATGAGAACAATTTTTTTCAAGCCAATTAAAGCATAAACTTGGTTTTCCTTGAAAGAAGCAGAGAGACTATGCAGTTTAGTATTTACCCTTCCCTTTGACTCACTGTGAATTTAAATGTAATGCCACTTTTTTATTAATAAATTTACTAAATGCATTCCTCTCTTGAAAAGGCATCTAGGTTTCAGTCATCTGAAGCACAACTTCCATTCACCTGCAAAATTTAGCTGTAAACATTTACCTTTTTAAAATCACTGTCCCAATACCAGCCTGACTCTTGCTGAAGATCGAACGCTGCTTTGACAACTTCAGAAAATCATCCACAAGTTGCTGTTTCTGACCGTTTGGGTTTGGCAAGTGAAAGACTTTTGCCAGTGTTCTTAGCTCAGGGGCTGAAAGCAAATCCAACCCTTCACACAGGTCTTCCAATTCAGATTCTAAAAGTAAAATTATCCACATATATTCATTGCATCATACACATACACTCAAGCAACAGCTCAGGGTACATTCATACAGCCTAGTACTAATCTAACGCTTTAGCTTTGAATGGCTGGAAATAAAACCCCACAGAGCGGCGTCTACAGAGCAGGTATTTGTTTATGGCAGCACTGGAGGTGAGGGGGGTTTCTCCTCCTAACTCACCCACCTTTGTCAAGTGCTGTGGTATATTTATACAGTAAGTATTGCTTAGTGTCACTATGTCACTATATCATTATCATAGACACACCAGAACTAATTTACATGCTATGACCTGCTGGTTATCAGATAGTTCTTTTGCACTGTGCTTGGACCTCCCCAGTTCAGGGAGCGTTGGGGGCCTTTGATGAAGGCTTCCAAAGCCTTCTTCACATCTGAACTTTTCAACTCTGTTTTTGGAGCATGCACAGCTATGGTGTTCCTTGGTCTATCTGGTCCTAACCAGTCAAAATTTTTTATTTTGTGGCTAATTTGCTTTACACATTTGCTAACCCCCCATTAGTACTATACTTATCAATCTCTGAAACTGTCTACCTGCTGAGGTTTTTTTTCTTCTTTTTCGTCTATTCAGCATTAAGCAACTAGTTAACCATACACCCCACTACATTGTATGGAAAGTTATTTATATCAGGTTATATTGGTATAAAAGTTATGATTCAGGTTATATTGATATCAGATTATATAGCTATATAAAAAGTCATGATTTAGGTTATATTGATATCAGGTTACATAGACACATCAGGTTACATTGATATCTTATAATTCAAGTATACAAGGACCTTGTAACTTTGACTTAAGTTATATAGGCATCAGGTTCTTCAAAAATGTATTAACAAATACAAATTCTTCTGCACCTTCTTCTGGACCTTTTCACAGGTCTATTTTGAAAGAATGGAATAACCAGAAAAAGAACACCCTTTACAACTTCAAAACAACTGCAAAGATTAAAAAATTCTTTGGAGTTATAAAAAAAATGCTGTCCAGAAAAACTGATCTTCTCTAAGTTGCACTATTTGTATTTTCACAAGACCACTCATCTACCTGAAGCCTTTATTCTGTTCCTCTATTCTCTTTCCAAGGCACAGACAAGCATGTAGTGCATTGATCTCTAACATGCCACAATTTCGGATTTTATTTGTAGTATTTTAAAGGTTTATTAATGCTGGCCTTACCTGTTTGTAGAAATCTGGCCTCAGCCAGTTCTTCAATTATTGGTGACAAATTCACGCTTATCTCCTCATACTCTATTTTGTTCACCTTTAACCAGTTCAGCTTGCGTTGGAAAAGTCTCACATACAACTTCTGCCCACCAACTGCAAATTTTATTTAAAGCAGGGAAGGACAAAAAGAAGAGTAAATTCTAAACATAGTGCTTTGATGTAAGAAAAATTACTTTGATGTAAGTACTCTCTAAAACACATTTTAAATCTTCCTGTGTTCTACAAGCAGACTTGGTAAAATACCAGTCTTACCTTTCCAAGTAATTAGTAATTTTATTAGAATCTTTAAGTTTTGTAGGTGGAAAAGTATTACAACGTATTTTGTAGGTAATGTACATTAATCTAAAATGTATTTTGACATGCTTACCCTTCAAGAAATATTTAGTTTTGTAGAAAAATAATTTTTCAACCCTGCATTTCGTGTTGTTAAATAGGTATTTTTGCTTTCTTAAACAGACATTCAATAACCAAATATTTCATGCTAGGGAACAAAAGAAGCTGCAGTCTGACAGAATAATTTCATAATCACAGAATACCTCTCTGTGCAGCATTCTTCAGATTCTAATTCTTCCAAAGATAAGCCAACTTATATATCTACTGAAAACAATGAGAAAAAAAAACCCTCCTATTCATTTGATTTTTATCAGGGAAGTATTCTTTTAAAGTACCTTTCAAAAAATACTTTTTAAACACTAACAATGCTGAAATTCAACAAAGTAGCTTATTAAATTTTAGCTGAAAATAGTCTAGCTATTATTACTACATTCAACAACCTTTTGAATACTTAATTCAACCCCCATTAACTTCTAAATTTTTTACCCCTGTCTGCTACTGCTTAACTGAAACTGATCATTAATAAAATCCACTGAAACACTACCAGACCTAGACATATTTAAGAAATGGAAGATAAACACTAAATATTTATTTAACAATTCTCCTGTCCTTATAAAACTTTTTCAGCCTTTTCTTTAATAGAATCTTTCCAGGATCAGCTCACTGGGAGAACTACATTCAGACATATAAGCCTGTCATTTTCTCTGTGGGGTTATACGTCCTTTAAAGTCTGGAGAAAGACTTTATCATTCTGGAGAAAGGAAAAAGGTTAACACATGGACATTCTTTCTCCAGACCACAGAACTGACCAAACTAGTGCTGCAATAACAATTCCATAATAAGCTTCATAAACTTACACTGAATGAGAGAAAACTCACTGAAGAATGGTACACATTTCAGAAGAAAATAATTAAGTATTGGAAAATAGCTATATTCAAGCAACTTTGTAGTACTAAGGAGGTGTGTGGGCTTTTTTGTGTTATGATAACTGAAAGATGAACTTGGGTAGAAACTTCTCATGTGGGACAGATAACTCATCTACCTGAACTTTAAAGGTATCCTGCCTGGTATTTCTTGAAGGCAATGACATCCATCTGTCAGTTGTCCAGGATTTGTTATCTACTGACTTAGTGCTATCCTCTCACTTCTCACAGCTCAACTGCTGCATCTTTCCTACCCTGTAAAGAGAGATTGTTTCATCCATGACCCTCACATCCAGTGCAGACATGGATTTATCAGCACCACTTTGCAGTAATTCTTTCTGTATTCCCAACTGACAGGAAAGGAGAATTCTGAAATCACACTACTGAAAGAGAAACAAGCTCTTTTATCTAACAGAACAAGCTCCTGTTACTGGTCAGTGTTCTTCATGTCCAGGGAACAGAGTGTGGAAATGGGGAAGGTGTATCCTGAACATCTCTTTTAGTGTTTGTCAAAGTAGCCAGTGCCTGCATGCACTACTGGCCTGAGTTTATTCCTGGAACTTTGGATGTGATTGATGTGCATGTACTGCTTGTCTCAGAGAGTTGTTGCTTTCTTTCTTTCTTTCTATATTCCCCTTTAACTACCTCAAAATAAACAAGGTATTACCAAGCTCCAAGATGGCACTACTGTAGTATTCTTATGGTCTGGAGTGCACCAATGGGCTCTGCAGACTCTCCCCTGAGTTTGGCTGCTTGTCTCCATGGCCAGCTCAGATCCATTAGGATGCAAGCCAGGCTGCTGGGAGGACTGTGTGAGGCTGTTCCCCCCCCCATTCTCTCAGGAGCTGTACCTGAGATGTAACAACATTAGAAGAGTTTGTTTACAAAAAGCCACTGAGGGGTACATCTCCTCAGAAAAAGGAGCTTCTTCTCTTAAAAAATTCATCAAGTTAAATTGTCAATTGATATAGCACTTTTCACACAAAACTATGTAACAATGCTCTGTACAACAAGGAATATGGAAACGTATGTTTTAAAAAAAGATACCTGATAATTTGTAGAACTTGGTTATAATGTTCAAATCTTGTTCATTAAATAGTCTGACATCATCTTCATTCTCCAATACTGCTCGCAGCACTACTAAAAAATTCTGGAGGTAGTATGGGTGACCAGGAGAGCTGGGCACAGAGAGAACCTCATCTATTTTGTCTAGAATGTCCGCAGTAGAATCCTGAGACTCTGCCTTTTCCACAGTTTCTAACAAAGTATGGTTCATGTCATTCTCAAAGTCTTCAAGAACTTCCACAGGAAGCACCTCTGCCTCATCCCTGCTAAAGCAATCTTCTGTCCCACAGTTCACTTCTGTCTTTGAAGAAGGAGTAACCTCAATGTGAGGCTGAGTTTCGACTTCCAAATTACTGGTCAGCTCTGCTGAAGTATGGATGGCTAGAGATGTTTCAAATTTATCAGGACTAAGTATCCCATCTTCAGACCTGCTTTCTGCCTTGGTGCTCCTTGTAGCAGATGGGAACCTTTTGTCATTACTGTTATCAGCCAGTAAAAGTACTTGAGCCGTATCTACAAGGTCTTCTCGATTACATTTGTTTATTTCATTTTGAAATTCAGGTTCCCTCTTTGAAAAATTTTGTTCCTGGTGCTCTCTCTGAGCAGGCTGATTTTCTTCCTGAGAACTCTGCCCAGCATCGATCTCATCACCATCATCATCTGGAGCTGCAGCACTCCCACAGGCACTGTGAACAGCTGGAGGTGAAGAGTTGATCTCCTCATACAAGACTTGTTTTCCTCCCTGCAGACAGCGTCTTCTGGACAGCTTTGAAGACAAGCTTCCCAAGGAGACTGTTCTAACTGTTCGAGCCTGGGATTCATTGTTAACCCTAAAGACTGAACTATTACTGCTAAAGTAAGGACTAGTCTGTTGTGTTGCACTCCCTTCTGCTTTCAATAAATTATTTTTGGAAGGACTTGTTTCTAGATTTAAGAGGTTTTTTGAAAAATATGAGCTGGAATTATTGCTCAGATTTGCAGCTGGGGGACCCTTATTCCTAAAAGAATTCAGTGTAGCATCAGTGGCACCAATCTCACTATGGTTTCTCTGACATGTTTCATCAATGTGCTTATTTATTCCGTATCTTGGCACCAATTGCCCACACATGGGACAGTTAATTTTGGTAGGGGGGACATTTTTTAAAAAGGAAGTAATAGAGGATGATGCTGAAGGTGTAGATGGTGTTCCTGTAACTTCCACTTTTTTTGCTGTTTCTTTTTTCTTCTTATTTTTACTGAGTGACAAACTTATTTGGGATCTTTTGATTCCTGAAGACCTAGCTTCTGCCATTACAAAACCTCACAGCGATTACATGGCACAGGCGACTCCATGCAGGTCATATTTCTTTATTCTGTAATATTTTAAAAACTTTTCTTGGCTTTTCCTTTTTCACCTGTAATCCTCTGACATGCTTTGGAAAAAAAAAAAATACACTGATTGAGTGGTCTTCTAAGGCACCAGATGCAACCAAGATGAACAGAAGACAAGCAATCCTTAACTTACAATGCTACTGTCTTTTAGCTTGCCTTACCAGGCAGGGAAACAACCACAGGCAAGCTGAGCACTGCAGATACCTTTAAATGCCTTAATAAATGGAAAATTAATCTCAAGTTTGCATTTGCATCCTTCCAGTGCCCGGCTACCCTCAATGTGAAGAAGTTCTCCCTCATGCTGAGGTGAAACTTCTTGTGTTTTAGTTTATTGCCACTGCTCCTCGTCCTGTCGCTAGGAATATTTTACCACTGTCTCGTTCGCTACTCACAGACTATTTTCGGTGCCAAGCCCTCGTTTCCAGAGCACTCACCGGGCTGCCCTGCAGCCCTCCCTCTCACGGCTGCCGTGCCTGCCGAGCCTGTGGTGCGCCCGGGCCGAGCTCTGCCAGGGCCTGGGCTCAGGAGCTGCCGACGGCTCCAGACGGCTGTCCAGGCGCTCTGGATGGCAGGGCCCAGCTTCCAGAGCGATTCCCGGCACTGCCATCCCAACCGGCCCGCCCCTCGCCGGCCCGCCCCGCTGCAGCCACAGCCCCTCCCCGCGCTGGGACCCCCTCGGCCGCCCGTGCCCCCGAGGAAAGGGGCCCAGCTGGAGCCCCCACAGCCCGCCCCGGCCTCCCGGCCTTCCCCACGCACCGGCACCGAAGCCGCGCGTCCTTCCCGCGGCCGCACGGGGCCAGGCCGCGCCGTGAGGGCCGGGCCGGGCCGGGGCCGCTCCCGCCCGCCGCCAGGCCTGAGCAATGCAGCGCCGATGGCGGGCACCGCACTCTGCGGCCTGCCTCAGGCAAACACCGTGCCCTCCCCAGATTTCCTATTTCCTTTTACGACAACGCGTGGAAAACAGTTGAGGTCCACAGAAGTAACAACGGGAGGATTCATTTGTTGGTGGTGAGGTTTTTTGGTTGTTTTTTTTTTTAATTTTCATTCAGCCAAGGGAAGAGCAAATAGTGAAATATTTTCACCCTGAGAATTGAAGACTATGGACTAGAAAACGGTGCTGATATGGGACATGATTCCTCTGACTCATAAAAATAAACATGAAGGAAAGGGACCTCTTCCCTGCCTGTCAGTGTGTGCGGGAGGTGCCAGAGGAGGGACCGGGCTCTGCTCGGTGCTGCCCAGCACTGGGACACCATTGAGGCAAAGGGCAGAAACTGAGACACAAGGAAGAACTTTACTGTGCAGGTGACTGAGCGCTAGATCAGGCTGCCCAGAGAGGTTGGAGTGTGTGGAGTCTCTCTCACTGGAGCTATTCCACAACAATCCTGTGCCATGTGCTCTAGGATGACCCTGCTTGAGCAGGGAGGTTGGACCAGATGAGCCAACTGAGGTCCCTTCCGACCCAAACCATTCTTGGACTCAGTCTAAGTTAAAAGATGCCGTTTCCTGGCTCTGGGTTACCACAGGCTTAAAAAGCTTTCGGGCCCTCCCTCTTTGCCAATCACAATGTTAAAATATAATTTCTATAATTTAAATGGTTGGATACATCTTAAGTTCTTCAATAAATGCAGCTTCTCCTGCTATACATCCAGAGATATTACAACAGCAGATGCAAACTCTGGGCTATAGGTTAAAGAGACTGTACAGTCACAGCAAATGTCAAGTATTTTATACTGTTATGTATCTGCCCACACCAAGAATCCTTTTTGGAATAAAGCAGAGTTCTGTGGTAGAAAATAAGAGTAAAATCTACAGAAAACTGTCTGAACATCACCTCAGAAGTTCACAAAGTATTTTAAAGATGAACACAGAATAAAACCCACTCAAATTCAGAAAAAAATTTAATATATACAAGATGCAACATATAAAAAAGGTGAATTACAACTTCAGTTTATGAACAGAGATTGCTTTCTCCTTCTTCTGTTTCTTCTTTAATTTGCTGGCATCTTTGATTTGCATTCTCACTTGATCTTGTAGCTGAGAAAAGAAGGCCTGAGATGATTTCAAGGCCTTGTCTTTACCTTCATCCTGTCATTCGACAAAACATTTGTTATAAGCAAGAAACATACAAACAGTACCATTATATTACTTACTAGTTACTCAAGCATAATGGTATTTGACTTTAAAAATAACTGGTAACTGATTTTCAAAGGATATTGTTCACCACAGTTTTATTCCACTCCTGCTATCTAAAGAAATAAAGATTACATTCTCTTCCTAAGTAGCAATTAGCATGATAGGTAAGAGCAGGCATCAAGAACAGATCCTTGCACATCATGAACTACCACTGGGTATCTGCATTTGGTGTTCTACTTGCCTTCTGAAAAGCTAAGTACAAACATCTGGAAGTAATGAAGTTATTTTTCCTATTAGTTTCTAATATTTAAAAATTTCAGAGATTTTTAGAGTTTTATTTAAAAGGCATCATAAGTGGCACGCAAATTTACTGTTTTTATAGCATTCAAAACAATGTTAATCTGATGAGATTACAGGGAAGGCTCCCCAATAAGGACAAAGTTAAATAGGAATAAGTTACCAAAGATTATACAGAACATAGAAACCTCAGTGTGCATTCAACTAGTCCCACTTGATGAAGTGGAATGGCTTAAATGCAGGAAATAAAGAGCATTTCTTAGTATTTGCAGGGACATCACCTCGTGAACTTTGAAATAAACAGTAAAGTAGCACCTCACACAAAGTAATTCCTGCCTGATTAACATACTTTTATATAGAGTAATTGTATGATACAGCTTTTTCATATTTTTCCAACCTTATACTTCTAATTCTTTGGGATAAAGTTTCCTTTCCTCTAGCGAAAAGTTATCTATCCTTGGGATTTTAGTCTTACCTTGAGCAGAGATGCTTTGCCTTCTTTGGTAAGCCTTTTTAATTTTGCTGCAGCAGCTTTTTTGCTAAGTTTTGTGCCTTGTTCTGGTTTCATCTTTTCAAGAAGCTTTTGACGTTGCTCCTTTTCTCTTTGCCTCATACGTTTTCGGAGCTTTTTCCTTCTTCGTTCTCGTTTTTTGTCTGTGGGAGTCTTTTCTGCATCTGTTTTTACATCACCAGCTTTGTTCTTTTTCTAAATAGATCCATAAAAGACAAGGCTTACTTCACAGAACTCAAATCTGTCTCAGCATTTCCATTATTTTAAGTGCCAACTCAGGATAAGGCAAAGGCCAAAAACAGACAAAAGCCGGGAAATGAGATTTGTACAACTGATCCAGGACATGCTAATTGCTCTGCTACAGTGTCATTTAGCTTTCCCCCTCTCACTACCCATATAAATGTTGGGATGACAATGACCATCATGTAACAGTCAAGATCAAAAACAAGGCATAACATTATGGCCTACTGGAGCCAAATGAAATTTACTCTTTCCCCAGTTAGCAAACAAACAAACAAACAAAACAAAACAAAACAAAAACAACACCTTAGCCCCCAAAACCTCCCAACAACCACCAATACTAAAATTCTAGGCAAAAAAGCCCACAAGGTGAGGAACCACCTACCAGGATGAGAAGGCCAAAATTCCCACTGATCTGACAGACACATCCTTCTATAAAGCACACAGATCCTCTCCTGATCTTTGTGCCATTTTATATTTACCTTGATCTCCTCTGGTGCTAAGAGAGCAGCATCACTAACAGCAACTGGTGCTACTTCTTCCATACTTATAGCTGGAAGGTTCGAAACAATTTTAACTTCTGGCACCGGCTAGAAATAAGGAGACACATTCAGGACTGAGCACAGCATCTCAGCAGCTGACAGACAACTGAAGATCACAGGGTTTGTCTTAGAGGCAATCACAGTGCATGTAATATTAAAGAAGAATGAGCTCAGTAAACACCCATGTTTACTTTGATTTCCATTTCTGGAATATATTTTAAAGTATCCAGTTAAAAAGAAAGGGAGAAAGCCCCCAACTTTATGAAACTTATACACTTACTGGTTTGGGTGTGAAGTGGAAATTACAAAGTGCATCCAGCTTCTGGAAGAGTGAATCCATCATTTCCTGAATTTCTTTGTGTTCAGGATTTTCTTCCTCTTCAGTCTTTTGCTGCATTGAAAATGCAATGTAACTGCAACACCATTCAAAAGGCTATTTTACTTTAGCAAGACTGGTAACAACACAACTTATAATTCAGAGCCCTTTCACTGGTGAACACTCAGAGAAAGACTAAACTACTTTCACTTTCAAAGTGTATAAATGAACACACGGTGTACATGGTGTGAACTTCAAGCCCAAAGGAAAGGCATTGCTTATGTTACCTGGTGAAGTTTCATGTATTCTTGCTCGTAGATTTCAGCGAGACTCAGCTTACTCTTTTCATGATCCAAACTGATCCGCTTCTTGTACTCAAAAGCTTCCTCTTTGGGTTTTTCTTTTGGTACTACATCATCCCATGCCTGAGAAAGTCATAAAGTAATGACCAAATGCAACTACAGTCAGGTACCAGCTACATCTTATTTAGAACATTTTTCAATTATTTATCTGGCACATTAACCAGTTTATGCATGTAGCTTCCTAGCACTCATCAAGTTTCACACTTTAATTTAAAAAAAAAAGTGATAAAAGTTATAGCTCTACTTGTCTCCTTGGTTTTACTGAATGAAGGCAAAAACTAACAAGTTACAAACTCTTCTCCATCTTTTTGAATTCAATGAACAGTAAGGCTCAACAATCTGTGAGACAGAAATTTTCTATCAGTGGCTTTGAAGCAAAATTGAGCAAACAACTGAGTTTTGGTCAGTGTTCAGAATGCTCAGAGCACTAGTTATGGTAAAAGCCAACGCTTACAGGTTAACTTTATATTCCAAATAAACTCCTTACAGTTTTATCTGCACACACTCGTGTTTTGAAGTGCATCAAAACTTGGTGTATAATAGGGATATAAAATAGGGCTCCTTAGAAATCTAAAGACATATCCATCAAGACAAAAGAATAAAATAACCAGTTGCAAAAATTAAGACAATTCTACACCTAACATTGGAAATGCTTCAAACCCATCCTTGGAATGTGCCCGGTGAATCAAGTCTATGAACAATGTAAAGAAGAACAGGTAAGATAATATTAACCTCATCCAATATTCTCTGTTTAATGATATCTTCAAGCTGAAAAGTAGTTTCTTCTGTGATCACAGGTGCTGAAAGGAAAAAGCAAAGAATTTTAAGATCGATGTGTCTCCAGCAAGAAACAGTTCTTGTTCTGTAAAGAATAAACCACAGAAAAAGAAAGTAAAATTGTCACAAAAATACAGCAATTGAAGGTGAAGTAAGTAAATATAAGTAAGTCATATTACGTAAGGCTGATAAATTACCAGGTCTGTCAGCAACATTATGAACTTTCAGGTAAATTAAAAACTAACAAAAAAAAGTTATAATTTCCTGTAGTTTCCACTGTGAAAATGCACAACCTCAAAATCACATCAAGAAGTTTAACCTGGTGTCCTGTTACCCTGCTCTTGAGTCACAGGTGTTTGTTTTCAGCAAGGTGAAAGGGCAGAACACCCAACATGGTCTGCAGCATGCTGTAAGCAAAGGCCTGTCCCCCTCCTTACCCATTCGGACTGCATGGTCAAAAAGCACTGTTTCTTCCAAAAGGCTGTTCTCAGGGCGTTTCTGTCCAGTCACTTCTCCTTTAAGCTGCCAAGGTTTCTCCTCTAACAATGCTTCTTCCAAGCTTTTTATTTTTTTGCTCATCTGAAAAACACAATTTCCTAGGAAGTTTAAAACAGAGTTCACTTGTAAACTCACAGCAAGAAATTAATTTTTATTTCAGGTATGTGAGGGAATATATGATTGCAGATATATCTATGTAGATAAACCATGTTTTCCTTAAATTTTAAATACCCTCTTTTTATTTGCTGGACTCTGAACAAATGGCACAAGCAGTAAAAAAAAAAAAAACAATTGCACTGTTTCGAAGCCAAGTAAAATATGAACAAAACCCAAAGAAAACCAAACCAAAATTACCTTTTCCTGTCTCTTCTCAAATGATGACTTTATTTCATTGGGATTGATTTCCTTCTCTAATTGCACTTCAGTTACATGTTCTGTTTCACTGTCATCTGGCAAATTAAAAGTTACTTTTTTAGAAGCTTCTTTACTTCTCATGTGCTCCACCACTTCATCCATATCCTCAAACCTGCAACAATAACATTTAATATAAAATAAAAGTTAAGAAGCCTTTATAATTTTTCACATGAAAATATTTCAGCCCTTAGATGTTTACCTGTTACACCTAACTTACAGTTTACAACAGGTCTCAAAGACCCCCCTAAAGGTAGAGGACACTAGGGAAACTTCTGGATAATAAAAATAACTTTGAACAATTCTTAAATGCTTTATTCAACTAAAGATCAAGGACCAGTATTTTAAAAAATTAAATAAACTGATTTTACGTAAGGTGGTAACACAAACCACGAACATACAACAGTTAACTGAGAAGGGCAAACTATGACTGAAGTGAGCATGGCATTCTCAGTATTTTCTGCTTTACCTTTAGTGTAAAATTATGAGGATATTTCACCTGCATTTTACTTACTCAGACATACTTTCTTCATTTTGCTCTTCAATAGCACTGTCTGCTTCCTCTTCCTGATCCTCTTCAGCATCATTAGCTACTAAATCATCATCACCATCATCATCATCAACTGAATCAAAGAAATCTTTGTATGTCATATCTCTAGAACTTTTAATTGGCTAAAACGGTCAGAGGGAAAGAAAAAAACAAGCAACAAACCACGCTGTTAAGACTGACAGAAATCAAAGGGTGTCCTGTCTTTTAAAGTCTTTAGTGCCTGAGGAACAGCACTACTTGTGTAACAGTGGTTCAGGTTAGTGATGCATTAACCAGTGGTAGGGCATCATAGTAAAACTGATTTCTTTCCTGGTATTTACAATTCTCTACCACTTACACATACAGAAGTCAAGGAGCTGTAGATTTTGCCAAATACTTGTTGGAATGCACACTAATTCCCTGAGTGTATTTCTTACTTGCTAGTGAGAATGTCTGGTAATATTAAATAATAAAATACTTATTTTTGAATCAATTACTCATCAGTTTAAGTTGTATCAGAGTTACAAGGCTATATCCCCAGGAAAAAGCCCTTTGCTCTGCATCAGCCACCTTAGTGTTCTCTAATTGCCAGATGCTGAGTGACAAATCTTTGTCATTTGCTGGGTCACCTATTCTGCAATTTTTCAAGGTCCCTAATTTCCTGTGGGCACTATCTCTTCCTTTATTTGTGTAAAAACTTAAGGCCCATGTAAGGAGAGACTGGAATAGCAGGATGCTATGTCCTTCTACACTAGGAAATTTTCTTACCAGATATTCATTGTTAAAGTAAAGCTTCAGAAGTAATCATTAGTCACCTAAATAAATGTAATTTGGCAGTTCCTACACAGAGTTAAACACTTTATGGTCATCCTAACAGATATCAAATTTTGATTTAAAGGAAAAGAGATACCACGAAATTATTTTACTGCTATTCTTACTTTGACTTTAGCTTCTTCAGAGTCTTCCTCATCATCTGAGATAATGTCTTCAAAATAATTAATATCATCATCATCATCTTCTTCTTCCTTGTCTTCCTTCTCTGCATGTTCTAAAAAAGTTTCCATCTCAGCCAGCTTGAAAAACTTGTCATCCACTACAGATTTTCTTCCCTTTTTTCTCAATGTGGTTTCCTTGGCTGTTTTAGTTTGTTGCTCCAGTGCTTCAATATCAAAGTCAATATCAGAATCCTCATCACTGTATTTCTGCATTAAGCTTTTGCTTTTGAGTTTACTTTGCTTTTCTTTAGCTTTAGTTTTATGTTTATCTTTTGTATAAACATTCATCTGTTCAGTTTCTGCTTCCATTATGTTGTCTTCAAACTCTTTGTCACTGCTGGTCTCTGCATCAGAGCCTTCTGCTTCCTGGTCAGAGAGAAGGCAAAGATCTTCATCCTCGGCATCCTTTGCAATGGATTTCTTGAAGAAATCGAGAACTGCATTGTTCTGGAGCTCTAGTTGCTGCCAAATCTGTTCTTCATCAAAATTTTCTATCATCAGCTCTTTCAGAGGGCCCCCACGAACTATGTTACTTCTTTTATTCAAATCGTAGAGAGTCTTTGTCATTGCTCTAAAGTCGGCAGCCAGTCCATCCTGCACACTAAGAGCAGAAAAATAAAGGGGCTTAACACTTTCCATTAAGTCAATCACACGGTCACACCGCTGCTCTTGTATCTGCTTTGGTACGCTGGTGCTGCAGAACAGCACCTTTCAATAGTTACTGCTATTAGTTACTGTGGCTTAACTTTCCACGTATCTCTTGGAGTACTGCTACTACACATTCGTAGGAAAAGAAATAAAATTTAAAAAAGACAAAATTCTTAATCCTTTCAGCTTTATTAGACTTGGTGTATGAAGTAGCAGCTGGACAGAAAATTCCAGCTTTCTACATCCGCATCTTACAATATGTTGATCTTATTTAAGCACTCCAGACATTTTGGCGAAATAAACAATACAGCACTAAACACCCCGACCGTCCAAGAGCCAGACTCCA
The DNA here is from genome assembly GCA_013397075.1 of Rhabdornis inornatus. Classification (NCBI taxonomy): domain Eukaryota; kingdom Metazoa; phylum Chordata; class Aves; order Passeriformes; family Rhabdornithidae; genus Rhabdornis; species Rhabdornis inornatus. The sequence continues at coordinate 2,128,000 of VWZS01008407.1, read as the reverse complement.
AGTTTCAAAGAGGTAACTGCCCTTCTCCACCGCTTCACTCCTCAACTTTTACACCTGGGTAGTCTCCTCCAGGTTTTTCTCTACGGCTACCAGTGCCTCCCCCCGCCGCCCCGCGGTACCTGAGGAAGCACTCGGGGCGCGCCGCGGCCGCTCCCGCCACCCTGAGGCACGTCTGGATCCTCACGATCCCCGGCACCGCCGCCATCGCTCCGCGCACACGTGGGTACCCGGCACCGCCTCCGCCGAGCCACCCAGCACTGCGGCCCGGGCGGCTCCCACGGCCGCCACCAAAGGTTCCGCACACAATGGTTCCGCCTGCGGAGCTCTGACCTGCCCCGCCCCGCCTCCTGAACCAAAGCGTTCCCGCCTCCTGAACCAAAGCGTTCCCGCCTCCTGAACCAAAGCGTTCCCGCCTCCTGAACCAAAGCGTTCCCGCCTCTTGAACCAAAGCGTTCCCGCCTCTTGAACCAAAGCGTTCCCGCCTCCTGGCCCAGCTCCGTGTAGGGAGCGCGTCGTTCTCCCAGAACTCCAAGCAGCATATGGCAGTCGTGTCTGCATGGCTGCTGCTTCCCACCCTGGGAAGGGCGGGGTGTTGCTGTAGACTGGGATGTGCATCAGCACTGGAAAACCTGCTCTAAATATAGTGAAGCTACTGTCATCTTACTTCACAGTTTTGAGTCTCTGACCTAGATACAAAGGCTGTTTTGGAACCACACATTTCCAGCTGATTCTGTGGGCAAAACACCCAATCTTACCTGGTGTCTACAAGTTCAGGCTAATGAGGCGCACACACACCCCTTCACCATCAGCGCAGCACTGCCCAGTGCTCTTCAGCTCTCCTTTTAGTTTCCTTAAAGTTTGTTGTTTGTTTTTTTTTTTAAGTCAAATTAAGCCACACACCCACAGACCCTTGTGTTTCCAGCCACCCACAGCCCTTCTGCAACTTGATCCAAAACTGTGACTAACCTTTTAACTTCAATACTGCTTCTGCTTCTGCTTTCATGTTTCCTTCCTACCAACAAATGAAGTCTTTTCAGTGCAGAAAAAAGAATGCCTACAATGCCACTTCTGTATCCCCTCACTGTCACTTTGCACACTCCAAAAACCATGGTGTGGAGCAGGGCCCAGCCAGCAGAGCTGTGACTGTGACCTTTACCTGCAATTCTCTCAACATCAGAAACACACCTAATACACATCCTGGGCTGGAAACTTAAAGTGTCATATACTGTGACTTTCAAATGCCCATTTTGACCACTGATTTTAATCTGCACTGTTAACTAATCACATATAATCAGATTCGAAGTGGCACGGGCTATTTATCTATTTAGGCTATATCTCAGCAACTTGCAGTGTGCTGTGCCTGACACAACAGGAGTGCAGCATCAGCAGACAGCCTGCTCGCTGTACTGAGTCTCTGGCACAATGCTTCATGGCACCCTGGCCTCTATCAGGAATAGTATGGCCAGCAGGACCAGGGAAGTGATTCTTCCCCTGTACTCTGCACTGGAAAGGCCACACCTTGAGTTCTGGGCCCAGTTCTGGGCCCCTTGATTCAGGAGAGACATTGAGGTGCTAGACCAAGTCTAGAGAATGGGAACAGAACTGGAAAAGTAACTGGGGCACCAGTTGGATGAGGAGTGGCTGAGGGAGCCGGGGCCTCAACCTGGAGTAAAGGAGGCTTGGGGTGACTTTATTGCCGTCTAGAACTCCCTACACCAGGAGGGTGTAGCCAGGTGAGGGTTGGTCTCCTCTCCCAGGCAACAGCGACAGGACAAAAGGGCATGGTCTCGAGCTACACCAGGGAACATGTAAGTTGGACATCAGAAGACATTTCTGCATAGAAAGGGTAGTTAGATACTTGAATGGGCTGCCTAGGGAGGTGGTGGAAGTACTGTTCCAGGAGGTGTTTAAGGGAAGTCTGGATGTGGCACTTTTAGCTCTGGTTTAGTTGACAAGGTCGTGTTCAGGCATAGTTTGGACTCGATGATCTCGGAGGTCTTTTCCAACTTAACTGATTCTGTGGGATTTGCTCAGAAAACTTCCTCGACAAATGCTCCTTTCTACAGCAGGCTTCTTCCGGATGTTCTATCCCAGAACTGTGCAGTGCCCAGCGCGGCCCCTGCGGAGAGCACGGCCCCTGGGAGGGCACGGCCGCCTCCCCGCAGGCGGCCGCGGGCTGCAGCTCCAATGGCGCGTTGTGGTGCCGGGCACGGCCCCTCGCCGTGACACACCGCTGCGGGCTGCAGCTCCAATGGCGCGTTGTGGTGCCGGGCACGGCCCCTCGCCGTGACACACCGCTGCCGGCACGCCGCGCTGGCGCCGGGCCCGCACGGAGCGGTGCCGGGCAGGGCGGTGCTGCCCCGCGGCCGAGCGGGCGGTGAGATGGCGGCGGTGCTGTGGCGCAGAGTGGCCGGTAACGTGGGGCGGGAACGCGGGACGGGAACGCGGGGTCGCGGCGAGCAGGCCGGAGCGAAGGGCGGCGGGAACGCGGGAGGCGGCGGGGCCGGCACGGGGCGGCCGCGGGTCTCGGTGCCTGCCCCGGTCTGGCGAATCTCCCCGTGAGAGACTCGCAGGCTGAACGACACTATCGCTTCTGTAAATAAAAACAAAGTCTCCTATCCGACTGACGGGCACATTAACAACTGACATTAGCTGGCGTAGGGTAAACTTAGAGAGCAAACTCCAAACTTAAGGCGCAAGGAGGAGCTTGTCTTTTTTGAGGTGTGGTTTGGAGGTCAAATTCAAAATAATTTCCCGTTCATGATAACAACCTGTACTGCTCACTGTGGTAGGGTAGGTTAAATTCACAATACCTAAACCACACCATTTTATTTGGTAGCCACAGACCAGGAGAAAAGCGAATGAGAGGCTCGATGCTGTCAGTGATCGATTAGTAGGATACTGGGAATAAAAACACCTTTGTATGACTGTACTTTGATGGAGGGAACCAGAGCTGCAGCACACGGAGATTAAGTTTCCGTGAGCTGTGGAGCCCATCTGATTCCCAAAAGCCCCGTCCAGCACAGAGCAGAGCTGCACTGTGAGCCCAGTTGGCTTCCAGAGTTCCCAAGATGCTCACACCACCTTGAAATTTCTGGAATTTAAGAATGACCACATTGTGCCCTTTCTCAATTTGGTCCAGAGAGACAGCACACAGCCCCTGTGTTCCAGATTGCCTATGGGAACAGCATCTTCTCCATGCTTTGGGAGTTTGTCTCCACCTGAAATGAGTGACAGTGGAGCAGTGCCAAGTGACACTTGGAGTGACAAGGTTCTTGCAGCAACCCACTGTTGTAAAACCTTCCCATAGAGAACATGACTGAGTCAGTTGGAACTTGGCTTGTCTTTGACTCCTTAGTTTCCTTGATTAAGTCAATGAACACTGCTCCACATCAGAAGCAACAAACAAGCCTATGAATAAACATTAGAAGGGTGAGGATCTCAGTTTATGGGGTACTTCAGACTTGTTACTTCATAATCTCCTCACTTAAAGAATGTAACCCTTACTTGGTGCAGCTGTATATTTAAACTCTGATGTGAATACTACTAGTAGATCAGTCAACCATCAATAGAATGACCCCCAAATAGATAAATTTTAAAATATTCTTCAAATAAAGCTTAAGAAGGTTATATACCATAGAACTAGTTTTGTGATGTATAAATAAATACTAGTGTTTCTTTCCTGGAAATATAGAAGTGATGGGGTTTCAGTCTGAACTTTGCTGAAAACCTTTCTTTTTCACTGCAGGGCCATTTTTTGATTATTGGGTTAGAAGATTAGAATTTTAAGTAATCTATATAGTTACTAATCTAGGTAAGACAAGAAAAACACAAATGCTTTTTGTTTAATCTCAGTCAATTCAATAATGGATTTAAAATTAATGCTCTATATGCATCTGACTAGAGCTAGGATAAATTCACAAGACTTCATAGAATAAATGCTTATATGAGTGAGCATTTAAGTATCTTTGGCTTTACAAGAATCCTAGGAGTATGCTTCACTTTTTCAATCTGTTGCCTTCCCAGGAAACACCACAAGAAATCAAACATTTCTGGGGCAGAACCCAGAAGAAAGAGCATTTTCGATTATTTTTTCTAGTGTTTCACAAATAGCTGGTAACAAACAGTCTGTGTCTTTGTCAATTTACTTGAAATAGAAAAAATACTAATTAAATTACAATAAATATGTAGTTATATGCCCTGTGTGAAGTGCAGCAAGAATTTTAGATGTCAGATGTAAAAGAATGGGAAAATCCTTGCCTTTCCATTAGTAAAGACTGCTTGAAAAAAAGATCTACATTAGTAGTATTTCTATTGAGCTGCAGTCTGTTAATATTTGTGAGAAAGAATAAAACAGTAAAAGACTCTGGAAAACATAATAAATTACATAGTAAGAGATCCTTCTCTTTCAAAGGATATTTTATTTAGAGCATACTGCCTTCCTCCAAGTGGAAAAATCTCTCTTGCTTCAGCAAGAATTGAATAATGTCTTAAGAAATCACAGTACGAAATGGAGCTACTTCAGTAGAAGCTTAGGTGGACTGGAAGGACTGTATAGCAGATGTTGGGAGGGTTGTTACTTTTTGCAACACATTTATTTACTCTGGTTAACTGTAAAACCCTATACTAGTTAATTATCCATGCCTTTAATCATGCCACCTAGTTTCTGCATGTTTGTACCTCGTACATTTTAGGCATTGCACAGTACTGCTACCTCACTTGGTTCACCCTGGTTCAGCTGCATTGACATGGCAAGTGTTTCTACAAAATAGTTTCTGCATAGACATTTGAAAAACAAGAATCTTTCTTCGTGTGAAAGTTTCTAGGGGATTTTTTTTAACATGTAAAAAGTTGAAAAGCAGTTGCTGTCCTTTACCAGTATGATATCCCAAAGGTAACAAGTGAAAGAATTGTCCAGAACTTCTGGCTGTGATGAAGGAGATGACAGGATGGACTGTGTGAAAGCCTGGCAAGAAATACTGCAGGGCAGTTACTCACAGCACTGGACAAGTTTCTGGAAATACTTCATGTAGGATGTTGATTTAGTATCATCGAAAGATTGTGAATAGATTTACTTTTGTGATACTAAGTCCTTGCTAATATGCACTTTGCATGTTGTAATTTTAAGTGTCAAATACATGCAAACAGTTCTTCCTCCATCACAGCACCATGCTGAGAAAGGCTTAGGTTTAAGGATTTATCACTTATCTTTTTGAAGAAAAATTAACTGATAGCTGCAGAATCTTTTAATTCCTGTGGAATTGTAGTTCTTAGTTACATACAGTGAAGCAAAGCTGATTTAATTAATTACAGCTATTACTGACCTTACAGAGTACCAAAAGGCCAGCCAGGCTATCTGTCCTCAGTGTGTTGCAAAGCATCCAAAATCTCTGTGTGCATCATTGGCACGATCTCTTAGCAAAATAGCACATTTGTGACTTTAAAGCAAAGAATGCCTCAAAGACTCCCAAAATGCTAAGATACCTCTACCTTGGCCTTAAGGCAATGGGAGCTCTGACTTGGCCTAAAGCAAACTGGCATGGAATTAAAATGTGGCTTTTATGAATATATCCTTTAATCTAATTCTAATTTTGGTTCCAGAAACAACTGATACTATCACAATTTCTCACCACCCCCAACACCTCTAGATTCTAGTACTGACAGATTAATTTTTAATGTGATTAATTTGTAAGTACCTCCATTTTATATCTTTCTTTTTCTTCGTGATCTTTTTGTTTGTTTGCTCTAATTTTGAGATGTATAGGCATATCCTTATTTATTTCTCTATTTTGTAAGAAGTTCTGAAAATTTCACAAGTCACTTTTAAATGCATTATACATTTGACCTTTACAATTGCTCGTTTTCCTCTTTTCAACAGGCATATGTAAGGATTTACACCAAACTTGAGTCTGCTTTGGGTTTGTTTTTTTTTTTAAATACTTTTGAATATTTACTTAGTCAGAAAACAGAGTAACTGTTTTCCTTGTTCTCAGTCTACTCTGAGCATTGCCCAAGGGTGTGCCAGTGACTTGGCAGCTCTGCAGGCCTTTATAGGGGAAAGAACCGGCACTGAGAGTTTCTCAAAAGCATTGTGTCAGTGCTATTCACTTTTTTTTTTCAGGGCTTCTTAGCAGATTGCAGACTTCAGCTCCCACAGTACGAACTCTATCATCATCGAACTCCTTTTCACAAAACATTCCAAGCTGTTTGTGGAAACTGGGCCGACTTAATCACGTGGCAATTACAGTGCCTGATTTGGAGAAAGCTCAGTCCTTTTATAAAGATGTGTTAGGAGCCCAGGTGAGTGAGACCGTTGCTCTTCCTGAACATGGTGTCTACACTGTTTTTGTGGAGCTGGGAAATACCAAGCTGGAACTTCTACATCCTTTAGGAGAGAAAAGTCCCATTGCAAGCTTCCTGCAGAAAAACAAGACTGGAGGAATGCATCATATCTGCATTGAGGTATTTTAACATAATATTTAATGTAATAAGATAGATACATTCAAGTATGCATATTTTAATAGGTTTGACCTGTGTCAAGAACTAACATATAAGGCTAACATATTTCTTCTCTCTTCTCTCTTATACAAAAGAAAATTTAGATAGATAGGCAAGTTGTTTTAAAACAGGTAAGTATTTTAAGAAGAAATTAAATTATTCCTGACCAGTTACAATTTAATACCTGCAGTGAAAACCATGCTGGACGCAGTAGAGTAAGAGAGCAATCCAAGCCTGGTACTCTCCTAATATGGATGCACCCAAAGGCTTTCCAGTGTTTACTGTCACTCAGCCTTGGGGATGCAGGAATTCATTCCAGCTGAGCCTAGACTCTGTTCCTCTTCAGGCCATCTCTGCAGGACAGAAGCAGCAGCTGCTGTGGCTTTTCTGCTCAGGGCAAGAATCTGGAGGGGGCCATGGCACATGTGGCCTTTCTAGTTTAGATAATTTGACAGTCATTCATTTTTGTTTTGCAGACTGGTAGTTGTGTGTAGGAAGAACTGTAGTGAGTTTGGAATATTCATGAACAAAACTGCTGAAGATGGGTAGGAATTAGATGATGTCTGTTCCTCTGAATTAAAGCTAGGAATTTCCTTCTTTCCTACAATGGCATTGGGAGAGTTTATTCACCAAATTATGTCCAGACACCTCAGCCTTGAAAATTGGCATTGATACTATTTTCATTGTAGGTCTTTATTGATTATTGACTATTAAATTTTCTAAACAGAGTATTAATATTATTATTGCAAAAAATGAATGCATTTAAGTTTTAGGAAAATTCAAATATAATTGGATGACGTGACATCAGAACTTCAGATCATAGCGTAGAGTATAGGCATGTTTTTGCTAGTCACATATTTCTGTAGGAAGCTGTACTGAAATATTGTATTAATGGCTATTATTATAGTTAAGTTCAATAGGAAAACCATGTCTGGATATATTTTTGATTATTCCAAGCTTTTTTCCTTAGGAAACTTTATGAACCTTAACCTAATCAGAAGGAGAATACATCAGTCTAAAAGGGACTTTTACCTTCTGCCCAGTGCCCTCCCTTTTCCACCAGCATTTAATGAGTCAGTGCTCTGTCATCACTTATAAGGGGAGGCATTTTTCTTTATTTATTAAGAGCTGGAAAGCAGTATAACTTCCTAGTAAAAGTCATGCAGAATTTAGATTATTTATGGAGTCCTTATAAAGTAACACCAAAAATAATCAATGGGCTTTGTGCATGAGTGATTTTTGGTTTATTAATTTCTTAAATATAGCACAATTTGTTTAAATAATATTTTATAAAATCTTCAAATAACAAATGCAAACTTCTGTAGTATTTTTATTTTTAAGATTAGATGTTTTAAATGCTCCTAAATGTAAAATCTGCATAGTGCAGTACAATGTGTTAATTTGTGTTTTATTAGGTCGATGACATAAAAGCAGCGATGACAGAACTGAAGAAAAAAAAGATACGAATATTGAGTGAAGAACCAAAAATAGGTGCACATGGCAAACCTGTGATTTTTCTTCACCCTAAAGATTGCCATGGAGTCCTTGTGGAACTTGAGCAAGCTTGAGCTGCAATATTCATAAATAAAACAATAGAAGAGTTGTGAAGTTCCTGAGTTGGTGCTGGGAATATTGATGTGGTATTCAGTCTTTACAAGTTCATTGTAGTTCCCACGGATGAAGTACATCTTTTAAGTACTGAAATAGTGCTACAGATTTAGGGTCTTTCTTTGTTGTTGTTGCTGATCTGATTTTCAGAATTAATATGCTGGCATTTCTTGAATTCTCTGAACACAAATACATCAGCTAAGTTACATATGTATCATAGTAATTTATCTTTTGCAGCATGATTTTACCTCTGTAGCCACAGAAACTGTACAGTTTCTAGGTCAAGCTGCATTATTTTGCTCTACATTTCAGAGCAGACCCACTTCTCAGTGACAACAATATAGCTTAGACATTTTCTTTAGAAATAAAGGAAAACAAACGTGTTTTCTCTTTTCAGCATTCATCATCTGTGCTTCACAGTGATTGGTTCATGCAATAAAAAATCCATATATTGTTGTATGGGTGTCTGCAATCAGTAAGTAAGTTTTTCTTGGCATAACCATTACTGCCAAGGAAGCTACAGTGCATAAATCATCATTTAGTTGTTTTATGAACTTTGTGGATATGCAGGCAATGCAAGAAGAAAACCTGGAAATTATTTGCCTGGCATATATTTCAGACTGTAATGCAATTGTGACATTTTTTCATTTTTAGGGTTTTTGAAATTTTTTTCCCAAGCTTTCTCCACAGAAGGACATCTTGAAGAGATGAACAAGCAGCGATTAACCTTTCACCTTTGCAGAAGCACTTACAAAATCAGTGGCAAACACACACCATGTACATCTTGCTTCTGTACACAGTTTTAACATTAAAGAGCACGCCAGCATGCTGATGTCACAGGCTGCAGGCACAGATTTGTTCACTGTGTTGGTGTATATTACCCGAGCAGTCTTTCCCTGATACTTTTGTTTGTAGGTTTGTTTTGACATTTCAGCTGTATAAATAGAAGACTTGCTATTTCTTTAATTTTCTCAAGCCCTAACAAGTCATACTTTCCTAGCTTAACTACAGTCTGAATTATAAGTTTTCCTACATCTCTGCATATACAGTAGGAACCTTCAGCTTGATACGAAGATCATTTTAGTCTAGGCAGCTTTTTACTTAATGGAATTATTTGCAATGTGTGTCATGTTTGAAGCAACAAAATACAAGTATAATGTTGACCTGAGATTTAAACATATTTTTAAAGACATTGACACTTCCACGTGAATTTTACTTCTGAAAAAATCTCTACAAAGCCATGATTTTTTTTTTTTTAACAAGATAGTTTTATACTCAAAATAAATACTCCTCCTGTCGTATTTTAAGAAAAACAGCCTTCCACAGGGTTCCTGCATTTCATCAAATCATTGTTTAGAGGGTATTTTGTGATCTAAATTCCAAACTGTTTAAATTTAGATATCCTAAGGCTTATGATGGAAGCACAGAATGATTTGATATTCCTGAAATATGATTCAGCCATTCTAGGAGACATTCTATGAGCAAAGCTGCTTTTGTCTTTTCTTTCTGTCAAAGACAAGGAGATACCGTTTCTGCAAAACCAGTATAGGAATGCCAGTACTAAAAGCCTCACTGGTTACGATAATTGAACAGAAGTCTTTAAATCAAATACCCTTAGTGTGGTGAAACAGAAACAGTCCTCCCATGGTTCATTCTCCATTTCTTTGTCCTGTCTGAAAGAGATGGACTTTTGTGTATTACATTTATCACTACACTCAGAATAGTAGCCTGAGGTAGTGCTAGAGATTTTTAAGTAAGCAAGATTTGCTCCACCTGCTGATTGTGCTCCCTATCTTGTTGGCAGAAAGAAGCTTGTAATATTTTTTTAGCTAGTAACCAGCAATTTTTCTGACTGACGTGGGGTTGCCCAGCTCTAAGTCAGCTGATGTATTTTGTTCCTCATATCTAAGCCATGCTCCTATCTCACTCACAGTTTATACCTTTCTTCTGACTACTTCTAAGGTGGAAGTCAAGAAAATGCCAACACACACACACAACCCCAGCCCTGCAAAAGAGAGTTTAGGTCTGCAAATTAGTACCCAAAATTGGATCATGTTCTTACAAGCTGTTACGATTTGATGGGATCAGACCCCCTTACTTGTCTGGGTATGTGCTACAGGACAGGAGAATTTCCCCTTCTGGAGCTGTAGACTGTGAGAATAGCCAAGGGAGCTAGACAGCTACAGGATCTGAAGACAGCTACAACTGAGAGAGGTTTCCTGTTCATAAGCTTAACTCCCTTAGACTTCAGTGGGAACAGAATCAGCCCCTAAAAACTATGTCATCCTTCACCTTAAGGCAGGCAGCCTTCACAAGTCGTTGTTCTGACTTGCCAAGGGGTTGGAACAGGGGTTACATACATGGGCCTTACTCTTTGTCACTGATGATTGTAAGAGGGGAGTAATATCAAAACAGTGGAAATTCAGGGATGGAAACTGGGGAAAGAGAGAACTGTCATTTGCTCTTTTCAGTGCAGGGACATTTAGCAATACACCCCTGTTAAACCATTTTACAACTTCGGAGAGCAACAGTGATTCAAATAGTTGGAGCCTGAATATCTTGGAAGGGAATAAGGTTTTGACAGTGTTTCTTCTTTTTTGGTTTTTGTCTGTTTGGTGGCTTTTTTAAAACAGCAAAACCTTCTCTGGTAATGTCAAGCTTCTCAGAAGACAGAGTGTTAATATTTTGCCAGTAAATTTTCTCATGCTTGTGCCATTTGTCAAGTGTGAGTTCCCTGTTCCAATCTCTCCATGTGCCTTTTTTCCCCTCAGAGCTGAAGTATGTTCCCATTTTATGCTGCCTAAGGCAGACAAGACACATTTTTCAGGACTCCATCAACATTACTCAGGCAGCTAAAGAGCTCATAATTAAATGATGCAAAATATCTTTTTTTACTTCCTCTCTGCAACCCTTGAGTCACTCCTAAGTGGGAGGAGGTGAACAGGCTGCAGAATGAATCCCATTTCTTATGATGAGACAAACCTAGAAGCAAACTTAAAAAGCTGAGAAAACAACTAACTGCATGCTTTTTAAAAGCTAACCTTACAGTTTTGCAATTCTGCAAAAACTCCATTCATGTAATGCTTATTCTGCAATTAATGTACCTGAATTTCATTCTGAATCCTGTTGCTTTCATTATTACCATATCAAGCTGTAGTCTCATAGAAAGACCATGAAACAAGGAGATGTTTACATTATCTGGTTGAGGTACTTGCACTAGGAGCTTTGAATGATATCCTTGGCACTTCATTTGATTCTGTGCTTACAAGGAATTCTTCCTGTAGTGATGTGACATGTGTTTGTTGGACATAAAACCCCTTAATTAAGAGAAAAACTCAGAATTGTTTCAATACTCAGTTCTTTTACCAAAGCAGTTGCCATATTGGCCAAATTTTGAGGCTGTTAAACAGAATAAGATCATCAAGTTCAAATAATTAATTCATATGGAAATGGAAATTAACAACAGTGTATAAATTAATCAACCTAGGGCTGACATTTTTCAATGGAAGACCTCAACCATTTAGGTTTGCAAAATCTGTCACCATTGATAAGCATTTTCAAAGCACTTTGAACAAATTATGAAATAAATATCTTATTGTGAAGGAGGGATGTTTGTATCCTGTATAATCCTTAAATACCTATAAAATTATGTCAACTATTGATTTTAATGTTCATTTGCAGTCTTGTATATTGTTAAAAAGCATTGCTAACTGCAGAGTTCATAGCATAGTGTCTTGGTTTGAAAGACTGGTGTTTGCTAAGGAAGGCAGGAGCCTCTCTTGAAATGGAAAATGCAAATCCCCTCCCTCCGCATTATTGTAAATCTGAAATTAAAGGGCTCTCAGGCAAAAATATGGGAATAGGAATAACAGTTCTTTACTAGGACAGCTTTTTTATTTTTGCTATAGTGAGAAAGATTGGCTATTATCTAAATAAATCTAAATCTAAATTTGCATAATTATGAGCAAAGCCTCTCGTAATTGCCCTAAGATACGTGTTTCTTTATATACAAAGTAGTCACTATGACCTAGCTGCCCTAGAAAGATCTAGAGGTTTCTAATAAAAGGCCTGAGGAACCAACTGTGTTTATCATTCACCATAAGAAATGTTCTTGGAGAAACCCTCTTCAGGAGCTTTTAAATAGTACACTTTGAATCCTACATTTTTAAACTTTAGGGGTGGATCTGTGTATTATTTGCACAAGGGCACAATAATCATTATTTGTTCTGATAAATCTGCTCATATGATGGGATGTGACTGAGTCCAGTGTTGTCTCCTGCTGTAATGTTCAAATTGTTGGTGTTTGGGTTTTTGTTGCACTGGGGTACCTCAAGCAGCAGGGAAAGGTGAGGTCATACCTAACAGGATTACATGGCATTCAGGAACGTAATTCGCAGAGAGATGCTGTGGACACTCACTGAAAACACCCTCAGCTTCGGCCCAGCGCCAGGGCAGGTCCCTGGAGATACGGACTGGCCTTGCCGAGTGTCACGGCGGGATGCGGGCGGCCAGCAAACATCGCTGAGGGCAGCTGCTGCTCCAGGGGCTCGGGAGGGGAGCGGGGGCCGGGGGCTGCGGCCTGCCCTCCTCCGTGCCCGCGTCTGGACACGGTCACTGAATCACAGAACTGTTCGGGCTGGGAGGCAGAGCCACCTGGAGCAGGTGACACGGGAGCGCGTCCAGGTGGGTTCGGAATGTCTTCAGAGCGGGAGACGCCACACCCTCTCTGGGCAGCTCTTCCAGCGCTCTGCCACCCTCAATGAGAAGTTCTCCCTCATGCTGAGGTGAAACTTGTGTTTCAGTTTATGGCCATTGCTCCTCGTCCCGTCGCTGGACACCACTGACGAGCGTGGCACAGGCGGAGCTGGCGCGGTGCCCGGGCCCCGGTCTGCAGGTGGATCGCGGACAGGTGAGCGCGTCCGCCGAGCCCCCCGGGCCGTGCGGGGCCCGCAGCCGCCCCCCCGCTCCCCCCGGGGCCGTGAGGCGGCGCGGGCGCTATGCGCCATGCAGGTTCCTGGGCGCTGGCGCAGGCAGGTTCCCGGGCGGGCCCGCCGCGGTGTGCGGCGCTCAGCAGCCACACAAAAGAGCGGCTGCGGCTGCTCCTCTGCCCGGCACCGGCCCCGCCGTTGCACCGCGGTAAGGACGGGGGGCGCAGGGCGGGGGGCTCACACACCGACCGACCTACCGACCGCCGGCCGGGGTCGGCGCGGGCATCGACGGCTCCGTCGGGGGTGGGGCGGCAGCATCCCGCGGGTCCCCTCAGGGGAGCGGGGAACCCCCGGGCGCGCCCCCGCCCCGCGCCAGCACGGACGGTGCGCCCCTCGAATCGGGGCTGGGGGCTGCTCTCCCCGCGAGCGGCTGCCTCCGCCTCATGCCATCTTCATCCCCATCCCCTGGCAACCGAGCTGCCGGCAAGCGGACAGGAGCCGAGGTGAAGGGGAGCCCCTGCGGCATGGCGGAGCGGCCGGCGCTGTGGCGATCGGCGGCGCGGGGCTCGGGCACCGGGGCTGCCGCACGCCCGCTTGTCCCCACCGTGCCTGGGGAGGCGCCGCCACCGCCCCCCGCCAGGCTCGGGAGAACCGGCGGCGATCCCCCGGGCCAGGCTGCGGCTCTGCTCGGCTCCCCCGGGGCGCTGCGAGCTCCGAGCCCGGCCCGGCCGCCTCAGCCCCGCCGTGCCGGGACGGCGGCTCCGGGTAACGCGGGGACCGGCCGAGCGGCATCCGCATCATGTCAGCGTTTTGAGGGAGGGCGGGAGGCTTAAGTCCGTTTGCCTTAATAAGAGTGAAAAGAAATGCGAGAGGAGCCCTCCTGTAATGCAGCACCATTCGGAGTTTATATTTGGTTCTGATTTCATGCCTCCACTGTAGCACAGGGATCAAAACCTTTTATCCGCTCTTTTCCTGTTCCCTTCATCATGAGATCTGAAGGGAAAAGGGTGCTCAATTAAGAATACCTGATTTTTGTTGGGATAAACAGCATGAGATATTATAGCATGGTCTGTTTGCCTCTTATTGAACAGTTTCTTGAATATGTGTGTGTGTGGTGCCTTGTATTGCCATAACAAAAGGAATGGGGGTGGGGGAAAGGAAGGGAATACTGCATTTAGAGCTGCATCTCGGAAAGTCAAAGACTGCCTTATTTTGCCTTAACTGGCATTCCGTGCTTTCAGATTTATGTACTTTGTATCCTCAGTGTCGTTTTGGTGGTTGTTGCATGTTAGTGAGGACATACTAACATAAGAAAAGAAATTTAAATAAAGACAAGGATCATACAGTGTGCATAGTACAGAGATAATGTGCACTGCAGTGATGTTTAAGAAAAGTCTGAAATTACTGTGACCAGTTTGAAAAATGCAAGTAGTGTTTTCAGTTGCATTACCTGGCCAAGGCCACTGTATAATCTCCCAGGAGGGGCTGGGAAGTCTGTTTGCAGAAAAGGTATTTCCCTACTATGCTTGTTACCCAAGAATCGCTCATTACTTAATGAGTAGAACTGAAAAAGAGGAACAACTACTATCATAGTTTTTTGTGGTTCTGTGTAAGCCACGGTGTTTCCAATATAGCATAGTTTTTAAGGGGAGGAATTCTAGTTTAAGTCCTTATTGCCACTTAACGTAGAATACAGTATGTGCAGGTTATGTGTTTGAGAAGCAGAAGATGGACATTTGTGTTAAAGCATAAGATGGGAATTTATAATTATATCTTATTGGTTCTTCTCCATATGGGACAGACAAGGTGAAAGAGCTTTTCTTTCATCTCTTTTGTGAGAACTAAACTGCTAAAGTCGAAGCCACTGTCCTTAGTCCACTTTGGGCTCATAGGATTTCATACTGCAGAACTGTCCTTATAAACCCTGATCGTCAGAGTTTCTAAATTCTCTGATAGCTTAGCTCTTATCTGCACTTGGAAATATCTGAAGCTATTTTTAAAAATGCATCAGCAGCTATATTATTGCTCCCTCTTGATCCTCTGATAGTATGGCCTCTTGCAAAGGCCATAGATGCTCAGCTCTTTTGGTCAAAGTATTACAGTTCTAAGGAGGAATCTCAAAAAGCATGTTTTGTGCAATTACTTGATTAATGCAACTCAGGTTGGGGAGTGGACATGAATTTAAACAAGCTAGGTGTTTAAAAAGTGACCTTTGCTTAAGGGTGTGAACACAAGAAACCACTTCAAGAAGCACAATTTTTCCATCTCTCCAGCTGTTCTGATAAGAATATTTGCTAAGAAATAATTTGTGAAAATAACATGGTTTAAACATTTTTCAGTTAATATTCCTGTGCTGAGGGTGGAGAAATTAGAGAAAGTGACCCATTCCAAGCTACCAGCTCCCAGAGAGACATATGGAGGATTCTGGTTTTGTTCAGAACAAATCTTGGTTGTAGCCTTTGAACACATCAGGGTTTAGGTGCTTCTGCAGAATTTTTATGTCCATTTCCCTTGTAATCTGTGTTTAAATAAACAAGGCAATTATTTCATGCTTTAAGTATTGCAGTGGTAGAGGCCGAGGAGCAGCCTTGCCAAAAAGGCCCAGAGGTCCTGGTGAACAGCAAACTGGACAGAAACCAGCCACATCTCCTGGCAACAAAGACAGCCAGGAGCATCCTGGTCTGTATGAGCAACACTGCAGCCAGGACATCAAGGGAAGTGATTATTCCCTTCTGCTCAGCACCCAGTAGGTCACGTTTATAACCCCGAGTCCAGTTTTGGTCCCCCCATCCAAGGAAATTATTAAAGACCTGAGGTTCTGCAGAGACCACTGAAGTGGTTGGCTAGAGGTGGCTGGAGGCTGAGCTCTGAGCAGAGGGTGAGGGAGTGGGGCTTGCTCAGCCTGCAGAAATGGAGGCTGTGGGGGGCTCTAACAGCAGCCTTCCAGTCCTTAGAGAGAGCTCCTCAGGGAACTGGAGCCAGACTCAACACATATGCCAAAGAACGAGAGACAAAACGCATATGTTGAAACAAAGGTTCAGACTGGATACAAGCAAAATACTTTACCCCTCAAGAACAATCATACATGGAGACAGGTAGCACAGAGAAGTTGTATGGTCTCTGTTCTTGAAGGTTTTAAAGAGCAGACTGGATAATTCCCTCAGCAAACTGATCAGGGCTCACTGATGACCTTGGTTTGAGCAGAATGTTGGACAAGAGATCTCTGACATTCTTAACAACCTGAAGTGTTATGATCCTTTTTGTGCCTGTCTGTACATGATACAAGAAGCAAATATGTTTCCAGAACTCAGATTTTTAAAGAAAGATTTAGAGTTTCCATTCTAAGACTAAGCTGTTCATCTCAGCAAAGATGGAATACAGTATCAGTATGATACATTAACCTCTATTACCTGTTAAACAGTACATTACATTTATACAAACTAATACCTTCCTATAAGCCTCCCAAGGAAGAGGTATTTGCTTGAAATAAACATAAAGAAATGCACGCTACTTGCAAGCGAGAGCTTTTACTAGGAGATGTCTTTTGGCACTACTGTGAGGCAATTAAAGACTTGCAACATTTGTGCAAGAAATGTAATGGTAGTTGTTACATCTAGAGAAAATAAAGATGCAGTCATATGCACTTCACAAGTTAAGAGGGAGACCTGAAAGCAGAATCAGAATTCATTGGTTTTTAGACACTCAAAAAACTTGCAGTTGCTGAGTCAAATGTTCATTTTAAGTATTCGCAAATGCTTTTAGTCTACTAGGAAGAATATTATATGTATGATTTTTTTTTTCTGTGGACCCATGAGAGCTGCATGAAAAGCAGCTCAAGACAGCACCATGTGATTGGTGAAGTGCTTTAGGCTTTTGCTGTCTGCAGGAGCTGAACATGCACCACTTAAGCTTTGTCGTGGCATCCATGAGAAGTACTTCCATTTGAATTCTCAGTTTTGTCTGAACTTAGGTCTTATTTCGGCTAACAATACTATTTTTTGGAAGGAAGGCTTTGCACAGCTGCTAAAAAACGTATGGATTGAACTGTTTGTTTCTGATGCTGATAGGTAAATGCACTGTCACTTGAGTACATGACATTCCTTTCCTTTTTTGTTGCAGTACTTACTGTCTTCATCCACAGGCTGCAGCAGAGGAAGGTGATTTGCACTTCAGGAGGAGTAAGTTAGAGCTGAGCAAAGGCTGGTATGGAAAACTCTGGGATTAATAGGTGCTTCCACCTAAGCTAAAGAGGAAGAGCTAGAAGCTCTGTAGGTAGGGATGACAAGGAAAAGTGTCATTGTTCTTGGATAACAAGGTTACATGAAATACTGCTGGAGATGCGTATTCTGAAGTATACCCATGCGTGAAGGGATCATTTTCTTTTGAAATAGAAGGAAATGAAGAGGAAAGTTGGCAAACAGGTATACAAAACATCCCAGTTATAACCAGTGTGAGGTTTGCAGTCTAGATAAGGATTTTCAAATAGTAGTACTTCTGCAATGCAGCCACTCACTGACACCAACCCAGGCTTCCAGTGGGAGCTGCATGAGGAGTATCTTGGGATAGTTGTCTGGTTTGAATTATTAAGATGAAGTTTCCTTCAGAAAATAGCCCTCATAGTTACAGGCTTAATAATGAAGATTCAGCCACATAGAAATTTGTTATTGCTTTGTTACTTAAAAGGCAGATTGAATATTTCCATTCTATTAATTGAATGGAGCTTTTGAACTTTGTTTTGTGCATTGATATTAGGAATATTTGTGAGCATATCACCAATTTGCATCATTCCCAGGTTGCTGTCGTTCCCTTTACTTTCTGAGAGATCCTCTTCACAGATGCACTTCTCAGCTACAACCTTTGCAGAAGTTCCTCTTCCCAAGTCAGCTGTATAGTAACCCTCATAATTTTTGGGTAGTGAAATCCTTTTTGTTTCTGAAATATAGTCCAAGAGAGACCTGACCTTGCAAGTTTTTCTTGTGTATGTATTCTACCTTTGTGTTAAGGGTTCACAGGATCTGACCCTTGAAGATTTAGTGTAAGATTTATTATATTTATTAATTTAATGACGATTAAGCATAAGACAAATTTAGAAGTCTTTCACCTGAGTACAGAGGTTAGATTTAGCTAAGAATTCGTAATATGGTCATAGCAGGCACGCTTACTTCTTTCTATCTTAAATGTATAAAACCAGAAACAAACAGCTCACAACCCAAATAACAGTTCTGTAACACTGACCATGAGTGTTCTGGTGAGGATGCAGGCTAGATTTGACCACTGGAGTCCAAAATGCCAAGGGGTGTTGTGTAACATGGGAATGTGTGGTGAGAAGCACAAGTTCATAGGGACAGCACCGATCTAAGCAGTATTGTAAGAACTTCCCAGCAGGTACTTCACTGAACCTGAACAGTGGATGCCAAACACAGCTGATCTTTATGTGAAGAATAACAAAGGAAATATTCCCACAGTGTCATCTACCTCTTTACTGCTTTTGTCAACTACCCAGATACAGAGGTGCTTGGGTGGACTCTCTGTCACCCAGTGTGCCCTTCAAGATCAGAAGTGTTAGTTAACTTTGCCTTTTCCTGCTCCAGCAAGATGGTAAAATATTCCTGAGTTACTGAATGAACTGAAGAGAATGAGGGTTGCACAGACGAAATTCATCTACCTCAAGAATGACATAGGATTTTAATTATTTTCCCCAATCACCAAGAGTGAAATGATAGCGATAAATTATTGTTATTCTCAAGAATCACTAATACAAGCTACCACAAAAAATTACTTCAGTGCAAGGGCAAGTGCACCCTTTTGGTTTAGTCAAATCTTAAAATAGGACTCAAAACTCATGCTCTGAAAGCTGAGACATGCCTTTTCAACACATCAGGGGGAATGTATGGAGATAGAATTGCCTGTTTCTTCTCATGAAGAAGCAAGATTGCTTCAGAGCTGCTGTGCTCCTCAAATCTATACCAAATCTCTCTCCTGGGAATGAAATCTTGTATTAAACACTGTTACTAAACATATACATATTCTTTTTTGTTTGTTTGTTTGGGGTTTTTTGGGTTGCTTTGGTTTTTTTTGTTTTGTTTTGTTTTGTTCTTCTAATTTGCAGCTTTTGGGTCTGGTAAGGATGGTCACTCTGACTGGTACCAGGTTTCAGGTTTGCTGTGCTATCTTGAGTTTCAAAGATTGCTACAGCTACTAATAGATGAATAATCATGAAGGCAGCTACACAAAGAACAGAAATATTTCTGCTCTTATAAAATGATCCAGTACAGGAGAGAAGCAGACTTGCATGGTTCCAAATTCTTACTATGCAGCATAGCACATTGTTGCCATGCTACCAGATTGTTTGCCTTCATACTTAAACTTGCCCTTAGATTTGTATTTAAAAAGAATGAACTGATAACAGTACATTAAAATATAAAATAACGTGACAAGACATAAGCCGCATCATCAATTTGTTCATGTTTTTTTGGCCTCTATAGATTTTTATTTTCTTTCCTAAAATAAACCCTACTATCACAACAAATCTAAGATATGCATGAACCAATGAATTATGGAAAGGTTCTGTTTGGGAGTGCAATAAAGGTTTATATAAAAGGAGGAGTATTGATTATAGTTTCCATACCTAAAAAAATATGCATTTGGCCTACCTTACAAAGTGCCTCTTGCCATCTTTTGTCCCCTCCAATTTAAAACAACAAAGAGAAATCAGAGTATGATGATATTTTCTTGTTATTGATGTATTATGGAGGAGAAAGGAACACTATTTCTATATATGTAGATACATATAAAATGTCCTTTAGGCAAAAAATCTTGTGTTACTGAAAGACAACTCTTGATTAGAGACGAGGCAGCTTTAAAAAGAAACTTATCTCTGTGATATTCTTAGCCAGTCAATCAGTGTGGCTTTAATTATGTAGAAGTATTTGACATGTTATGGCCCAGGAGATAAGAGCTGTTGCATACTAGATGAATGAAAGGGGAGGAATTCTGTTGGTGACTAGAAATTCCACCCTCAGTGCTGCATTAGAGACATAAAATGAGCAGTGGAAGAGAATGCTTCCTAGTAAATAGTGATTTGCACTGTACTGCTGATTCCAGTATTATGAAGGTTGTTCGTGGCAGAATTCTTCATTTCTGTTTGACTCTTAGCTTTATTGATGGAAGAGTTGCTATGAAAATACCTGTGTAGTATCAGGAATGTGCCTTTAAGTCAGTTGTGTGGGTGTGAATTTTATTGTTTGCTTGGTTTTTGGTTTGGTTTATTGGCCTTTGTGTGTTGTTGGGGTGGTTTATTTATATATATATATTTGTTGTTGTTGGTTTTTGTTTTTCTTTTTTTCTTTTTTCTTTTTTTTTAATGTAATTAAGGGGTTTTCTTTGTATTTTCAGTGCCAGGTGGAAGTCTCAGTTTTCACCAAGTAAAAGCTATCTGTTGTGATACTGGTTGCTTTCTGTACCTGGAAAGAGACCACCTTAAAGTTTTTCCACATCTATTCCACACCTATCTGCAGTGATAATAAAGTATCTGTACAGCATGTGTTTAATTTGGTATTTGTCCTCCATTTATTATTCAGTTTGCATGCATTATAACCGACCCATCAACTAACAGATAATGGTTTGGGGGGAAAATGGATGGGAATTATATATTACAGCACTACCATACCTTTGCAACAGTATTATTTTCCTTTCCTGTGCATATATCTATATTTGTTGTTAAAGTTTTTAGTCACAATTCAGTAAAATACCTGTCTTATTCTTGAGCCAACATTGCTTTAACTTAGATCTGTTAACATGTCTTAGAGTTGGGACTCTTACGGTATTTTATGGTTTAGTTTAGGCTCCAGCTGTTGGTGTGTGAGAATCACAGTTTTGAGCTTAGACAGGCTCCAGGAATGAAAAAACTATGTGTGTGTACTTTAAATATTTGTGGACAATATGATACCTTTAGTTCTGGAGTTCTTGTGATTTGGAGTGCTACAGCAATTGTAGTAGAAACAAGTTCCTTAATATTTAACCAGCATCTGTTTGAATGAACTAAGCTTGAGTTACCAGTTTTCATTCTGATGGTACTTAACATTGTTATAACCACTCACGATAAATACAAACAAGCCAAATATCATCCAGAGTTTCTGAACCAGCTGTTTTATCAGTGAACAGTCCACGGTGTTACATACTTCCCTCTATTTAGGGATTCTCCTATTGAAAGTAGTAATTAAGTAACATAGTAACCCGCTACAGTAATGGTAAATCCCACTGGGAGGTTAGGAAACAAAAGCTGTTCATTACTGCTCCAAGTTTCCCAGCCTCCCCGTGCCTTGTTTCTTGACAGGATGAAATCCATAGTGTCTTTAAGATGTTATCTCTGTCCTCATCAGATAAACTCGTGACTGACTGTGGCTGCCAGCTGAGGTTGACCCTCACTGACTGGTTGACAACTTGCCCCATATTGGTCACACTGGCACATCGACTGTCAGCTCCTCAGGCTGACCCTGTGGCAGTCCTTGCCCCTCCTTCCTTCAGCCTCGGAGGCTCAGCAGGATGGTTCCTGTGCCTGAGCTGCATGCCAGGCTCCTTGTCATAGGATCAACCTGAGGAGCCCTCATGCATTGTAAGGACAAGAAATGGGGAAAATTAAAACAAAAATTCCTAAATAGTAATGTTTGAAGTTTACCATACATGTGGAACTTAACTAAATAACATCCTGAATGAAATGGAGGTGATTAAAAAAAAAAAGATGAAAATGTATTGTAGTGGAGCCTATGAGTCAACCAAGTGTCTAGGACCCTTTGATGGAAGGCATTTAGAAGACAGCAGTAAACTGTCTTTGCTCAAAAGACTGACTTGTCTAAATAGACTTCACAGTTTGGTATCTTCTCTTTAAATTAATCTGACAGAAGAAAAGAATAGTGTAAAAAAGTGGTACCAGGCCAATATAACCTCATATTATGGTAGAAAAGATTGTGAAACACTGGATTTAATCAATAACACACAGACCATAAATTTACTGAACACCTGAATTATAGGTATGTCTGTAATTATTGAAGAATATAACTTAAATGTACCTAACCAGAAAATCTTAATTTGGTTCTGCTATTTAGTTGAATTTTGCTGTTAAACTTCTTGCTGGGTTAAGCTATAAAGATAAAAGTAATTACCTTTATAGATAAACATTTAAGTATTTTGCCTATGTAAATATGAATAGCATGTGGATAAAAAGTTCTCTGCTCTGGAGGCTATAGAAGGATGGCTTTGCAGTTATTATACAATTTTCATTGTTGTTTTCTTTATTAGTACTGTGCCACTGGGGGTGGGAGTGGAGGTGTGTTTGATTTTTAAGGAAACTCCCCAAATTCTGCTTTATTCATTTTTCAGCTGCAGACTTACAGATTTTTAAGCTCTTTGTGGCAGGAATGTCTGCAGAATACTTAACATGATGAAATCTTGATTAATGGACTTTTCCACAACACATATAATTTAGGATTTATTTGCCCCCAGTTTAAAGTTGTTATTATAGCAAGTATGAGACAAATAATTAAATGGAAAGGAATATATAATATGACTGTTTAGGGTTTGCATCTGGTAAAGGGGCTGATATCTGGAGGCACAGAGATTGATCATACCTTTGCAATGCTAGGCTACATAGGATGGTACAGAGTTGGATCCTGCAGGAAAGCCTTCTAAGGGCCTGTCAGTCCATTGGGAGAACCCAAGAGAGGTGCACACAGTGTTTAGGTAGTTGTTTTACAGTGTAGGCAACTTCTGTTATTAAGGAACTGTGACATATCTTTAAGTGGCTGGAAGTTGACCTTTGATTTGAACTGAGTGCAGCTCAAGCATCTTTCAAGACTTCAGTTTTGCTACGAGCTGCAGCCTTCCCTGCAGTGCTCTTGTCCCCAGGAATGTCCCCAGCCCCAGCAGGACCATGGCTGCCTGTTACCACAACACAGGAACTTCTGGTTACCAACAGGAGACTGCCATGGGGTAGTTGTTCAGTTAATTCAGTTATTGTTGATAATAACTAAGCATAGAAAGGTGAAACAGAGTTGACCTAATGATAGAAAAATAGGAATAGTTCCAATTGTTAGAGGAATTAGTCTAAGTTTGACTTTCCCAGTGGACACAAGAGTTATATAATTAGTAGTCTCTAAGGATCGTATTCTGCCAGCCATAACACTTTGTCATATATCTATATATTTACGCATCTGCAGGCATTTCTTACTTTAAACCAAATATCAAAATTTATATACCTATTGCCTTGAGTATCATTTGAAGACAAGCCAGTCTATTTATGAGCAAATAATGGAATTACTGAGTAAATCAGCAAGACTCTGATACTGCCCTTTACATTCTTGCCTCAGTAACTACTTACTGCATGTTTAGTGGTGAGAGATGCAGAGTTCTGAATTGGAAAATTCATAGATAACTACAAAATAGACTGACCCACAATGTACCAATGTGATGCCTCAGTGATTTTTCAACCATTTCATCTTTAAAGGAAAAATGCTAATTCTTGAAAGTGTTAGCCAAGTGCGTAGGTACATTTACTGAGAACCTAGGAAATGCATGCTCATTTAAATACATTATGCAAAACTTTATCTTGCAACAAATATAATGCTGGGGAAATTCTTGGTTTCACATTAGCTTTTTAATGTATCTCTTTCTAAAGATATTAGAGTATTAGAGAATATGATTTCATTAATATTCCCCTGGTCCTTTGCTAGTCAATGTGTCAGGTATGGAGCATGAGGCTTCTTGTATGTAGTTGTCTTCCATACTGCTGCCCAGTTGTAACCTTGGGGTACAGCAACCTTGCACTGCAGGATTAGTGCCTTTTCTGCAACATATCTGCTTCATAGAGTTCTTTTTCTGTGTAATGCCATTATTTTACATGCTGCAGTTAAGCCAGCTGCAGTCAAAACCTAATCTCTTGTTTAGGCCAAATGTAGATCTAATTAACCCTGCTGACACGGCATCTTATTCAATCACAGAGCATACTTCCTCCAAGAGAATGGCTGAAGCCGTATTAATACTTTTTAGAATATTGTCTAACACTGAGTTTTCACTGTTGCCTGCTTAGCCTGTCAGTTACTGATAGGGAAAGTCAATGTACCTGTGTGTGAAGAAAAGGAAAAAAAGATCAGCCCCAAATGCAGGCTAAACTCTCCACATAGGATTTAGACAGACCACTAGAACTGTCAATGTTCCCGTCTCTGGCAGAGCACAGGATGGCAGAAAAGACAAAGAAGAGATAGCCAGCTATCATCTCCTGTGCCTTCATGAAGCTAATGAGCATGGAGGAGTGACATGCACACAGTCCAAGATTATTCAAAATAGCATAGTGTGAGCTGCCAAAGGCTCATGTAAATCTGTTCTACCATTTCTGCTGAATTTTTTTTTTTAATATTTTTTCTTATTTTCATCATGACAATATTTCAGCTTTAGAGACACCTGTAGAGAGTAGGCTCTACCATCTCATTTAGAACAGTTGTTCTTCCCTATAATGACTTGGCAAAAGTGAGATGAACATTCAGTTATCATCATGAAGGTCCAAAGGAAAATGAATGCTTCCTAAGACGTTCAGCAGGCTGATGTGTAATGGGAACTATGCTCAGAAGTGACTAATTTATGGGTTATCATCTCCCAGCATCAGGCTTGAATCCTACAGATTCTGTTGCATCGTTACAGAAATCACCTAAAATCAAGATGCTTTTTTCCAAAGATGGTCAGAGACTTTAAGAAATATTCAGTCCCTTGATTTTTTTACCAGAACCACTCAAGATAGGGAATAAACTCAAGGGGTAAACCACGGGATTGCTTTGTTCTCCTGCTTTGTCTGATGAAGCTCAGTTCTTCAGCTTTCAACAACTTCTCCAATTAGACGATATCCACATGCCTCTTTTCTCTTTTACAAGCCATTAGGATCTAATGGGATAAGACTTGTGCATCAGAGCCTAGACAGCTAATGATGCCTCAGTTCCTAGCTGTAAAGTGGAGCAATTTAAACACAGTTAATACCTACAATCTCAGCACAGAAAAGTCTGTTAAATCAAGGGTTTCACTTGAACTTTGCCTGCAGATTTCTTGAAAAGGGTTTTTCCACCTTACTGAAAAACTTTTTCAAACTAGAGAGTAGACAGTTGAGATAGCCAAAGTCACATTTTTTCAAAGAATCCTTTAACTGTGAGCTAATTGCATAATTTATTTAACCCAAGATGAATGTTGTTTGTACTTTGTGTAGCATCAGAAAAGAAATGAAACTTTGAAATCTGTTTAGGCAATAAAGATATTGAGGGGGAAAAGAAGGAAAAAAATTAGCTTGGTTCTCCAAAATAAAAGAACACTGTCTTTGGTATTGCAATTTCACTGATAGAAATCTGCTTAGACTAGGCTGTTTATCTGCTCAAAGCTCTTTACATAACTGGCACTTTGTCATCTTCTGTCCATAAATTATAGGCAGTCATTGCTGGAGTGTCTGAGTAACCAAGGATAGGGTTTTTTGCTTTGCATATAAATGGAGCTACAGTCCTGGATCTATGTGAAAAAAAAACATGGACATGAAGGCATTCTTGCTCTTTAACTCAATACCAGAAAACCCCCACCCTTAATGCCATACATCTGTGGATGCTGGTATAAATATGAAGCAGAAAACCCCTTTAGTTCCTTTAAGATAGAATGATGGAAATTGGTTTGGGAGAAAGATGTGAGTGCATAAATCACAACAAATCAAATATAGATTGTTACATGAAATGAGCAAATTATGTTACAAATTTTATGTCAAGTGTTTTTCACTGACTTGGTGGAGAGAAGACTTTCTTCAAATGTTATTTTTTGCATTGATAATACAGTAGTAGAGACAGTTTACATCTCAGAAAACTCAGTCTGGATCAACAAAAATTATGTCTTTCCTAGCATGACACTACAGTAATATCTGGAAACAGATCCTTAAATTGAACAGAAAATAGGCTTTATCTAAATATTCACCTTACTAATTAACTCTTTCTGATGGAGTTATAAGATCCTAGTCTTTCAGTATACAGAGCATGTTACAGCTGGAAGATTTAAACATCTGTGTAAGTGCTTGGTATTTTTTTGGAAAGCAGAGGTCTGTCTGTACAACCAAAAAACCTAGCTGCAGTGAACCAGACTTCAAAGGAACTACAACATCCTAAATGTAAAACTCCACCTACCCCAACTGAGGATAAACAATGATATCATTACTTAAATTATACTGGTTACTGTGGATGATCCATCCATAGCTGATTGCTTCTTTTTAATGGCATTAAATAATGTGCTGAAATTTGCATTGCAAATTGTAGGATGGTAGGCTATTTTTTTTCAACCAAATCAGGTCAATTCCACCCAGGTTCTCTATATCCAACAATTCAGTAGTGAAGAGCATTTTGGCTACCCTGTTTTTCGTCTTTTGTTTGCTTAAATTATTTTCTGTTGAGCATAAAGGGCAGATATTTTTTTAAGTTCACTGGTGGTTTTCACAGATGTAGGTTTAAGGAGATTATTTATGCTTTAGGATTTAATATCTACCAACATGCTGTTCATTTGCCTGATATCATGAGGGACTAGTTCTTTCATTTGCAATTTATAAATCCTCATCTTCAGACTTTGTTTTCTGATAGCTGGAAACATCCACCAGTTATTAATTTAGTGAATTTTATCTCAGATGAACTAACAGTATTTATTCAACCAACATGATATATGATAGGTCCAGGGTTTTGTTTTTAAATTTAAATAGAACAGGTAATGCTAACCTGGTAGGTTGTTGAGGAGTCACCTTAGGAGCCCTTTGATGCGTGTTTGATGAAGAATGCTGGTTTCTTGTGTTCTTTACTGGTAAATTTGGTGATTAACTTTCCAAAAGGACAACAGCAGAAGCTCAAAAGCCCATATCCAAGGCTTTTTCCTTCCAAAAACCTTGCATCTGGATTGAAGAAGTCAGACTTGTGCTCTGTGTGCCTAATAAGACCCTAAGCCTTTGCAAAGGTGGTAAACAAAGACATGGCTGAGACTTACGTCAAGTTTGTGTCATGATACCTCAGCCAAATGCTTGTAAATGTGTCTGCTGTGGCTCATAGAGTCTTACACTCCATGCAGACCAACTATTAATATTCCTGCAGGAGCAGCTCCGTGCACTTTGCTTGATAAATAAATCCTTTATTCCCTGCAGAAGTCTAGATCTTGAGATTGTACCAGATTCTGATGCTGCTGTACCTGGGACAGAGCTGCCAGGTCCAGGGAGAGCAGCAGCTCTCGGACATTTGCTGTGCAATAAATGATAACCTGCTCACAAAGCAGGATGCTTGTAACATTAAAATGTGAGAACAGAAGGTGACATCAAAATGTGAGCCCTGCTTGAAATGCCTGAGCTAGCTAAATCTCTATGCCGCTTTCAAATATGTTGCCTATTCTTTTATAATTAAAGCTTGAAATTATTTTATATATGGTGCAGTGATTGACTTCAGAATGAGGAATTAAAAAAATTCCTATGAGAGAAAGCTCATAATAATTAATATCATTATGCTAGAAATTTGAAAATAACCCTGTTTCTTTCTCAGTCATTTTCATTCTGTTCTTGGCAAGCATTTTCCTATGCTGTGTTTATTGTGCTATGAGAGCCATTCTGAATTGCTGATAGGCTCGAAACTCAAGCAGTTTGTGCTCAAATGACCAAATGCCTTGATTTGATAATTCAGAGCTGGAATGCTGTGAGTTTTCAAAGTGCAGTCTAGCATTTTACAGGGGGCTGCAGGCCCTACTACAGTCTTACCAAGAGCTCATCCTGTGTTCAGTTTTCTTTGAACTGTGAAAAACCAACAGAGGACAGAATTTCCCCATTGAAGTTTTATTATGTTTTCAGAGCTACTAAATAAAAAATACATATCCCATTATACTGTAATTTTGTAATATAATGCATCTTAAGCATGTTTTGGTACTATCAAGATTACCACCAGATTATTAGTATTTTATGGAACTTCCTTCCACCATTTAAAAATTAATACTTTTTCTTTTCTGATATTCAAAGACTAGAAAAAATGCAAATAAACCAGAAAGAAGACCATGGAAGCAGCAAACAGTTGTGTATCAATTCTGCATCTGTGCAAAGGTCATTTTCATGCACTAGAAAGCTGAAAAATCCTGCAAGAGAAAGCCTGCAGCATGTAAGGAACATTGAAACAGGCGAGGCCAGAGGCAGAACCTCTGGATCCATCTGCTGTACTCATGTGTGTAGTGGGAAGTTTGAGCAGATAATGCAGAGCAACTGGGGAAAAAATCACTTCATTTCCAGAACTGGCAATTTTTCCCATTACACAACATATATACAGTGCTATTCTCTGACAACATAATTTGACCTTGAAAAAGTCAGTGTTCTTCACAAACCTCCAGAGAGTATTCTTTGCATGGAAAGGTACTTGATTTTTTGCATTTAAAAGAAGAATTCATTATTCCATGCAATGTCCATGTTTAATTTGTTATATCTCAGTGGTGTTTACTACAATTGCTGATACAGATCTCTACTGTTTTCATATAGTTGCAGCTGATCCTGACTAGATTTACTCTTGTTTTGTTTCATAGTTCTACTGAAGCTTTCAATGAGATCTATTCATGAGGCGTCTTGTACTACACACAGAAGTACCCCAGGGCATTGTATAAATTAATATTCCATCCATGGACGTAGTTAGTAGTTAATTTATCATTTGGCAGTGAGAAACAAGAGACTAGATTACTGATTAATTGCAATGAAGCTGAACAGGATGCTCACGTTAATGCTGAAATAGACTATTATTGCACTAGTGACAGCCTCTACAGTAGGCAACCTGTTTTAGTAGTGTTAAGTCTAGCAGTTTAAGAAATAAATAAGAACAGTGGTAAGTAGTACCAGTATTTTTAGTTTAGCTAATTAAAATTTTATGACTGGCTTAGAGGATTTGAGTTTATGGCATCTTCAGATTTGGCATGGGGAAATAAGAGAATTCTCAGGAGTTGACTTCTGCTATAACCTGTCATATCTTATTATGCTGTTTCCAACTCTGATTTAAAACAAATCAGACTTATAATTTATTCTTCACTAAAAAGAAGAGGAAAGAGAGCCAGTAACTGCAGCCAGGAAGTACATCTGAAATAATACCATGGGAGCTGTGAGTGAGTGACTAGAGCAATTGCATTCAGTGATCATCCTAAGAATAATTGTGTCTCCTAGGAAGAAGCTTAAGAAAAATACGATAAGGAAATATTCATGGATTTCAATAATTACCTGATATGTAGTTATCAAATGAGGTCTAGATAAACACAAGAATGTGCCCTTTTCAGCATACAGACAAAAATGAATGAGTGAATCTCTTCTATTCGAGAGCGTGTGTGTATGTTCCACAGAAGGAGATGATCTGGAGCCTTTTCACCTGGACTCCAAGCATCTCTGCCCCAGGAATATCTCCAGTTATGTTTCTGAAAGCATGGGTGCTCTGCATTAAAACTCCTTTCAGGTTTTAGATTTTATTTTAAACCAGTCATAATTTAAAAAATATAAGACTTTCCTTCCTAATGAATTCTTGTGCAGTGTCACAGGACCACATATAGCCTGATGCAAATGTGTCATCCTTAATTGATGTCTGCAGCAAAGACATGCAGTTGTGTGAAGGACAGTGTGGCTTAGGATTGGCTCTTAGCTTTGGGATGAGGCATGGACATGGGCAGTAGTTAATTCTGTAAACCTCTGTCAGACATTGTGGGCCTAATAGAGATGATGGCAGAAAAAACTGACAGTCCTTTAATCCAGTTTCACTGCCACCGTCTTTAGCCAAGACTATTCTTGAAATTTTCTATCTGTGGGAGAAATATGATGAAGAATAGTGATAAAAACAGTGTATCAAATGATTTAGGAATTCAGTGATTTAGGAGTACTAAACTGTAACTCTGTCGAGGTGATCAGTGCTTGTGAAAGGAGGCAGCTTTGGGCATGCCCCGTGTAATCTCAGAAAGGATAAAATGCCACAGTTGATTCACAAAGCACTGCACAAATTTGGCTTAGGTTTTGTCGTTGTTCCACCAGTTAGGATTTACTGTGGTGATCAGTGGATTCAGACAATGTAATTCTGCAGCATTTAGTATTGTTACTGCAGAAGCACCTTTACATTCAAATGGAAAGAGACCTTTAATTCTTCTCAGAGTGACAAGAGGAAACTAGACTCTCCTGCATGACTTTGCATCTCCCTTTAAATAAAACATCTAATATATCTTTGGAACAGGAACATTATCCTTGAAGGAGTGACTGTATGTCACTTCCTGCTCTTCTGAATAGCTTTCATTTACTGTAGTTTCATAGAAGACACTATTAATTACAGGTTTCTTTAATGTACACTTTGATTTTATAGTAAGAATAGGAGTTAGGTACCTGCGGTGTGTGCTCCTGCTTTGGAACAATTCTTTTTCATTTGGTTTGCACATTGGTACTTTGTACTGCTGCCTTTTTTTCTATATAATTTTCTAGTCAGTCATCCTCCTATATTAGCTTCCTAATTCCACAAAAAAACATTCATTCTTTAATTGATCTGTTTCAAATAGGTTTTAAAGACATAGCTACCTCTGTTGCTTGTTCCTGATACACTGCTTTATACATATGCTCCATTTCTGCCTCTCCTTACTCAATTGCTTAAGCCTCCTTCCTTAACTTCACCCAGGCCTCAACACTCCTACAAGATATAAAATACAGCAGTCATGTTGAGAAGAGCATTTACCAGGTTATTCAGCTAATTCCTCTGCATCATGTCATCATTTCAGTGCTAAAGAATTTTGAGGAAAAGGCTTAAATTCACTTGAGCTTAAATGAAAGGCGAAAAAGTACAGAAAAAAAAATCTCAGATCAGGATTGTCCTGAACAAACAAAATGCTGCCTCAGGGCTGCAGGAGTGCAATTGTAGATTATCAGGCTGAAGTTGGAAATAGCATTCTCATTTGTCATGCACTATAATCAAACTGGATGCAGATTTGCAGACCTGGACAGCAATGATTGGATGTCATTGGTTATTTTTACACTACGTAGAGTGTAAACAGTAGTGGTTTGGGGTATCATGCAGTGGATTTTTTGCCAGTGTTTCCTTTATTATCTGTAACTAGTGACATGCAGCAATTTTCTATGCAGAACAGCAGCTGGTTTATTTTCTTCTAACTGCTTGCCATAACTGTGTTTCTGGATGCAAAGAAAATCTTTCTCAAGATGGCAACTAACAATTCAAGAATAGAAAACATTGGGTTTAATAGTTTAAGACCTACCTAGGTGCTAACCATCAGCCCTTTGAGCAATTTTAGAGCCTTCAAGTTTCATTGCTCATGTAGTAAAGGTGACACTTGATACAATTAAGGGCTTTTTATTACTGAAGCACTAGCATTTATTTTTAATAAGGTGCTGTAGTCCTTTTGTGCAGACCTATGAACTGTTTGTTCCTGAGACTCCTGCTTCACAGTTTATGGTGATGTATTTGGGCTGCAGCTGGAGCTGAATAGGAAAATGAAAATAAATAGGAATAGATGGCTTGTCACTATGGTTTGAAATTGAACTGATGAAATTGAATTATCTTTGTCTAGCTTTTTAAAATTTGCAGTGACCACAGTAATATGTATCAGAGGCAAATCAGAACACTTCAGAAGGGATTTTGAGAGACATCTCATCATAATCCTAATAGGCTAAAAAAGAACTTATGATATATGAGAATTACAGATATCTGAGATTATCCAGTTTAATATCTGTTCCACCTAATGTACACAGACATAATTTACTTACTAATACTTGCATGATATATAGGAAGGTTTATTTCTTATTTCAGTTTATTTCTAAGATCCCTCTGTGTTCATAGACATCCCTTTCTCTTGAACTACACTTTGAATCCATACCCCCAGCATCACTGATGATATGATTTATTTCTGGAAAATATTAAGAAGACTAATTAATTTATTTTAAAATTTAATCTAAGTTCAATTATATGTTGACTTTAAGTGTCCTTTTCTGTATAACTTTGTGTGTGTTTTCAGCAATTCTGTTCTAGAAGTGATGATAAAGGGATAGATGGATGAATTGCCCTAGGAAAAATGAATTAGGAGGTCTCTGGTACAGACAAGGCTTTGTCCACCAGACTGCTGCACTAACTCTAGGGAGGTGGAGTCCATGATTTTGAAAGAAAAATACTAAGGTGAAAGTAGAATAAAGCTGGCAGTAAGTGTGACTAGCTAGCTAAATGTGATGCCTAAAGAGTTAGAAGAATACTGTATGTTCCAACTATGTTACTTTTAGCTTCAAAATATTTTGGTTCTAAAATTAGAAATGTTCAAGTGAGAAAAGAGTTAATGGCAAAAGACATACTCCTTCAAATGTTTTTATGCTATTGGTATTTTTAAGAAAACTAGTTAATATAATAGTTATGTTATTATAAAAGCATGATATTCTTGACAGCCTCCAGAGATTGTCTTAATGTTTTGTGTAGTGGAAAATAGCAGCTCTGTTGAGGAAATGCAACTCACTACTAGATGTGTTCTCCAGCAGTGTAACAAATATTCAAGCATAGTAATCAGAGAAAGTAAGAGATTGATCAGGATTTGTGTACAGTTAAAATTTACATTAATTTACTTAGAATGGACTAAGTCAAATCACACATTGATTTTCCTAACAATAGTCAAAATACCTATTAGATGTTAAAAAAAAAGATTATTATCACCAGCATATAATCTAGTAGACAGTGTTTACTGGGGTGTACAGTGTCTACTGTGGTAAAGTTCATGCTTGTTTCTTTTGTTCCTGTGTGTCTTACTTGGCAATACAGTGCTTTATGGCTGAGTCCCTGCTGAAATGTATCTCAAAATAATTGCAGTGAAATAAAAAACCAACTAGGAACTAATTAATAAGGTCTTAAAAGTATACTTTGTTTTTGTGCTCCATCTTTCAACTCCAGTGGAGTAACTGATCAGAAATGAAACGTCTGCTCTTTCTATAGAATAACTAAACAATGAGTCGTCTCTTCCTGAAGCCCCCTGCTCCCCAAATTAATCATTATAATAAACCCATAATTTATTACCCATAATTGACTTGAGATATATTTGCACACGTATGAGTTCCGGGTTACTCAGGACTGCTATAGAACCTCTGAAGGTGTTGGATGTTATTTAGAGAACAAGTACCACATCCTCATTATCATTATTACCCAGTAGGCACAGGTTCTTTGAATCTTTTTGAGAAGTATGTCCTTTGTGCATCATCTCAGCATGGCAGCATCTGTTTGCCCACTGTTAATCTCCTGTTTGTTGGAGCATTAGTCCTCTATTTTTGTGGTTCCTTTGTAACTTCATGCCTCAACATGAGGATGAATAGTTCTGCCAAAGCAGAGTACAGCACAGACCCTTCTTATTCCAAAGAGGAAGTTACTCCCTCCTTGACCTTTAAAATACATACTTGCTAAAGCTTTACTTGACTGAAATGTGTGAGGTTGTTCCTCAGATCAGACTTGCTAGGAAACCTGAAGTATTTCTGTAAATGCTTGCGTTGGAATGCTGCTTATTCATTCAGAGTGCATACATGGGTTTGTGGGTTAGCCTAGGAAAATTGCTGCAGTGTGGTGCAGTGGTACAGCAGCTCACTGTCACCTCTTGGCATTAATCCCAAGGGTTGAATCTTATCACAGCCAAGTTTTGTACTACTTTTAAGCCCTACTGCATAAAGAACTTGGGAAAATTAACTGATCCCTAACTGTAGATCTCAAGGACATTTTAATAAAATAATGTAGTAATATTAAAATATACAGTGAAGTATAAATGGCAGCTTGTATAATACTATTGTACAAGAAATGCATCTCAATAAGCAGAGAGAATGTATTTGAAATGCTACGGAACCAAGTTATCATAACAAGATCAATTAGAGGTGATTGAACTCAGAGGCCTATTTAAATTATGTCAGTAGGAAGCATTAATATCTTGAGTACAGCTTCTAGGAAATGTGCTGTATTAGCTGTAACTTTCTTTCACAGACTTCTAATAACTGAGCAGATAATTTACTGAGTGTGCTATAAAAGACTGCATATCTTAAAGCAAAATAATTAAATAGAATATTAACTGTTGAAAAAATTCCATTTTTAACACAGCACTAGAAATTCTTTCATGTCTAACCCACGACACTTTTTCTTAAATTTTTAGAAGACTTTAATTTCTTCTTTTAGTTGCTTAAGAACTCTTTATTTGCATGACTGCAGCAGCAATTGTAGAAGAAAAGGAAGGAGACCAACATTACAAAACTTGCAGAAAGAAAAAACAGACTTGCTGAAAAACAAAGAACTTTCCTTTCCTTGCTTCCTGCTACAATAATTTCAGTTATTTTTGTTATAGAAAGTTCAGAGTTAACATCAAGTTGCTTGTAGTGTGTGGTAAGAGAGAGAAGTATTTTGCTGCACATGTAGATGTCCTACATAACACCTTTCTAGCCCAGTTTCACCATTTTTTGAGGAGTTGTATCTCTTTGCAAGACTAGCAAGGGAAGAAAATGAAAAAAAGAAAAGCTTTTTTTTTCCACCTGCAGAGATGAAGGGTTCAACAGAGCTACAAAACAAGTTGGAAAAGTTTTCTGGTCCTTAGTGAGAATTTTGATCTCAGCCACGTAGGCTTGTGGCAAGCCACCTCAGACATATTCAAACACACCTGCAGGTCCTGAAAAGTGTCTGTGACTACACCCTGTCACTGCTCAGTCCCTTCTAGTCAGGCAAGACAGCACCCAAACACTGAAACAGCTTCAGCTCAGCATCCCCCAGGGCTGGGAGGAATCCCAGCAGGAAGTTCTGGAAGCACTCAGGTGCCTCTGTGCCCTGCTGTACCTCCAGTACTGGAGCAGCACAGTGGGTGCAGGAGGCCTGGCCAAACTGGGATTCTGAGAAGTCACTGGAATTCTGAGAACCCAGTTGTGTCATGGTGGAGAGCTCTACACTGGGAGAGTGTAACAAAGGCATGGTAGTATTTGCATGATTATTCACAAAACACGTAGAATATTAATGATGTCACTTACTGTAGGTGACATTTCTTCATGATCTTATCCAGCTTGTGCAGAAACATTGTCTATGTTCCCCGGAACTGCAGTGCTTCTACTACCCTTCAGCAGAGATCTTTTAAAAGTCTGGTCTAAATCCTAAAAAAGAAGGGGAAAAATACCCAAATTGTGACATAGTTCCTGATATAAGATATTAAGCTGCTAACCAAAAAGGCAACCATGCAAGGAAAACTTAGATTAAAAGTAGCATTGTGAATAAAAGTACCTAATTTAATCTGCCAAAACATTTTACCACATCAGTTTAATTTTTGTATCATAGGGTTTTGAGCAGCCTATTCTAGTGGAAGTTGTCCTTGTCAATGGCATTGGGGTTGGGACAAGATGATCTTTAAGGTCCCTTCCAACCCAGGTCTATTTCTCTCTTCTTTGAGCTATGAGACCAGAATGCAGTCTTCAGATGACACTGCTTTAGAACTGCTTTTTGATTTGAGACTTTTCATTCTGGTGGCCAAAGATCAAAACCATTGCTCTGTTCTCAAGGGTCTTTGACACTGCCAGCATGATTTTCTTCTTGAAATTGTGCTTTCTGCTGTCAATCTTTCATGGCTATATTTCTGTGGTCCTGAATATTTTTTCAAGATGCCTTCCCAAGGAGACTTTCTTTTCCTGTAGAAGTCATTACAACAGTGTCCATTGTTCTATCTTACTTCCCTCCATACCCTTTGTCTCAGTAATCTCATATTTAGTTGATGGATGATTTATACTTGCACCTCTGTTCCAGACAGTGCCTTTGTTCAGGATTTTAGATGTTCTCTCAGTGTTCCTAAAACAGAAATGTCGAACCAATACACCTCTAAACCAGAAGTTTATACTCTATTTGAAACCTGTTACTTCTTTTTACGGTCACTGTAGAAAAGAAAACTTTTCTGCTTGTCCTTCAGTCCTGCAATTAGCATGTACCTTTTCATTTGTTCTTAAATGTAGCATACTTTTCTGTATCATAACCAAGGAAGTAATTCTTCTTTTACATTCTAATTTAAGTTGTATCTAAATTCTGTAATGCTTTCTCTGATCTTAGTGAATGCAGTTTCTCTTTTCTAATAGCCATTCAGGCTACCACTAAAAAGATTATTCTTACACCTCTGGTGTGACCACATCATCAAAGCATTGCATCCTCTTCTGTTAACAGTAGTAGTAATAATAATAATAATTTTAAAAATCTGATTTTGAAAGTGAAAACCTTAGAAGTTCTTAGTCTCCTAATTTATTTATTATCCATCAATCAGAGATCCAGGGCTTTGATCATCCATTTATTATTGTATCTAGTAAGCAGGTTAGGCCTCTTCCCATGCTGGCTCTTACATATAGGAGGAGGTGTTAGGAAACACTTGAAAAGATTTATCTATACCCTGCATATAAATAAAGAAAATTTTATTTTCCTCTACTACCTACCCACCCCCTGCCTCCCCAAAAGAAAAAGGGAAGGAAAAGACAACTGAAGTGCTAATACTGGTGCTCATTGTGATTGACCTTGTATCGGTGTCTTTATGTTCTCCTTTGCAGGAGAGGCTGGTGGCTTTTACTTTGGAGCTGAACCAGGAACTTGCTTGGCCCTGGAAAACCTGACTGTTCTGTGTTTGACTATCCACTGCAGCTATTCTGTCTTGTACTGTGTAATATTAATAGTAAGCTGTAGTAGACTCAACTAATTTCCTGTGACTTGGCAAACTACCAGCACAGGGAGGAGGAATGCATAGATTCCCCATCCTTCTCGTGAGAGAGAAGAAGTATATGTATTTGAAGAGCTATATTTGAAGATATAGCTCTTCAAATCTACTTCAGGTCATTCTTCTCTGTTCTTATTATACTAATAATTTCTTTTGTCCAATGCAATAATATTATTAAAACTAAATTTCTATCTTTCTCCAATAGGAATTAGTGAAAATATTTATGGAGTATAGGAAATGATCTCACTTTCTCTAGAAGCAGCACAAATTAATTACTTTTAGATAATACCATCGATGGGCTATAAAATAAAAAATATATTAAAATTAGTTTCTGCTCAAATTTTCAGCTTCTGTATGCCCATCATGTCCATTGCCTTAAACTATTTAAATTACTTCTCTAGGGAGATGAATGAGAACTTCAGGAGTTAAGGCTTTTATTAGAAACATGGAAATGCAGTAAGTTGGGCATAGAGAGTACCTGTGTTTCCTGGTGCAGGATACCCTGCTTATTCAAAATTTTAACACCACTGGAGAACAGTGAGATAACCTGAAGCTATTCAAACTCCCAAGAAGTTTTACTACCTTCTTCCCTACTTTTTCATTTTTCCCCCTTTAAGAGCTCAAATTTCCCCCCATATATTACTCCAAAATTATTTATTACATTTCCATCTACCTTGCCTATAGGCCTAAGTGATTTCTTGCCATCATTCAGAAAAGGTACTGCTTCTATAGGACTTCAATAAAAGGATTATTCACCAGTGACACAGCTAGGTCAAAAGTGAGCAATTTATTATCAAATTAAAAGAATTTTGTATTGCCTGTACTTGAACAGATGGTACCCTTACTCATTTTATGAGCATGAATTACTATCAAGCTTAAAATAATTTATTCACTCTTACAACTGCAGCCAATAGCTTACTATCTAGCTACAAGAGTTTTCACATCCATCAGCTGAACCAGTGATCCAGCTCTTGGAACATTATGTTCTTTTTGTGATGCTCCTGGGAGGACTTAAGGCCTCAGAGCCAATGGATGAATAAACATTTCTTTCATTTGTGAAATAATACTATGGAGAATTATCTTAGAAAATTTCCAGCCTTGATTCAATACATTAAAATGGAGCTATGTTGTAGAAAAACAGTGTAACAGAAATTACTTAAGGCCCCTTCCTATGTATATTGTAATTTCAAATTATGTATTCCTAGTTTATAGTTTTTTGTGATTTTTGAAATTCCTGTAAAGATTTGGAGACATTTGAAAGAAATTACTGTGTACTTGGTGATTTCTTGTTCTTGGGTACATTTTGTGCTCAGCTGTTTGGACAAATTTCAGCTGAGGTGTGAAAACAAAGTTGAAGAATGAGAAAATGCCACTGAAGAATGACTGCAAAATAATACTAAAGCCTTTAAAATCTTACAGGTCGGGATTTGATAAGCATACAGTAAGAGAGGTGCCCTGAGGCAAATACATAGACACAGGACATGCAGGTGACAAAGCACATTTCTGAAATACATCAGTTTACCACTTTTCAGATACTGTAGATTCTTAGAGGCTTGCAATTCAGAAGGTGTCATGTTTTCTGAGTAGATTTCACTGCCCCAGACAAAACAATAGCAGCTTAAGCACTGTACTGACTATTTTTTGAGACATAGGACTAAAAAACTGAACTTGATTCAAAATGACTGATTGGTTTTCATTTATTGGTTGTATTCACCTTAAAATTGTTGTGGATTTTTTTGGTTGGTTGGTTATTTTGGTTCAGTCTTTTTTAAGAGAGAAGTATTTCACCTTAAAGGACTTATTACTAACATATCACGTTTGTTGAAATTAAAAGATGGGGAAAACCATATCATACATATCTATAACTCTTCTGCATGGTTCGGGTCCTGCTTAGGCAGACACACAAAGAAGGGTCTGAGAACATTTTCTTGTCTCATTTTCTGCTTGCCTGGAGTGCATCTTCCCAAAGCACATATCCTGTTGCCTTTTTCTGAAACATAATGACCATAGAATGGAGGCAGTTAGAGATACTCTTTTGTTAATAGGTTGATGGAGAAGGGGAGGGGTATTTATGAAATATGCTGAGATTAAAATTTGCCAACACTAATTGGCTTGCTTTGTGAACTCATGTTTTTCTCTAATTAAGTAAGGTTCCCCAGCTGTAGTGGCTGCTTGGGGTTACCAAACTGATGTGAATTACACTGTCTTTGCAGTGAAATGTAATACTGACAAAAATTTGTTTCCATGGAATAGTAATGCAGCCTAGAACCAAAGCTAAAGCAACACGAGTACTTTGATCTGCAGCTGTAAGATTAATTCAAATTTAATAATGCAGAAGTTTTTACAAAGTAACACTTCGAATAAGTGTCTTTACCTCTGAGTGATCCTACTGAAGGACCTGAGATGAAGTTGTTTATAACTGGGGGATAATGTAGAATACAAATACAGTTCCGGCTTCCCACTGTCCATTTTTCCTTCCATCTCTGTGAAAAGAGTTCAGTTTGTGGTACTTCTGCCTTGGTTTCTCTGCTACAGTTTTCCAATTAGCAGTAGTATAAAAATAAACTGGCCTATCGAAGAGATAGTAAAACTTTATCAAGATCTATCTTCCTATGCTATTTTACACACATTTGTATAAAATTGCATGGGTTTTTTTTAAACTCTACCTCTGTATATCTGAAGATTATTAATAGGCACAAGACTTGGTCAAGAGTGTGAGGAAGTCTAAGACAGAGATGAAAACTGAGTCCTGTTCAACTTGGTGTCTGAGATAGAGCCCTTAATTACTAAAATGCTCTTATTGTTTAAAGTAACACCAGCAGATGCACCGACTCTCATCATATGCAGTGCTAATGGACTGTATGCCCCCTTCTCACTCTTACAGATAATGTGCTCTCATTTTCCCATTTCCCCATTACTGTCACTTCATCTCCCAGTAGTTTAAATTTTGAAATTCTGACCTCCTAGTAAAAGTCTACCTGTCTACACTGTCTACCTGTTGTCCCCTTATTGAAGAATTGGCTTTGAATGAAAATTTTAATTAGGCTTAACTACAAGATTTGATAAAGAGTTTTGAAAGATGTTACAGTTTCTAGTTAGTTAATTTTTTGCCCACTAACAGAGAAATCTCTTTAGAGTTCATTCTGCAGTGATGGAACTATGAGGGAAATTCTATGGAGGTTCAAGAACAAAAAAAAGGTTGTTGCTCATAGCAATCAAATAGCTGATTTTGAGGATTTTATTCCAATGCTTCTGTTGGCACAGAGTCTTTCTAAATGCAATCACTTTTTTTTTTGGTTTTTATATAAAATGGCTTATTTACTCTTTTTATTAGATATCTAGCTATGGTATTTCAGTTTTGAATATGTAATATAGTTCAGTGAGGTTTAGTTTATTTTTAAAAATGTATCTCAAAGTATAATACTTATATGATGTCTATAGAAGTATTTTCCCTAGTTGATTTTTCTGGGAAAGGTTATTTTAGAATGTAGTTAGCAGTGATGGCTTCTATTAATGCAAGCAGTGAACTAATCTGCACTTCACAAAGCAGAATCTTTTATCAGGCACAA
The DNA here is from genome assembly GCA_013397075.1 of Rhabdornis inornatus. NCBI lineage: Eukaryota > Metazoa > Chordata > Aves > Passeriformes > Rhabdornithidae > Rhabdornis > Rhabdornis inornatus. The sequence goes on along the minus strand of VWZS01008407.1, from coordinate 2,087,637 downwards.
CACAGGCATGCAAAGAGATAAGAGGAGCAGCAGGTCTCCAGGCAGTGGAAAGGAGGTACAGATGGCAAAGACTGAAGGAAGGTTTTTAAAGGTAGAAATGGCAGTTGACACATCTAACATCATTTATGCATTTAAAGTGAACCCCGTCTTCTCTAAATCTCAGATATGACTGTGGTTTATATTCCATGTAATGGAAACCCACCAAAAAGAAAATTACATGTTTTTTTCAAAGATACGGAGGTCAGCCTGAAGAACGGTGTTAACGATCCTGTGGTGAAGCTATGCTGCTTTGTGACTTTCACACTTTTACTCTACTTTTAGAAGTCCTAATCTGTGACTGTCCACATTTCTTCCCTAAAAGGTTCTTTTGAAAATCAAGAATAAATCAAATGTAGTAGCAGTGTCTCCTTCCTCAAGTACCTCTCCTTCCCCTGTTTGGTGCAGGGGCAGCAGAACAGGAGGCACTGCAACTTGGCTGTTCCTGGATCCCACTGCTCAGGGGAGTCCTGAGCTTGGCAATTGAGTGCCTTTCCAGCTGCCAGGCACCAACTGGCTCAGGTTTCAAAGCCATTTTCATTCCCTACTGGTTTCTTACTTGCAAAATATTTTATTGCATATGCTAGAAGTGCTCTAAACTCTTAAAAGCCATGTCCAGATACAGAAAGGAATTAGTTTCAACCTCATATTCTGATATTGCTCTCATTTTATTTCAGAATATTATCTAAAAATACTCTAAATAATACAGCATGTGTTTATTTTATATAACCCCTTGTTGGTTCTTAATGAATAAGTAAATATATTTCAGATCTTGCAAATAATGGCCTAGACAATACACGTGCTGTGCTTCAGAGATGCAACTCAGCAATACATAAAACAGACCTTGGGTTTTACTGATCATTTAAAGAAGGAAAACAAAGAAGTATGCATTGTTTCCAAGCTTTTAACATGCTGAAAACGAGAGAGTAAGGAGACTACAACTAGGCCTTCTTTTAGTGAAGAACAGGATTGTAAGGGGAGGAGGAAGAAATTGATTCAGAGTTCTCCTGTTTAAAAGTGTTGTTAGTCTTAGACAGAATTCCCCATCAAATTTCTTTTTTTCCCCCTTTCTGCTGCAGTTACAATACAAAATATTCTCCAGCAGATGCACAGGAACCATTCCAAGGAGAACAAAAAATACCAACCTGAAATAGCCATCCTAATCAAAGTTTAAGGAAACACTGGCAACATAATTTATTTTAATGGACATATTAAGCTTTCACCATCTGTTCTGCCCCTAATTATGAATGCCAAAAGAACATATTTCACAGTTAAATCACTAAGATGTTATTCATGCACTTATATGTTACTTCTACACTAACGCTTCTGCAGTGTTCTTGTGCTGCCTACGCAATTCAGAGCAAGCTGCTCACATCTGAAATTGAACTTCTTGGTAAAAAGTATTTTTCAATAACTGTTTCAGTGAGAGAATACTTAGTGCTAAACATATTTTTAAAGACTAATTGGGAGAATGAAAGCCTTTTGTTTTAGTAATGACTTGCTAAAAATCAAGACTATGGACATGTATGTTTTTCTCTGCTTTCTTGCATTTTATTCCCCTTGTCTGTCTAGATGCTGTACATGCTGTCTGTGTGTACAGAGCCTGCTGCAACTATTATTCCAAGCAGTGTATCCTCACTGGAGAGCATAAAAGGGAGAAGCTATTTTTAAGAAAGAAAAATTGAGTAATTCATAATGCTCACATCATCAAGTTAAAGATCACCTAAAACAACAAAAAATGCTACAAGTGACCCTTATTAGTATTTATGTGGGAGAAGCAAAGGATGTCTTGAGTAGAACAAAAACCCTGAATTCTTCTCCCTGCATGAGACATCTCTGTTCCTTCCCTGGTCAGCTGCAAGGCTGTGCCAGCTGGAGCTGTGTCCAGCACATGGGATGAGTGTTAGCATTAACTGCTATGGTACCACCTGACATTTAGTGGTGCAGTCTGTACCATCCTTTATCCTGCACTTAAGGAAAATAAAATAGATAAATACTGTCTTTTAGTCTTCATACCACGTCTTATTTTGGTTTAGCAATTTAGCCCTTAATATTTGCTTGGCCTTGAAAGTGTTAAGTGTAGTAGTTGCGTGATGCAGAAGAATTTTCGTGCAGAAGAGGGGAATCATCAAAGTGTTAGACTTGTGTCCAAGGAGCACAGCTATCATCCAAGTAGCCTGGAAAGTGCAGGATATCTTTAGCAATACAGTACAGAAAATAGTAAAATGGAGTGGAAAAAATGTAATTGATATTATATGGTTTGCTGAGGCTGAACAACAAGAAACAAAATTGGCAGAGCAGTGGAGTCTTATGAAGAAGGATCTGAATTTTCTGCTGGAATACAATTTATGTTCCTGTAAAGGGTGGAAGGGATCACTATTTTCACTTGGTTCTTTTGCAATAAGTCAACTGGATGGAGACTTTTTTTTAATACAGGGATGTAGAGATTGACCCTATGCTAGCAACCACTAATTTTTTGTAACAGTATAAAATTTATAGGATAAACTAATCGAGATATGTAGATTACGAAGTGCTGCCTAGAGACAGGGGGAATCAAAGGGATTGCCAGCATTCTAGAGAATTTTCTAAATGAAAGGAGGCAGGAGATGCCAGGAAGTAGATTCTTTTTTATGGAATCAGAAAGGGAACAGAAATCCTTTGTTATTCTAACCTGGGGGAGAATTCTTCCTTTATCTGCACAGGCATGAAAATAAAATGCCCCAATATCCTGTAGAAACATCAGCTTGACAGAAAATGTCAGGAAATATTCTTAAAAATAATTCTGATTTAAAATAAATGCAACCAATTTGTCTCTGCAAATGGCTAGAATTTAGTTCTGCTAGATCTGACATGACATCTTAACATGCTGAAGTTAAGAAGAGCTTTTATTCTAGAATTCCATTTTGCAGATCCAAGTTTTTAAAACTGTGGTCTTCGAGCTGGTTGAATGTAATTTTTAAATCTTTTTGTTGAATCCTGAACTATTCAGAAGTTGAAACTTCGTGTCCTGTGGCTGTCAACAATGAACATATGCTCACTATCTAAAAAGAAAGGATAATGCATGCATTCATTTTTCACTTTCGTTTATCCTTATGCATGGATATATGTGCATGGGACTTTGTGGCCATAGAGGAAACTATCCAAAAGGGTTCCTATGTATGTGAGGACATCTGACAGCAAAAAGTATGATGGCAAAGGAATCCAATGTCAATTGAGGGCATTTTCTTACAGCACTATTTAAAATATCCTGGTGTCAAAAGAAAAAGCTTCATTTTTTTCCTTAGAGTCACTAGGTATTAATTACATTAAATTCTATCCATCTCTTATTTTAAAAAGGGGAAAAGAGATTGGTAGATAAAAAGTTGAATAAGAAATTTAAAGGTTAAATTTTGTGCAAGGACTGAAGTTTTAAAATCATGACTAGGTTCATTTATGTGAGTACATGTGGAAATATGTCCTTGAGCCATTGATATGAAATTATAGGAATGCCGAGAAAAGGAACTGTATTCACTTTCAGAAGTATCTTGCAATTTACACTGGCAAATATGAGACTGTGTGAGACCTGTAATATAAAAGCTTGGAGAAAACACACATTTAAGTGTATCCAGTTCAACTATGAAGCAAAATCCCTTCTAATATGAGACAATACTTGGAGCATCTTTAATTTCCAGCTTTTAATTTACCTCAGTGATCTGGAGCTCCTTAATACTCTTGGAGTCCCTGTGCAGTATCCTTTCTTGTACAGACTCCTTTAATTACAGCAGCCAGCAGGAGTAAAGCACTGCCAGTGTTCTATGTCAGCAGGACAGCCTGGCAGGCACCTGATACTAAACTGAGGGCTGTTCACACATAACCTGATCCACCTTATGTGCTTGTGTCCCTGCCTCAGTTCATAATGTTGAAGTTGTGTGATGCAGATTGTTAGTGAAGATAAAAATGTTATTATAAGAAGGAGGCCTTTTGTGCTTTCATTATCTTGCAATAACCAATAAGGACAGCTTTTTCCTTGGCATGTTTTTATGATGCTTGTCTGAAGTCAATGATAGTACATTCTGTCATGCCTCCTAATGATATGGCAGAGGTTTTCAGGCAGCTGGTGATGTGGAGATGCTCTGTTTGCTATTCCTCAGGTTATTCAGGACAGCTTGTTACTGACAGCATATCTGCAGGCATTCAAAGCCCACATTGCTTGGGTTTGTCTAAGACACAGCATTGATTAATGTAGCATGTTGTCAGCTTTGCTGTGTCAGCAAGAAAAAATTCTTTTGATGTGGAGAGATAGAGTTCAGTGTGTGCTTAGCTCCATTTGTGACTGCAACATTAAAGTGATACCATGCCAGCCTACAGATGTGGAAAATATTTTTCCCTTTTCTCCTCCAAAGAATATTTCCTCTGTAGGACTATACAACATTTATGGATTACTGCATTAAATAGAATAAAAAATAACTTCAATATTTTTTTTAATATAAAGATTCTCTTTTAACAAGTTCTTGATTGTCAGTATGCATTTCTATAGTTTGTATTAACCAGCCTCACAGATGCAGCTTCATGAGCTAGATGAGAACAAGTCCTTTCTCCTACCTCCTACAGTGGGAACATGCATCTCCAGTTCTTCTTGCACATGTTCTTTTCAAGAAGCCCGTGCAAATAATTAAAATTTAAAGAATGAAAAAAACTCAGAAATAATTGTGGCTGCTAGTCAACTTGTGCAAGAATTAAGCATCAATTGAACCACTTACTCACTGCAAGTACTACCAAAGCTTTCAAACATCTTATGCATGATCTAAAAAAATAAAACATCTGTACGTGTGGATATGGATAAATTAGAGGAAATAAAAGATAAATGCAGATTGCCCACTTAAAATTAACATTATTAGCTGCTGACAATCCTCTGACTGCACTGCAGGTGACCCAAGCAAGGAGGTACCAGAGTGGCTTGACACAGCTGGCACACCCTGTGCCCTGTGCTGCTGCCACAGCACAGCTCTTCTGCTTGAGCTGCTCCTGGAAACTCACCCTGGGTGTCTCCAGCCTGCTGTACATGGAGACCACGACTGGGAAAATGCAGGATTTACATCATGCAAATTGAGAAACAACATTAAATTGCAAGTGCATTTTTGTTTTCACCAGCCCTTTCAGTGATAATTCAAGGAGGGCCACAGTCTGTGCTTATGGATATCTCTATATCCAAAAGCATGGAAATTTGCTTCTGTGGCGAAAATTTGGAACTGGAAATTTGGTTGAATCATAATTAAATATTTCCAATTTTATATGTATTTCTGATTTCTTTTTAGTCCACATTTTTAGATGCATATGTGAATTTCATTCAGCAGTACCTGCTCTGAGAGTATTTCCATGTATTGTGTTTAGCTAGTGAAATTTTAATATTTCCTCAGCAGATGTTTAGAGTAGTGTTTTGACTGAGCAGGACTGACAAAAACAAGGTCACTGCTGAAAGTAGATTTAGAAAATTTTGGATACATGTTTGAAAAATATTTAAAAACAATTAAAGGGAAAAGCTTGATAGCTAATTTAAAAAATTAAAATAACCTGAAAACTGCCAAGTTGAGCGTTACTTTCCTCTGTCAACCACATAGTTTTGAACATGTAGCTGCCTCCCCACCACTTCCAGTGATACTCTCCTCTTAGCAACTCCTGGAAAGGCCAAGCAGAAATTGCATATGCTTTGAAAATAATGAAATTGAATAGACCCAAGGCTACAAAACTAAACCAAACACACTGGAGGAATAATTTTTGTCAATCCTTTTTGGTTACAATATTCTTACAGGGTGGCACTTGTAATAGCCACACATTTGAGGGGTTTTATTTAGCTGAAATCTTTCTAAATAACATGATAAAAATAAAGACAGCTCTTTGGTAAAAGGTGAATTGTAACATCTCTTTCAGACATCCTCATCTCTCAGCAGCAGACAGCATACCCTGAACACATTTGCTGCTTTGCCATTTAACAGACATGAATCAAAGACATTTTTTGAGCGAGTCAGGAAGTTTTGTCCATTGGTACAGCATTCTATAAATTTATAGATGCATTCTAGATTAATGGTTTTGATCCCTAAGTTAAGTATCCAGGCACAAAATTGTCAAGATATGCAACAGCTATGATATACTTTGAGCCAGAAAATCTCATTATCTTTGTGTTACCAAATGCTAAATCACTGCCTTGAGGCCTGTTTTGAATAGCTTAATCATGTGAAAAGGGAAAAAAAAAAGATGGTTCTTACTTTGGAGAAATACATTTGGAGACAGAGACATAACTTTAAACAACTGTTGAAATCATAAAAACAGAAGTAGAGAAAAGGAAAATGTGATAGAATAAGATGTGAAAATCTACAATCTGGAAGTGAGAAACATCTAGTCCATAACATAGATTATCAGCAGGTACTCTTATGCCAGAAAAATTCATGATGCAAACATTCACAATCCAAACATTCAGAGTACAACTATTTTGCAGTAAGACCCACTTACCCACTTGCATGATAACGATTTTGACATTGAGAGGAATGGAATGAAGGATGGGAGAAGATTCAAATACGCTGGTAAAACAAACAAACAAACAAACAAACCAACCAGCATAGATGTGGCACTCTGATTTCACATTGTAAAAAAATCTTTACAATGCGAAATCAAAATATTCTGGAAAAAGGAGTATTTTGATTTCACATTTTAAAGATTTTTTATCTTTACAATGTGAAATCGAAATACTCCTTTTTCCAGTCACTAATTCAGAGTAGAAATCATGAATATGAGAAAGGATTTGCACTGAGCTTGTTTAGATTCAGGTATCATCTACTGATGAAATGGAATTGCAGAGCTTTTGGAAGGCTCTTGGGGCAGTACCTGGAGACTGAAATACTCAGATATCCACAACAGATTTAGTACACGGACTTGAAATAAGCCTTTGTTTTAAACAGCAGTCTTCATACTCAGAGAGAATTGTTTTAAGGTGCAAGACAACTGTATGGTCATTGTGTGGCAATCTAACAGTCTCTAGGTTTTCGTCCGAAACTTTCTTCAAAGGTTTCTAATCACTCCTACATACCAATTAAATTACTGTAGACATGAAATTAGGTCTGTAAGCTGGCAAATGGTACTTTTGGGAAACTTGAAAAGTAAGTTTGGTTTTTAAAAACATTAAATCTGCTTATTTTTCTGGTTATGCAGTCAATCCTAGTTAGAAAGGAAAAGATGGTTTAGCTGTAACTATGCTAATACATGCAGGATTTCTCTCTGAGAAGCATTTAATTTCTAGGGTAGGAACTATCTTAGAGCTATTCACTGGCTGAATATGAGTTAGGTGACATGCTGTGCTGGCTTAGAGAAGAAACAGTCATCAGGCCCAGCACCCCATCTTCCAGCGTGGCCAAAAGCTGATGTTTTAGGAAGATAAGAACAGTAATAGCTAATGAGACTTCCCCAGAACTGTCAACCTATTTCTATGAGGTCAGGAGTCTTTTTGAATAGAAGTGTTTTTCCTAGGGCTTTTTCTTTTCCCTGAGGAAAGAGGAACTGCTATCAAATTCTTCATTTTTAAAAGACTTTAACTTAGCCTCAGAAGTAAATGACACTTCTTGTACAGAAGAAAGATGCAAGTTTATTCTGGTTTACCCAAGAGACATTTGAAGCCAGATGTTGCTCACTGTACGCTCTGCCTCCCTCAGGGTCAAGTCTGGTCTGCATTTATATATGTTATTTACTGACCTAATAGAAAGAAGATGTTTGTGGCTAAAGTGCTGATTTGGGAACCAGGAAATAAAGAGCAGTTCACATAGTTCAGGTACTTCAGTCTGAGTCCCCAGTGGGTGGTAAATATGCATTTATGAAATCAGACTATATTACAGGGATATGGGTTTTACACACTAATGCTCAAAGCTAAATGATTCTGCACCTTTTTTGCTGTGCAGCATCTGAAACAGCCCTTCAAATCAGCTGTGCCCTACAGATACAAGGCTTAGTTCTGCCAGATCCACCAGTGTGCCTGTGCATGCTGCTTCTTGGGCAGGCTTGAAAGCAACCTGTGTGGGATTTGATTTAATACTGGCCTTATAGGCGGCCCTGCTGGACCTGGAGTGACTTAGTGAAAATCAATTCAAGTACAGATGCCAAAGCATCATTTGTTTTCCCTTTATGCAGCATGTCCTAGTCCCCTTAGCCATAGAGAACAGCAGACAACAGGAAGGACCAATAATCCATTTGTCAATACCCATTTAAATTGCAGACTTAGTTCAGAGCACATCCTTCACTGCTCACATGGCATCAAGCACAGCATTCTCCTGTCAGGTCACTTTGTGTCTCTAATACCAAATAAGAGTTGAAGGCATTGTGGTTAGTGCTTTGTTTCCAGTGACTATTTACATGTAAACGTGCTAAGCTGTAACTGTGTCATTCAGAGCACAGTTAAATAACTTTGCATTCAGAATAGTTATTTGGAAGGAAAGGTCTCATTTCCATGAGGTATATATATACAAATCAAAGCTGGTGGGTGTAAGGTTTCAAGCCATCCTGAGGATCTGCTACAGTGATTGACAGAGTCTTTATCTTCTACTCAGTTTTTATAAATTGGAGATGATTTTACTGATGTGCAATTTGTGCCTTAGAAACTGAGAGGAAAAATCTTTCTAATCTTGCTTTTCAAATGTGGTGATCATCTACTAAGGAGCAGTGTGCCTGAAACACAACCAGCTGCAAGTTACAGATATTTTTTCAAAGGTGGAAAATGCAAAATCCCACAATATAATTCACAGTTAAAGTCTCTGATCGTCTTCATTATCTACTTCTCTTGTTAAATCTTTATTTTGTAAAAGGTCTAATAAATTAACCCTGCAATTTTCTAATTCTGCTGAACAAAGGTAGACTATTTTATCTTGAAAAGAACTAACACAATAGTCTTTATCCTTGTTTTATTCTTTCAAAAGATTTTTTTACTTATTTACTAAATCTGCCAGCATGCAAGTATTTGTATGAGTTTAAAAACCACAATGTTCTATTAAGGAGAAAAATGCAACCTAATCCTCTTATACTAATTAAATGGGAAGAGTGTTAATGAGGAACATGTCAGTTGTCAATGCCTGAAAAATCTAATTTTGGATGAGGTTCGATTCATTAAAATGATGCTGTCAGTCTTTTCCTGTAACATTTTAAATATTTTTTCCCCATGGTTATGTTAAGCGAGTCCATGAAACCATTCACAGGACTTCAAGGTCAATAGTGATAAAGAGAAACCTTTTTGAGGAGTTATTACACACTCAGAATCAAGAAGCTGTAAAATTTGAGTGTAAATGGTTGGGTGTGAACCTCTAACCCAGCATTTAAACCCTGAGTAATGGGAAAGTTAAGCATCTCCATTTCCTTCTACAAATGAGGCCTTTCCAGTGACCTCCCTCCACAGCTCTTCTAAATTGCCAGTCTCAGGATTCCAACCACCCTCCTCCAGCCCTCTTACCATTCACTGAATGCATGCTCTTGGAATAGGGTTGAAAATGTTTGCCTTAAATGGTACAGTTTGAAATGTTTTGTTGAATCTCCAGGCTTTATTTAAGGTGACCTATTCTTCAGAATTCCCTTCTGCATTATTATTCAAATGGTATACATGATTTACCTCTACCTAACCTGAAATTAGTATTTATTGAAGGAAAGCCATCTTTTTTTCTTTTTTTTTTTTTTTTACTCATAAGGCTGGAGAAGCACATACATGAAATCATTTCACAAGGATCTATTAATTGCCTGTGGTAAGCATTTCCAATTTTATTGTGTTAAAAATTTGAACAGATGCATAAAGAAAAAAATCGAAGGATCTTTTCATGGTAAATGGTAAACAGAAGTATAAAATACTGAAAAGTAACTTTTGAAACATTAATTGCTTGTATACCTTGTATTTTTAAATAAATTCCAAGTTTAAGTATTTATCCTCCTTTTGAATAGAAAAATGACAAAATTTTTCAATAATAGCATTCTAAAATGTCCCCTTTTTCCCAGTGCTATTATGTTTTACTTTGATATGACATCACCTTTCTGCATGAAGGGATACTCTAAAACACAGACTTTGCTGAGGACATTTATTTCAATGAAGAAAGTTGATGGCAGCAAAAGCAAAACAGTTAAAAACATATTAAATGCATAATTCTATAGTATTAAAATAATAAAGCAGCCTCTCTGTAAATTAAATTGAGCCAGAATGAGAGCTGGCAGTATTTCTGTGAACACAACAAAGGATAAAGGGAGTGGAGTACAGCTGCAATGGTGAGAGCAATGTTTTGTGGACTTCAGGTGCACCAAGGCTGTGTGGTTTCCTTGTGTGTGTGGAAATACATCTGCAACAAGTGACAGATCTTAAAGCCATGTGCCTGGCTTTTAAAAGATAAAAAGATGACAAAAAAAAAGGTAGCCACAAATGCTTTTGGGATATTTGTGTCCACTCTGAAGAGCTAATTCTTAAACAGCCATAGCTCTCTGAAAACTGTCAAGAAAAAACTGATTTCAAAGACACAAATAACAGGAGTATATGTGGTTGCTGTGTTTCAGGTGGAACTGGATGTGACCAAATGCAGCATTTTCATTATGTCTGTTTAATGATGATGTTGAATTAAATAACTCTGACTTATCTGATATTGTTAATGGATACATTTATTCCATTATATAAATCCTCAAAGTACTTAAATGATGATGTTTAAATGGCAAGGTTATATTTTTTGAAGTACTGTCCTAACCCATATTATTGTCCTGGCATTCCTCAAACATTCTTTGATAAGCTAACTCATCTTTGCAAATTATTTTAATATTAGAATAGCCCCAAAGCCTTTCTAGAGAAATTACTATTTTTTTTCTAGTGAGAGAATGAACTGAAGGTAATGAAGTTATAGATTTACTACTTATACCTATGTAGATATTAATATTATACTTATATAAATGTCTGTAAGATATATACTTGCTTGTGTATTTGTTGTGTAACATGCATGACCTGTTAGAGAAGTTTTACTTCCATCTGCAGAGAGTGGGAGTGTGTGTGTCTGACACACAGTTCCAAAAATTAAAGGTTTCAAATTCGTGATGAGCTAAAATTATTCTTGCGTGTGTGTAAACCTAGTTAGCCAACAGCCATTGGGTTCTTTTTTAGCTGTGTGATAAGTGCAAAGCTTGCTCAAACAGCTTAAATTTAACTAATTTCCTTTTCCTTCTAACTGCATGTCAGGTTCAACAGAACCTGTTTTTGTTGCAGCCAGGAGCAATCTCAGGTGCAGCTGAGTGTGTTCAGGAGGCTGGAGCTGGGTGCCACGGCTGTGTCACATTGCCAGGCTCACAGCAGTCAGCGTGAAGCACAGCAACAGACCCTTCTGCTGAAGGGAAATGGTCAAATTTACAGCTTAGACTGGTATTCTTGTGGAAGAGAATCTTAAGGAACCAAAAGATGCTATATTTCTTCTTACTGTGAAGATCTTTTTATTGCAGTTTGACTTTTTTCCTCTAATAGCATTTGTCCTAACTCTCACAACTGTATGGATGCAGCACCACAGGTTTAGTATCGCTCTTTGAGCTGGGGAATTAAACTCTAAAGAATGATTAAGCTACGCCAACAATAAATGATATTTAAATATGTGATTACACATTTTTTTGCTGCTGCAGGAAATAGCTAATCTTTTTAACTATAAAAGCTACACTCTGCTGGGCTATATGCTCAAGAATACATCTGTGCAATGCCATTGAATTTTACACTGTCTTTAGCATTACTTTGTTCTACTCTTAATTTCTATTGGTGGGTGCCACTTATAGAGCATTTTTAGAATGGCTTTTAAAAGGTAATTATTGAATTTTAAAGGCTTATTAGATTAAACCAAACAGAACAAATACTATATACCATGAAAAGCAATGCAAGAACAAAATTCAGAATGCAAAATATTTCAAAAATAAGAAAAATAGTTAAATCATATCAAAACCCCCTTGATATCACCTGGTGAATAGCACAAAAAAGAAGATTTTCAAACCCATAGAAAAATAATTTTAAAGATTTCACTCTCAGGTGAGGTAATCAAATGTCTCAAATGTACTTGGTACATGTTGATGTGGTTTTACAGACATTCCATTGCACATCATCTCTTGTTTGTTGGTGGTTTCAGGGTGAGGACAGGTGCATGAGGTATGGCTGGTCAGTAGATGCTTCAGCTATCTGCTGCATTCACAGTTCATATTCTATTGAGAATGCAACCTGCACACTGACAATATTTTGTTATAGCTCAGTAGTAACTCAGGACAGGCTGCTCCATTTTAAGAGCATTGCCTGTGGATAGAGGGATGTGTATTTGCAGTATCTAATTCACTGCAGCCATTGTAGCTTTAGGCAGAATTTCTGCAAAACTACAAATGAAACAATCCTGACATATAGAAATGAGCATTTGTTATCTCACAACTTTAATTTCTCAGTCTGCTGTCAGTTGTTAAACTAAAAAAAATAAGCATAATGATGATTAATAATGGACATAATATTTTGTTTGCTTATTCAGTGATTTTTTTTGTGACTACCTCAGATTCACAGTAGGCACATTACAGGAAGCAGAGAATGATAAAAGATTTCTTTTTGGTCTTAGCTACACAGGAAGACCCTAGTGGCTACTCTTGAGATAACTGGCAAGTCATGTATTTTAATGCCATCTATTTTTAGATGCTGCTCGTTTTCACTTTCCCTACACATTTCCCTCGCTTCTTTAAAAATCATTCTTGCTCTGCTTCCCATGCAAATCTCTGCTGTTTTTAACTCTCTATTTCAATTATGTTAAGCATATTAAAATAATATTTTATTTAATGAAACACTGAGTAGCACCAAATCTAGAGTTGTCTTTAGCTGGTTTTCCTCCTGTCCTATCCCCAACTGTGCTTTTAAAAAATCAGAGGCAGGTGGTATAAAATAATGTGTAATGATAAAATTATAACACAGATGGTCGTTTTGTGAGGATGGGGAGTTTAGGTTGAAAGGAAGATCTTGAATTTAGACTTTACTGTGTTGTTGCTACAATTAACAAATCTAAATAACTTTTGCTGATATTTTTAATTTGTAACTTCTGTCTTTATTTTTGCCCTTACTGAAAACAAGGGACTGTGTACAACCAGCCACAGGGTCAGCGTTAGGTGAACCCCAGCTGCTCTCAGGCTCTGCAGGTGAGCTACAAAACTCACAGCACCTACTGTGTGAGCCAGAGGCACTGGGGGAACACAGACCATCTCTTTCTTCTCTCCTCAAATCACAGAAGGTGTGTTTGGTGGTTTCTGGTTTATCTATTCAGAGTGTGTTAAGTGCTTTGTTTTCTTTTGGACCTGAGGCAGCCCCAGCCTGACACCAGCCCAGCAGGGAGATGGGAAACTGGGTCTTGACAGAGGAGACTAAGAAAATAAAGAAATACTGAAAGACATCTAACTACAGTGTCGATTTTATGAAGTTTTTTGACAAATTGTCATCATTTTCTAAAGGCACTCATGGAAGGGAGAAAGTCAGATTAAAACAGGCTAATTTTGAATGGAATTTCACTGGACAAAAGACAATAGTGTTTTAAAATGTACTTCCTTACTTCTATTTTGTTGGATTTGAATGAAGGAAATGTGAAGGAAAAATGAAGGATAAATATGAAAATCCTAGATAGCAAGTTGCTGTTAAATCTATCCACATTTTATGTTTGCCACTCTTATTTTTATAACAATGTCTAGAAGAGGTCAAGCATGTGAGAGTAGAAATACCTTAAAATAAATAGCAAGAGAGCTCATTTAAGACTTGTCTTCTCTCAGCCCTCTAATTCTTGTTGTGGGTTGAGAAGAAAATTCTCTTGGATGAAAGAAGAAATCCAAGGATTATTTAGATCATTTTGCAAGAACCAAGAGAAACTAGAAGTTCCTAAAGTTAAGCTTTAAACTTCCTGGAAATGTCCTGAGTTGTCCACAACATGGACAAAACACTTCAGGTTTATTTCATACATAATATCTATTTGTCAAAGCTAATTTTATAAATGGCTTCTGACTATTTTCAGTCACTTCCTGCAAAAATTTAACTTAGCAATTATAAAATTCTTCATCAAATGTATTGTTTATGCACAAAAGGTCATAGAAAGGAACATACTCCCCATGAATTCAGTGTCCTCTCTAATTCTCTTTGAGTTTGCCTGTTTGGTTGTTTTTAGTGTGTCAATTGCACCATTGAAGTGTCGCATATGTGCAAAGCTGCTTTAGTGTGGCATACCTAAATACTTGGTGTATTCATGAAGGTTTTAGTAAAGCATGTAGGAAGCTTTCTGAGCAAAGATAACTCATGTACACTGTAAAAAGCAGAAGTGGCATTCCCAAGACCAACTCTGCTGTCTGTACTCATACCAGAGTTCTATACTCAAGGAAAATCTAGACCTCAGCCTCATGTTTCACAATAAAATAAATCAGATCTCAGCTGCTAAAAATTAATATTTTTTCTATGCAGGCATTTACTTCAAAGTATTTTTTATGGTATATTTTCATAAATAGGTGAATAAAGCCATTTTATCATTTTAAAAATATCAAACCATCTGCAAGTGAGGTATCAAATCACAAAGACTGGAGTTTAGCACTACCATTGTCTAGATTTCTAAGGTGTCTTTGCCAGTATTTTCACCCTGCTCCCTAAATATTTTTTTGGAGGGAACTGAGTAAATTTGCCATCTCTGAGACATGCAGGTTCAAGCAGCACCCTAAATCATATATGGCCACAAAAAATAAAAAAAAAAACGTGTTTTGGGCTATGCTGGACCTGCTGAGCTTGCATTGAGGAAAAGATATGCATGCATATAACTGTGTTTGTAGGCATTTACTGCCATGCAGATCTAACATCCTGGACATAAAAGGACCAGTTTATGTCCTAAAAACAGAAGTTTCTGTCCTAGGCTTTCCCCTCCCTGAATCAATGTGTTGATGTTTTATAGAGTGTTTTTGTTTAAAATTCAAAAGCCTCAGAGAAAAGGAATAGACATTTTTAACAAGCCTGGCTAATAAATCCTATGCTGGGCTGTGCCAGCCTGAGTGAGAGAACTTCAGCAACATTGAGATGGCACTTGGAGTGTCATGACATGGCCCTAATTTAATTATGTTGTGGTAGTCCTCATTGTTGGAGACTCTTTCCATCCCCAGTACTAGAAGGTCAGTGTTACCCAGGCTCACTCTGTGCAAGGGGGACCAGCATGCCCCTTCCTCCTGTGCTGTGTCCCCTCCTCCCTTCCCTTTGCCAGAGACTGTGCTCCTTCCAAAATCCCATGTCACATGCTCAGTCTGCTGTCACTGACACTGCCGGATTAGGGCTCCCGTGAGAGTCAGGATCCCAGTTCCACCTGCTTTTAGAGGAGCTGGCAGTCACTGCACTCTGCTTCTGGAGCTCTGCATAATCAATTCTCATGGTCTGGAGTGTCAGCACCACTGAAAAATGAAGTTAATGCAGTTTGGCCTCGGGGAATCAAAGGACTATAGAATCTGACATAGTCACAGCAGGCTCATGTTCTGTTATGAGATTATTAAAAATTCCAGTTCGCAGTCTAGGATCAGTCATAATTCCTCTGGACCAACTTAGCAGATGGGAGCCTATTAAGTCTTCTGTAATGAAAGCCTACTGAGAAATGCTATTAGTTTTATATTAAAAATTGTTTTGAATGAATTGAAGTTAGATTCTTTTCCACTTTAACTTAGCTCTTCATTGGAGAAGACACTGGTATAATTAGCATAAAACCCTGCAATCATGAATTTTCTGATGCAGTTTTGTTGAAAAATACTGTTATCTCAGTTACAGATGTACTGAGTAAGTAGATGAATGTAGCAGATCTAAACATATGTCCATGTTAAGAGGTTTGGGTGTTGTTTTTTCTTTTCTTTCACCATTTCTGGATTATGAATGTATAGGGCTAACATATGGGATAGCTTCAGTCAGCAGTGCCTCCACGGCTGTGGGCTGTATGTGCTATGATCTCGCCTGGCAGTAAATTGTGTTGCAGTGCTTATAACTTACATCTGAAGATTACTTACAAAGAGTAGAACCAGTTTAATAGCAGCAAGATTGCAGAGGATATCTGCAGAAAATAGGAGGTATTGGACAATTCCAGGGAAGCAAAACTTGAGTGTCAATTTTGTCAAAACTGACAAAAGGTGTGGATATCTAAAGTGTGGGAGAAAGACTGAGGAATAGATGGAAAAACAAACCTGGGGAGAAGACACAGGAAAGAGGCCTTGCAAAATAAAGTCAATATATCAAATTCAGGCCAGTAAAATTCATAGGTTCACCTGTAAGTTGGAACAGCAGGGCTCAAAAATCGTTTGGCAGTACATAAGCATACAACAGTTTGTTTGTTGCGAAAATAACCTAACAGTGCTCCCTTGCCCCCTCAGATCACTGTGTATGTTAAATGTAAATAACTTATTCTGCTCCCACCAAAATGCTATTCAGTTTGTCAATCAAATATAGATGCAGTGCAGTTCTCTAACCACAGCCAGCAGTACAATACTGGGTATTTCCCCATGTTCATAATTGTGTACCATTTCCCATTTTTAATGCTAATTTAATTGGTCTCTTTTACTGGGAAGATAGTAAAGAGATCTTTCTACACAGGTGAAAAGATGTAGAAGTGTTAAGGTTCATAAATCCCTCACTGCAGCTGTCTGGGATTAGGTGCAGCAAACTCAGGAGAAAGCTAATGAGTATAATGAGCACTGATTAGAATTAATTCCAGCTGAAACCCAGTAGTCCTGTTTTTGGGAGCAGAAGAAATTGGCTCCCCTAAGCATACTCCTTTTTACTCTCACATGGAAACGCAGCATGTGTTTCCTGGAGATTGATTTTCCTTTCAACATTGAGCTGAGCCAGGGAAAATTAAGACAAATAAAGTAAAACTATTATTGAAAGAAAAGCATTTTTACTGAGAACCCTGTGTAACTGGTCCCTTATTTACTGATCCTGACAACACTGATGGAGATCTAGTGATGCACTGTACAACTGAGGTCAGGGTTTGATTGTGCCAGCAAGATAAAATTACTGAATCCCAAGGAAGGTAAACAGGTGTCCAGCACTGATCCATGTTCCCAGGGACACTTCATCCCAGCTGCAGCCAGAAGTGGAAAAATGTGCTTGGAGTGATGCAGAAGTTCGACCTAACTCTCTGCTATCAAAGAGGGAGGTGAGATACAAGGAGCAGGAAGGAATCTTACACCAAGCAGAGGAAATGATCTGTAGGCTCAATTGGAGCCTTTATTGATAAAGTGCCTCTGGATCCAGCAAATCATTACTCCTCTCTTCACTTCAACACTGAGTAATATTGTATAGAAATCCAGTATTTTCTGGAGAAAATTAGTATCAAGTTCTAATTTTCTCAAGATACCTATGATGTGAGAAGGTTACAGTAACTGATGTGAATATTAGCTAAAGCACTAGCCCATGCAGTCAGGGACTCAGAAGGCTTTGTGCAGTAGTCTGAACAGCAAAACACATGGTAAAAATTTTGTATCTGTTGCATTTCTAAAGAAAAAGTCAAAATTCTTGTTTTATACTTTTAAAACCTGAAGATTAATGTCTCTGCAGGTGAGAAGACAGGAGAGTTCAGACCTGTGGGCCTCAGGAACATTGCTGTGTGACATGAATCAGCTTAAAATAGTCAGGTTATGCTAAAACTAATCAGTGACTAAAGCATTTTGCTAGGAAGCTTGAGAGATATTTTGATAGAGGGGAAGAAAACTAGGCTGTCCTGGCTGTTCTAATATTTGAGTTAAAATACAGCTGTGTGTTTCCTTGACAGCAATGTATGTTCAGCTACATAAAGAGCAGTTCTCAGACTGGTGTTTGAAAACTCAGCTCAGTAATTCTGATGTGTTGGTACAGTTGGAGAAGTTACATTTTGTACTTGAAGATGCTGTAATCAGTGCACATTCAGTCTGCAATTCATGGGCTGAAAATAATAAATTCTGCCTTTTTATTTCAGTACCTTGTTACCTTAAGAGTAGTGCCTGAGAAGATTGCAAAGGAGGCCAACTAGAATTGTAATAGTTGCACAGAGATTGCTTTGTAGCTTCAGGTTTTTTTTCAGCATTGCCTCTCACCAAAAAATCCAGTTTATTTTGCCTCAGTTCCAGCATACAGAGGTACAGGACTGTCCTCAATCATTGCCCAGGCTAAAATAACTGAAAACCCATTTCCCATGTCCCATTATATCAGTGCTAGACATGCCTGAGAGGATTTATTTTCTCTATTTCTTACCACCTATGCTCTAAAAAATTCCCAGTCTGCCACTATTTTTTTTAAAGTTTTTCCCACGACAGTAGAGCTGCACATTAAGAGGCCCCTGGTGAGGCAGGACTGTAGTGCCCAGCTGAGAACCCTCACCCTGGAGGTTCCCCATGGCTGATGGAGCTCCACTCACCAGCCACCCTTCCCTCCTTAGGCTCCTGCCCTGCCTTTTGCCTCTCAGATCACATTCAGGTGGCTTCCTGCAATGTGTCCTAGAATATCTAGAATGCACTGGATTTTCCTGCAGGTGAGTAACATCTTTGAGCATTCATTACTGGAATTTATGGAAGGCTATCACTGCAGAGATACCATTTATGGCAGTTCTAGGGCCCTAAATGAAGAGTCTTAGATGTGGGTGGAAAAACTCCATCACACTGGCTAAAAAAAGGGTTCTCATCTCCATATCCTTCAGGAAAATCTGAGTCATGGGTTTCAAACTGTGCTTATTACAGGCTCTGTGCTTCTGTATCTTCAGCTACACTGTAGTGACTGATGTGCAGGGTCAACTGCATTGTAAATATTAAAGTATTATTTAAGATGGATAATATTTCCACTGGAAGATTGAGGCCACTGCAGATGAGAATGTTTCTTTCAATCAGACACACTTAATTTGTTCTGTTCTTGACAAAAAATAATTTTTGCTTAAACCAGATGAGATCCCTATTGTTTTCTTGCAGTGCCATTCAAAATTATTATAGCACTCCATCTTAACTCATTTTAGACATGCTTGTGTAGTGTACTCTTGCCTGAAATGGTCATAAGAGCAATTTGTCTTGCTTGAGGTCAGTTTTTTGCAGCCTGTGCAGAGCATTGCAGTGTTGTGACTTAGATTATTATATCGTAATCCAATGTAGAATAAGTTTTGTTTATACTGCAGTCACAGTATGGAAACATCCTTAGTTTGCAGTAAGAGCAGACTAAATCCGAGTTAACCCTAGTGTGTGGATGGCTTGGTGTTCTAAGTTTCTTGTAACTGACTCCAAAGTAAAAAACTATCATTATTATTAAAGGGATAGTGGGCATACAGATTGCATTGAGGAAACCTTGCAAGTCTGCTACTTCTTCCAATAGTGAGGAGCAGCAAGCAATCACTGAGAAAGTTTTGCCTTCTCTGATCTTCTCCTTTAAAATTTCTCTTCAGATACACTATTTACTTTAAAGCTTTGTTCTGTCAAGACTAATTCTGCAAGGTAACAATAACTAAAAAGGGCTCCATATGCTGGGTTCCTTTCATACCTCCTCCTGTGAGTAACATCACCTCTGCTTTTATCTCAGAATCTAGAATCCATGTTTCAGGGATAGATTTGCCGTGTAATATCTTTGCAATAATCCATACATACATCAGATCCCTGGATTTGTCACAAACTAAGGATTTGGAGTTTTCGTGTGGTATCAGAAGTTCTACAGGGATATCTATAAGGTTCTAGGTTACAGTGACAGGATTTTTTTTTTCTAAGATCATAATGCCCAAGAAATTACTGCCTATATAGCTCCTCTAATCCTCTAGCTCCATGCTAGTTTTATCACTCAAGCCTTGGGAAACTGGTTAAATCAAAATATTCTTGCAGTTGTGTGGTGCAGGTGAGGAGCCTCAGCTCACTTCATACCAATGAAGTAACTGCACAGGTCAAGTTCATCATAAGGATACAACAATGAAATACAGAGAAACACAAATACTGAAAGTATATTATTTCTCCCTTCCAAATCATGCAGCAGATCACGCTTGTCAAGCCTGTCTAGAATTAGCTATTTTCTTTAATTATTTTTCATACAGTTCATATAACCCCTACTTATTTAGAATCCAGTATTTAGACAAAAAAAAAAGTAATTTAAAATAGCACAAGTGTTTAGCAAGAAGAATTGGTGAGCTTTTACTGTAAATGTGTCTTTTATCTGGAATATAGATTAGACTTTGAAAAACAGGGATCTGTTGCAGAGGGATCTGGATAGATTGGGGCATTGGGCCATGATTAATTTAACAAGTCTAAATGCCAGGTTCTGCTCTGGGTGCTGGTTGACAGCAGTTCAGGACTCAGCAATGTGCTCTGGCAGCCAAGAGAGCAAAGCACACCCTGGGCTCTGTCAAGCACTGTGACCATCTGGTCAGAAGAGAGGATTACCCCGCTGCATTCAGCACTGATGCAGCCTCACCTCCAGAAGTGCTGTGTGCACTCCTGGACCCCATAATTTAAGGAAGATGTGAAGGTCCTTGTATGTGTGCACAGAAAGGCAGCAGAGCTGGTGACAGGGCTGGAAGGAGGTGTCCTTTGAGGGGTGGCAAAGGGCTTTGGGATTGTCTGGTTTGTAGAAAGGAGGCTGAGGTGACCTCATTGCCCCCTACAGCATCCTCCAGTGGGAAAGTGGGAAGGGAGGTGCTGAACTTCTCCCCAGAGGAGGTATCCAGTGATAAGTTGCTTGGGAATGGTTCAAAGCTGTATCATGACAGGTTCCAACTGGGCATTAGGAAACATTTCTTTACCAAGAGCATGGTCAAATGCTGGAACAGGTTTCCAGTGGCCATCAATGCCGAAGCCTGTCAGTGTTTAAAGAGGCATTTGGACCAGGTCCTTAAAGCATGCTTTAACTTGGTCAGCACTGGGTGATTGTTGTAGGTCCCTTCCAACTGAAATAATCTATTCTAAAAGAAGTATTTGGTTTAACAATGGGAGATACTTCATGGTATCCAGCTAAAAAGGGAAAATAAACCAGAAAGTGCTTTTTTAAAAATAACACTTTTAATACAAATGCATTATCTTTTAGCATGCTATGTGACTGCCAAGTTAATAGAATTATTTTCCTTTAGTTTTGGTAAGAGCAGGTCAGATTCTAAATGTTTGCTTTCTGTACACGTTAAAGAAATGCCTAAGCTGAAAATTGAAAAGAGGTCCCGTTTACTGCACAGCAATCAAAGCATGACCCCTTACTGGCAAGAAAGAGAAATTGAAAACTAATTTCAAGGTTCAGGATTAATTCTCTGTCAAATTGACAGAAAAGAGCCTGCACTAGAATACATTTAGCATAAATGTAGAACCTTCTCTTTATCTGTTCCTTTCAGAGTGTAACTTATTACTTTGATTTCATGGTTCCATAGCATAAGCATTTTAAAAGTTAGCTGTCTGAATTTGGTCAAATATCTACAAACACAGGCTTTTTACCAAATGAATCGATCAGTTTGCTTCCTATTAACATCACTGTTCTCTGCTGATGACCTTTTCCTGAATGTGTGTTTTTCCATCTTCCCTGCAGTAATTGCTGGAAATGATTGTCATGTAAGGAGCTGGCTATGGCAAACAGGAAACATCAAAGCATTACAGCCAGCATGCTGGATCACAGAGCCAGAGCTTGCCCGACTTCTTCTCACAACAGGGAGCCTGAAAACGAAGACAGTGACCTTCCCATTGAAGATTATGCAGAAAAAGAGGCAGAATTAGCAACTGTCAGACCAGGTAGTCCTACCCCTGTGGAACATGAGTGCAATGACCATAGTGGAGATGGCGACTCCAGCTCTGACTATGTAAACAACACTTCTGAGGAGGAGGACTACGATGAAGGCTTGCCAGAAGAAGAGGAGGGGATCACATACTACATCAGATACTGCCCAGAGGATGACAGTTACCTGGAAGGAATGGACTGCAATGGGGAGGAGTATGCTCCCCATGAGGAACACCATGTTGAAACAGATGATTGTCAGGAAGCTGTAGAAGAGTGGGCTGAAGGTAAAATTCAGCACCAAGATGAAAACGAGGGCAGGCAAGAGTGGCAGGAAGGTCAAGACAATGGCATTCAGATTTTGGAGGATGAAGCATCATCTTTGGAGATCCAAGACCAAGAAGAAAACATACAGTACTGTCAAAGTGAAGGTGACTATCCGGACTATTACCCAGCAGAGGCTAATGGAAATTCACAGGGAATATCACCATACCATTCTAGAAAAGAGGATGCAGAGCTGGAAGAACAGGAAGAGGACATTGACCAGATTGTAGCAGAAATCAAAATGAGTATGAGCATGAGCAGTATTAACAGTACAACAGAAATGAGTCCAGAGCACTCTGGGACTGAAAACATGGCACATGACTACAAAGAGACTTGTTCAAAGGGAGAAGCTGTTCACAGTGCTAACAGGCACGAGGGGAGGCCAAAATCACTGAATATCCCATCTGCCTCTAAGCACAGTGGAGATGTGCATCGAGGTTTTAAAGCAAAGTCAAGATCCCCAGAGGACAGACAGAAGTGGCCACAGGAGCAGGTATGAAGTGCTTTTTTTAACCAGACTGTCAGAGGCATTATGCAAGTGTTTAATTACTTATTCCAAACAAAATTAGCAATATTTTTATATATATTATTATTATTTAAATGTATTAGCAATACTTAAAATTTTACTGTAACTGCATTCACATAATAACATTGTGTTTAGAAAGAGGTGCTAAATGTAATCAGCATATGTAGAGATCTAGCAAAGAGGTTTTGCACAGAGAAGAGACAATTCAAACGAAGGTATTGCAGATGCATGGGGCAAAACCAGTTTCTTTACAGTATTTTCATTCTGCAGTGACAGTCTGAAGAAACTTAAAACTAGGGTCAGCATTGAAATAGTTGAGGTTTTTTTTCCATTAATGACTCCTGTACCATTGCCTTAGTGGTTGATAACTTTCTGGTTTTGATAGAATGTCGAATCTAGATACTGTATATGTTAAAAAAACCTTCAAGAAGTGCCTGCATATTGCTGTGGGCTTTTTTACTAGCTGGACATATTTTGACCTTGACAAGGAAGAAGAAATAGGAGCTTTACTCTTACCAAAAATGTTGTTAAGCAGTTTTTTCACAAGAATGATGTAAAAGTTAATTTGAACTGTGCATGATCTTTTCTTGTTCTAATGCTGAGTGCCAGAAGAAGAGTCTAAAAATGAAGCTCAAGCTTTTGTAAAGGAAAAGATGTGTGACTTTTTTCCCTGAAGTTTCAGCTTGAATGTGGTTACTTCTTAGAGAGACATACCTCATTCCCTAATGTCATTTTAAAGCCTTGACTATGCATCTCTAAAATTATATTGAATATTAGTTATCTTCTGCAATGAACAGATCTACCTAAAAGAGACCTAAAAGAAGTAAAACAACATGTGCTTGGATAACAAACTCGTAAGGATAAATGAATTATTTTGTTTAATTTTTAATTAAAATGCTTTATTAAACTTTGCATACCTAAGTTTCCAGTTTCAGCTTCATCAACTCTGTAAATAGGATTTTCTATAATTAAGTGCCCCACAGTTAAACAATTTAGTCTAGGCAATTCCATTAAAATATATTAATTCCTCTGAAAAACAGTAAAAGGAAATCAAATGTTTAAGTCTATGCTGATGAAACAGGTTGACCTTCATTATAATTGTGAATAAAAAGAAGTCTTAAGGGGATATTTTCAGATTTCCCATATCTGCAGCAAGTTTTTAATATTCATTACCACATTCTATTTCCAGAAGTATAATTATAACCAAATTGTGCAACTTACTATATTCAGTGCCCTACTGCCAGCATGAAAGTCCCTTAGTGAATAAGCTTGCTGATGTTGAATAGTTTGAACAGCTATTAGGTGTTGGCTGGGAGCACAGAGGTTGAGGTAGCATGTTTTAGATTTAATGACGGTCTTTTTCCCAGCAGCTACTACTGGGAATGTTGTTCCTTGCAAGTTCTCAAAATATTTGCAGAACAAAAGACAAGAGGAGTTCCTGAATAGGAAAGAATTCCTCAATGCTTGGTTAAGTAACTGTTGGATTTCCCCCCCTCCCCTCACTGAACAATTACCCATTCAAAACAATATTTGAAATAGACTTTGATTTTGACAACTTTTTGTTGTTTTGGAATTTGTTTATCAGAAGCTGAGCTGAACTGCATTGTACCTTTGTCATTTTTAATAGACTCCTAACAGCTGAGGGTTGTGTAACAACACCTGGATATTGGTATAACTGCCCAGGTGTAAAAAAAAAAAACCAAAAGCACCTACATATTTCTGAACTGTCAGTCTGAGCTTTAACTGTTATTTCCTGTCAAGTCTTGGACCAATGCCTTCATCTTATTTAATAATGAGGGAGGCACTGCTGTGATAGGTAACCCTGGGCTGGATGAAGCCACTGAGCTTATACCATCACTTTTAATAGCAACCATGAACTCCTGTCTTAATGGATAGAGAGCACTGGACAGTACACAGTGTTTCATTTCTTCAAACATGAGGCAGGAAATGAGAGATACAGCAGTACAGGTATCTGCTCCAGATCAGGCTAAACAAACAGGGTGACAAGGCATGCATTTCATTTATAAGAAAGGCAACAAGGCACAGCTGCTGTGGACACTTCACTGAAGAGCACAAGCCTCCAAGGCAAAAATCTGTGAAGTGGTATTTCTTACAGAGATACAGAGGCTCACAATTGGAGACATGAGATAATTCTCCCTCTACCCACCCCAAGCCTTCAGGGATGTAAAAGAAAGAGTGAAAAACAAGCTCAATAACCTTTGGCAAGCATTACTCAAATGTGTGTGTCATGACAAGACTGGTCTTATCTTGCTGTGTTCTTCTCACCTACTGCATGTAATCATTTTCAGCTTTACCCACGAATCAGACTCATGGTGAGGGCATCAGGATGAGAGTTCAGTACCCATTTCTGCCTTAGCACAAGGTGTGGTTGGATGTTTAGCATTAATACTGGACCTCAAAGAAATTAGATAAAGCGCAGGGGATTTTGGTTTTCTTCTGGGGCATTCAATTATTTTAATATTTACTATGAAAGACATGGATGGAATTAGAGTACTGCCTAAATGAACCTGTGTCTCATTTGTGAAACAAAGCCATAATTTTAACTACAATATTTAAAACAACTACAATAATTCAATTTCTTCCATAGTGAAAGGAAAAAAACCCAAGGCTATTGGCAGTACATTTGCATGCTAAACTTACTGTTTGCAGAGAAGCTGCTTAAAAGAGCCTTGGTTTTGTCACCTTGCTAAAAGATCTGTTATTATAAGTGTGCATCTCACAGTACAAAATATCATGCTGAAAGGGATGACAGAAGCATACATACTGCATACAGAGCGTTTTTTTCCTCAGTTGTCTTTAAATAAATGTAGATTTGAATGTGTCTAGGTTAAATCAAGATGTACTCAGCGTAGGTCAGTTTTTGTAAACAATGAGCAAGCAGGAAGGTGCATTTGTTGTTTTATGAACAGCTATGCTTAGCTTTTTCATGCTCCTCTCCTGCCTCACATAGGTAGAATTACTGCTTATTGTAATATTTACATTCCTTTAAAATACACAGCTATTAATTCTTAGCTTATGATAGGTGCTAAATTTCTGTTTCCAAGACATTTGCTAAATAACAAGTAAACAAATGTGGTTTTAAAGGTTCCTGTTGCTAGGTTTGCCCCAGAAAAGTCACTTTTTAAGAAAGACCCAACAATTTACAGAGGAGAAATAAAGTAAGCATCTTGTTTTACTTTCCATGTGGGCACCAGTCTCCTGTCTTAAATACAGGCTTGAAAACTTCAGGGATATATGAGCTTGGCTTGATTAGCCTTTAATCAAGGAAGCACTGAAGGCAATGATTAGCACTAGACAAGTCTGAGGGAAACCTAGAATACATTTAGAGTGTGTATTTGCTCCAACTCACTGCTTAGCACAACTCTCATTCCTTGCAGGTTTTCCATGCTTATGTTATTTGAGAAAGGCATCACATTTATGAAGTTAAACTGACTATTTTGGGTGTTTTATAACAACTCAAATTTAACAACTCCCTCAAGCTAGGACTTTTCTACATACCCATTTGACATCTTGATCATCTCTCAGCTAACTGTTAAATTATCACATGAAGAAATTTTCTTTTTCTGTTTCTAATTTCATTTCATATGTTTTACCTGTAGCAGAGAAATTGAATATGGTCAGACATGCTACTGATGTAATTCTCCTAAAAAACATAGACAAAACTTTGGGGGAAAAATAACGGCCTTCATTTTCGGACACCAAATAACAAGAAAAAAACATTGGTTAGGTTCCTTGTGGAGGTGGTGTGATTGATCCCAACTTATTGTGAATTCTGCTTAGGCTTCTCTTTGGAATCAGGAAGTACACAATAACAACATACAGACTACATATGTGGCTGGGAAAGTCACATTTGTAAGTCACAAAGTAAGCTCTGTTCATGTTCCTGAAATCTTGAAAATAGGCATTCCAGTAAATCACACCTCTGGATAAATCAAAACTGAGAAGCTATACAAATGTTTAGCCAGGTTTTTTATTAGAACATGTGCAACAATTGCCACAGAGCATTATTGGCATTGTGGTCCCCAGGGCTGACTGAATCCACGGAGATGGCAGATTTGAGGCAGAGACCCGTTTCAATGTTACAGCACCCAGGTGATGCTTACAAAAGCAGACAATTCTTTCTTTACATGCAGGTTCATTTGCAGTTCAGTCAAGTGTGTGTAATCAGAACTGACAGCTTTAAAAATACTGACATTCTGTTGTACGTATTAGAGTTAATGTATTTGCTGTCAGTACTTACAGTTTAATGTATCTTCATTGTGGCCATGTCACAATCCCTGCTTAAAGGATACTTGATCTAAATCCTGCTACTTTAGGGAATAATGTATGATTATTTTACTTGTTCTATTATAAAGTCCTCTAGATATTTGTTTACCTCATTAATATATTTCACTGCACATCAATACAGTTTTCTCCCTATTAGTTTAGCCATGCAATATGATTAGATTTGTCTTGTCTCAAACAGAATAGTGTTTATAAGCAGGGCTATGGTGAGCTCCCCAAGTCTGGGTATATCTCAGTATATCTCATATAGTAGTTTCTTTCTTAAAGTCCTGCTTACTACTTGGGTGAATCTTTGCTTTATGTATGTTGTCTTACCTGAAAATTGTCATTACTGAGCTCTAATGTGCCTGCTTCATCAGCATATTTTGTTCTGCTGACTAAATATTAGTCATAGGGAATAATTTGTCTAGAGGTGAACATAAAGACTTGCTTTGCCTACAGCTACATACTGTGTTTGAAGGTCAGAAGCCGAGGAGTTACATTCCCGTTTAACATTCAGGCTGACCCTTTCAAATAATCCTCAGTGGTTTCCATTTGCACACTTTTGGATACAAGTCTTTGTTTCTGAAGCTTTACGATACCAGTGGCATTTTGGCCCTCATTTTTATACATTATAGGGAAACTAAGAAAAAAGGGAAAATGAATTATCCTAAACCATAAAAATTTCTTCCAGAAATCACCTTGGTTTTCCAGATTTGTAGCACTGAAAATCTGAGCCATGAAAACTGATGTTGTGTGACTTGGGTCAGGTTTGGAAAAGAAATTCTGCCCCTGAGACTACTGGAACAGGAGAAAAGGAGTGTTCTGTACTTAGTGTTTTCTTTGTGTATGATTTTATATTTTCTCTTTCACATTTCTTCTGAAGCCTGAGGTTGTACTACCAGCATCCTGTAGATTTGCTTGGCCCATGAGGAAGGAGATGCCATGAAGTATCTCCTACAAACGTAGGATACTACATTCAGTGCTAGAATTCTGTTTTTCACATCAGAGATGGCCATTAGGGCTGTTTTGATTTTGTACAATACTGAGAATAAACACATTTTAAAATTCTGACTTTGCTTTCTAATTTACTTGGACATGATAGCTTTTGACTTAATTTCATGTGAAAAATTTGCGTTGACATAAAATAATTTAAATTTAAATCAGTACTGTAATTGCTACTTAATTTCAATGTCCTATTATTTTCATCAAAGTAGATATTTTATTATAATTAAACAGGTTAACATTTTAATGTGAAACTGATATTTGCTAAATTACAGTAGGAAATTCCAACTGCTATATCACATTATAATATTTTGGTACCAGTAATGAATGCTGATTGTACGTAAATAACTTCAGATAAGTAATGGGGAACATGATAAATAGAGTTTAATATGTTAATGTTTTGTGAATTTTTATTTAATTTAATCTGGTCAGAATTTTCTGGTCATCTTTGCATCATTGACTTCTATGAAATCTCTACTTTGTTTTGAAACTTTCCAGAAAACAAAAAGATTTGAAATCCTTTTTTTTTCCTTGCAGATGTGCAATGGTTTAGAGCAGCCCAGGAAGCAGCAGCGTTCAGACCTCAATGGCCCAGCTGACAATAACAATCCCCCCGAGGTAGGTACCTGGGGCTGCCAGTTGTGCTGCTGGCTTCCTGCAGCCAGGCTTCCAGCAGGGAAAGCAGCTCTCACTCTGTCAGCCTTCTCCGTCTCACTCACACAAACCTAGGCTCCCTTTCTTTTCCTGAGCTGACAATAAATACCATATCTGCCTACTCTGAAAAGGCTTTGAACTATACCCATGAATTTTTGCTGCCTCATTCATTTTATGTAACTGTCTATGGCAGGTACTTAAGCCTAAAATTTTCTGATGACA
This sequence comes from Rhabdornis inornatus, assembly GCA_013397075.1. Lineage (NCBI taxonomy): Eukaryota > Metazoa > Chordata > Aves > Passeriformes > Rhabdornithidae > Rhabdornis > Rhabdornis inornatus. The sequence continues at coordinate 2,058,880 of VWZS01008407.1, read as the reverse complement.
TGCAGAGTAGGAGGAACGTTTCAGGAGTTCTGTTTTTGGATTATTGGAGTGCAAAAGTGGCGTCCAAAAGAAATCGTGTTCTGCTTCCATTCCTCCCCCCGCCCCAGTGTCAGTCCTGGCTTAGTCAGCTGTGAAGAGACACAGTGATAGACAGACCTGCTCTTGTCACTGAAGACTGGAGCAAAAAAGACATCTGAGAATGCAGAATGAGTTATGCTTGGGGCTAGACACAATGAAATGAAATTAAGGCTTAAAAGCAGAAGTCTCCTATCTCAAAGCCATAACATATTTAGCCTGTAGCCTGTTATATTAACCAAGAGGCACATTTCTAAAGCCTTTTCCCATAATGGAGGAATCAGCCTCTTTCCTGGAAATGGGAATGGTTGAGGAGGATGGCAAAAAACAAAGAATGGAAGGACTGTATCTGTTCATTGAGACTGGGGACAGTAGCCTAAGAAGAGCAGTGTTATGGCCTCTGCTAAGATGAAGTGCAATTCTGCATACTGAGCAGTCAGGGGCAGTTCTTTTCATTCACTGACCCAGAATCTTACTTTGTAAAACATTGTTAAATATTCTTTATTGGAAATTTGGGACTTCATTGCCTATCACTAATAGGCAACTAATTGTTCCTTTGACATCTGACTTCCTAGGCCATTTTCATGGTCTTTCCCCTGCCTCCCTTATGTTTTTGCCTGGTGGGACCTTAAAATACTTTGAGACTCCCAAGCACAGAGCACTGTGTAACAGTTAGGTTGGGTTAATGACTGTGATGTAATGTGTGCAGTGTGCTAAACAGTGCCTATGTGACAGTGGTCAGCTGTTTAAATGTAATAAAAATTCACTTAATTGTGTGAAAGTTTTTTTGTTACAGCTATATTATTTTTCTTTCTCAACAGACGAAGAAAGTGTCTTCCTTTCCAAGTTTTGTTGATGGTAAGTTTGACATCATCCATAGTTAAAGTAGGATAAAGTGGAAGCAAATACTTTTAACTATATGAAAAAGATCACCAGTCAAACCCAAGAGAACACAGCTGAGAAGTATGGAAGTATTTAATATTTTCACCCTCCTTATGGCAACGGGAGCCTAGTGGTGATAAAAAGGAGCAGGTAGAGCTCCCAAAAGGATTCAGGTGAAAATGAAGAATGGCTACAAATCTGGAAGGGGTTAAAAAGGGTGTAACAGTGGGCCCCAGCAGGAGATTTATGAATGTGTAAGAGCACTGTGTTCTTCAAGGCCCATTATTGCACTCTGGGAACCTCAGTTGTCAGCACAAATGGAAAGGTTCTCCTGAACTGACCAAACAATGGTAATCCAATCCTCTGTTCAGGAGAGCAAAGCTTTCACATGTTTCTTCAATGTCTTCTGCAGTGCTATTAATATATTCTGTTTGAAGAAAAATAAGACAATTTATTAACAGAAGCAGGTGGACAGAAATAAAACAGGATTGTACTGAAAAACATTCTCTGATTCACAGACAGCTGAAGAACTTTTTATAGGGAAAATGCACACAGCTCTTCCTGCAAAGAAAATGACTACACTGTAAAGTGAGAAAATCTTTAAAGAATTGGATACCTTAGATCTGCCATGAACACACACAATAGAAGCCTTAAAAGAATGTGAGAAACTTAATTTCTAATGCCATTCTCAACTCAGGGAAAACTTAATGCAATTTAGAATTAATATTAGGGTGTCCAACACATTTTTCTTTTATTCCCTGATCTCACCATCTTGACAAGCATTTTCTGTTTCAGTAATTTACTTAAAGAACTAGAACTAATGTAAAGTTCAAAGATTGTCCCTTCAGGTTGACATCTGAGGGATATTACATGGAACACTTGGCACGTACTGGCTAACAGGCCCTAAATAGAGGTCCATTTAAATGCATTCCCCGAGGGTGGCAGAGACAAGAAAGCAAGCTGATGCTTTGTAATAAGCATCTGCTGATTGTATGGTGGACAAGCATAAAGCAAGGCCAGCATGCACAGAACTTTAAAGCCGGCGAGACAATTCCCCCCTCATGGCGCTGCAGATAAAACTGCACATTTTAATTTTACTGGGATAAAAAGGTTATGTCTTTTTCTTTACATACCAGCCAGCTCACTACTCTGCTGGAAAGGGGTCAGGATATCCTTTACATAATATAATACCTTTTTGTAGTTCAATCATTTTGCTTGCTCTGGTTTTAGCTGTAGTGGCACAGGCTGTCTATTGGGCTTTTTCTGTTGCAGGTACTATATAGCATTGTCTAATGCAAATAAATACATGGCTCACTAGGAGCTTATGATAGCTTACAGGACTGCTCTCTGAACTCAGAGAAAAACATCGTTTTTATTATTAACTTGTATGTAGAGTCCCAAAAAGTACAGGACCTTTCTGCATGCAAGAAAAGATTCTGCCAGCTAACACTGCTGTTCCATGAACTTTGACAATACTACAACCGTATTCTGGTTATATTCCTATTCAGTTTTAAAGCACTTTCAGCATGACTGCTTAACTACAGTAGCTGTATCTATGTTTCTGTTGATGCATAATATTTTTCATATGCCATGTGAACATAAAAGATATATTTTAACCTATCATACCTAAGTGTCCTTTGCTGTTAGAATTGTTTCAGTAGTGGTACCACTACATGCTCGTAGGAGTAATTAGTTCTATGCTCAGTGGTTCTGGCTTTTCTGCACTCTGTCCTATCACCATAAATCTTATTCACTTGCATAGTAACAAGCACAATGAAGTAAAGAAGTCAGTCAGAAAATGGGAGTTGTAGATAGACATTCTGGAAGGTGACTTATGCCCTGTGTCCATTTACTCCTTATGAAAAATCTGCTGCTGTGACACACATCCCAAGGTCTCAGTGACTTCATGGAGTTTGACAGTTCAGCAGGAAATTGAACTTCTGTGCTCAGAGTGCAGTCTCCAAATACTGTCTGAATCCTTGGCTTACATGATGTTAGGTAGATGTAAAAATGCATTCCTAACAGATTAATGAATTCAGTTATGCTAAATTATTGATTTTTTTTTGGTTGAGTTTTCTTTTTTCTTATTTTATGAATACAAACATTAATTTAAAAATGTTTGGACCTAGTCTACTTAGTCTAGAAATATCTTTTTATTTGTTACATTAGTGGATCAGCAGAAAACCAAGTAATCTCTAGTGCTTTGACAAGTGCAGAAATTTGCAGTTAGATTTTTCAGAAATAGTTACCTAATGTTTAAGCACCAATATTCAACATAAAATTGCAATCTTTGCTCACATCAAACTAACCTTCATGCTTGAAACCTGTTCCTTCTTCCCTTCCTCATCAGTAAGCCTTTACACACGCTTGCAGTCAAGGGCATGCTTAAGTGCTCTGATGAGCTGGGACCTCAGCCAAGTCTGCATTTTTGCATTATTTAAAGCAGACAGAGATAAGAGAAGAAAACACCCAGGTGACCCAATCTGACCCTGGCAATTTTCAGCACCATTCCATCCTTCCAAGACATGTCTCGTTTTACCTGACAGTTGCTTACAGTGCCTTCATGATGGGAAATGTATGTTGGAAATGTTTTCTGCCCAACATGTCTTTTTTTTCTGTATTACCTACTGCTGTAAGCATTTTCTGCACGCTATTGATTTATACATGATGTAGCTGACTTTTTTGCTAGTATAATGATTCTGCAAAACATCATTTTTTAAAGCTATGAAGAGACAATGCAATGACATCCAACCAAAAAAGCCCCAGTCTTTAAGGAATCCAAATAAATTACATTAGGATTATAAAATTGCTTAACACCCTAGATTATTTCCATGCCCAAGAATTTTTTTATACAAATTAGTTTAAAACACCATTGCTACCAGAAACAGCCAAGACATGAGAAGAAGTGTTTTTTTCCTTTGTAGCATCCATAGGTTGCACAGACCCCAAAGATACCCTGGGCATTTTGCTCGATGTAGTCATGATTGTATGAGAATTTGCAGAAAGAATTGTGGTTTTACTTGTCTTCAGACACAAACATTTCAAGAAAATTAATCTAAATTACCTACTAAGGGAGTTTACTTAAACTGATTTAAACATGTGGGTAAGCCTATTTCAGAGTTAAAGCAATCTTGATTCAATTTAGCTTCATTTATTTAGCCCGAAGTGAATGAAAGAAAACAAAATTAAAGCTACTTTAATTTTGAGTGAGCGTGTTGATGCAGGTATCTAATGAAGTTTTGCTACCTTAACATTAAATTCACATCATTAATTAATTTCCCTCTTTACTGCCCTTGAAACAAGATGTCAATGTCATGCAACATTAGTATTTTGTTGCATGCTGGAAGAAGTACAGATGTATGAGACTAAGTTTTAGACCTGAAGAGACAAATGAATAACACCAGCAGAAGAGGCATCATAGAAAATACACCATCCATCTGCTGAAAAACATAATTGTACAGAGATGTAAGCAGAGAGAAGCAGTGATACAGGAATGGAGTTCTTGTGGAATTTTCATTTTCTTTGATTTCTTTTAGTGAATTAAGGCTGCAAGAACAAGGATTGTTTTTTGAGATATTGAAAGACTTGGCCTTTATGAAGAGTTTTAGTGACTTCTAAATTATTGGATTCTCAAGGATTTCTTTGAGGGTTCTCATACTTATAATGGAGATTGTCAAGATATTTTTTTGCGCTTTCCCAATACTTCAAAATTTTTAAATTCCACAGAATTTATTCTGAGTTATAATGAAGATCTAAACCATTACTGGATTTGCATAGATGTGAGCTAAATCAAATGTGTTCTGTGGTATATAATTATCCTTTTGAGCATTAAAACTATGGTGTTCGACAGCAAACCAAATAACTCCAATTTGTGTGAGCATTGTTAGTTAATCTCAGGTCTCTGAAGAGTACAGGACTGGTATAAATACATATCTATGTGTTTATAAACCTTGAGTATTAAACTACAAAGACTGTTTGTTTTGGCTGGGAATTGAGATTTCTCGCAGGTGGATTTGAGATCTGCAGGGATGAATAAGTGTTAGCAACACTGCCTAAAGTGGAAAGTCACTCCTTTTTATCATGTTTATGTTCTGTTGGAAGACTTGCTAAATTAGATGGGAATAAAAAGGATAGGAAAGCTCACTAAAAGATGTATGTGTAAACCACTATTTCTGTACATTTAATCAGCATAGCATGCCATATATTTTTTCTTTTCCACATAATAATCTTCCGCATTGACTTGATTATAAATAAATTGAACTCTGAACAATAAACCTTTTTTTAAATTAACATTCCCCTTCAGTGTCATTTTTCTCCTCACACAAGATTTTTTATACTTTAAAAAAAAATGCATTAGAAGGTCATCAAGTAGATCTAGCTCAAAGCACATTTGTTTTATAGAACTGTTGAGGAATAAAAAATGTTCACTATCAAGAGATTTCAGCCAAACTCTGGAATGACTCTTCTTGATTGTCAATCTAATCAAGCTGGATGTAAAGCTTAACAGCTGAATAAAGAGGATGGTGAGCATAGTCCCAGTATTAGAGAGGTTGTTCAAGCCTCAATAATCCATTACTCAATTTCTCATCTCCCCCCTCCTTAACAAGGCAGTAACTGTAAATGCCTGCTGTCAGTTCCAGGACCTTGTGAACCTGAGGACCTCATTGATGGAATCATCTTTGCAGCCAATTACCTGGGCTCCACCCAGCTGCTGTCTGAGCGCAACCCTTCCAAAAACATCCGAATGATGCAGGCCCAGGAGGCAGTGAGTCGTGTCAAGGTAGGGGATCTTTATGGGCTGTAGAATACTCTCTGATCCTTTAACAGCTGATCCCTGAATGGTGCAGAATCTGCAGCCTCAAGCCTCTTCTGAGGTGCAGTTAGGTAAGTATAGATCAGTATTGTAAATACCATTAGTTTACAGTGCTTTCTGTAAAAACACATACAGCAAAATATAAATTATTCCGAAGTCTATTCAAAATTCTTTGGAAGCTGTTTAACGAATTCGAGAGACAAATTGTAGATTGCAATTAGAAAATATTCCAGTGGCAAAGCAGTGGGATATTTGTTTGACTGTGGTTTTACTCTTCTGTTATTACTTCCTTTAACTTACTACAAATTGAGAAAATTAGTCTCAATATTATTACTTATGACTTTTTTAGGACAAGAATATTCATTGCTATTGTGTTGGATTTAGTGTTATATGCAGTGAACAATTTCTTTGTAAGTAATGTATCATGGACTGCTTCATACAGCTTTTTAAAGAAAATAGTTCTTTTGGCTAAGAATCTAAGTAGAAGATTTTTATTTTGAAAGTTATTTTACCTCTGCTGTAAATACCTCAACTGAATAAACACACTGTTAGAGGCAGATTTGAATGCTAGGAGAAAAAGTATGTGCATATCAATGGAATATTTAATTGCTAAAATTTGCATGGTTTTGAAGGAAATGGGTTTGGAAAGGCCACTTACAAGAGATTGTCATGACTGATGATTGATTTAGCATTTAGAAAGAAATGGAATCCAAGAAAGGTCCAGTTCTTTAAACTTTCCAAACCTTTCTGGTTTTATTTAGCATACTGTGATATCTCAAGCTACAGTAATTGCTGATTGCAATTAACTCCCTAAAAACTGTTTTATGTATTAATACCAACCCTAATCTGTCAGGGGTACTTGAGTACTCTACACGGTCATGGCAGGGAGCTTGAGCTGTGTTTTGCTCAACAGTTACACGTAGATGTGTGATGAACATGGAGACAAAACCTTGGGTTTAAGATGCATGTGCTGCCATTTTTGACTGCAGTAATTTTGGCAGGATAAGTGTTGGGAGCAGCTGATAACAGACAGCACTTTGGTACCGATTCTTTTATAATCAATTGTCAACATGCATAATGCCATGAAATCCAATTATGCTTGAGAACTGAATAAGGTATAAACAAATCTTTCTCTCTTGCACATCCTTCCCTCACTGCTCCCAGTTTTTTAATTTTCAGCAGTCTGGATTCACAGTCAAAGTTTCCCTGACTTCCCACACTGTCTTTTCTCTTTCCCTGTGTGCACATCTGTCTGCATTCTTTTTTTTATGCTACTCCTCAGAGGATGCAAAAGGCGGCTAAAATCAAGAAAAAAGCGGTGTGTAAACTGTTTTTCTTGAATGCTAATGTTTACTTCCATTTTTGTTGTCCTTGTTTTCCATGGAGTGTCATGTCTTTCATTACAGATCCTCATAAAGTTGTCGTTTTGGTTTCTTCTTTGTTCCGCAGTAGAATATTGAATGGAGTAAAATGAACTCATTTTCTTCATTGTTCATTTGCTGGAGTGCCTGTCTGCTGCCCTTCTCCTGTTGAATACCTGTGATTTGTTTACTCCAGATGTACAGCCATTGTCATCTGGGAGATGTTTTTGAACGTAATGCTTATTTTGATTTTACTAACCAAAGCAGTAAGACATACTTCCTGTGCCTGTGACTTACTGTATGTTTATTAAATTATTGTTGATATTTAAAGCAAAATAAATTCACCACGTAGTAGCTGGAACAATTCATACAGGAAACATTGCACTCAGTTAAAAACAATACTTCACATAACAAAATACAGTTGACAAAAATATCACTGTAAGGATGGAAGCAATACAAGTAGTGTCTGCCAAAGTATGTGCTTGCTTAGTATTTTGCTAGGAGATAATTTGAATAAAATTAATCTAAATTAATTATAAGTATAGCTAAGCCTTTATCACTCAAAAAAAGATTAGCAAGTACATCATTCTCATCATGAGTCAGTGTGTGACCTGGAGACTGGTGCCTGCCTTTAGCCCAGGCTGAGGCAATCTGTGGCCATTTTATTCTGAGGCTGCTGCCACGGGTGCTGCTCAATACCAGCTGCAGTGGTGCCCTGTCACCAAGCAGCCTGGAGGAATCCATATGTTCCTGCTGGACTAGAGAGTTAGGGAAGCTCTTGGACAATGCTTCAGTGAGAGGTAGCAGCTGCTTTGCCTCCTCTTCTCCTGTTTTCCCAAGTGGACAGAGCCAGGACTCACACTGGAGAAAGACATTACATTGTAATCCCTCTTGCTCTGTGACCATGCCCTCTGATGGGATATGGAAGTGTTTCCCTAGCGAGCAGTGCTCAGAGAAGTTGTGGTCTAAAAGTCCCCTGATGGCCTTCTGTGATATGAGACAAATATTAGTTCAGTGCTCAGTTCTTTATTTTCTAGGAAAAAACCAAAAAGCTTAAAAAAAAGCGCCCTAAACCCCACCACAGTACTGAGCATCAGTTTTCACCTTTTTTGGTGAGCTCACTGAAAGTGGCAAGGGCTAAACAGCTGATGGGGACTAAGTTCTCCTGCTTTCTCAAGTCTGGTGCCTCAAGTACTGAAGTGCATCAGTGAGAAAGTGAGGAAAAAACAGCCATACTTTTTCACTTGTTTTGGCTATAAATAGAGAATTTTAATACTGTCAATCCCACAGGTTCCAAAAATTCCCTCTTACCCAGAAGATTAGAGTAGGCTTCACTCTGCCTATGCAATAAATGTACTCTTTGCATGTCTTTAGAAGCACCTTTGATTAGCCAGCTCTGTAATGGTTAAAAGTGCAGTTGCCTCACATCACATTGTGCTTGAAGCAGTCAGTGAATTTGTCATTGTGAAAATAAAAATGCCCTTGTAACAAAGAGTCTGTCTTTTAGACCTCAGAGGGAGATTCCCAGGCCTTGACTGAAGTGGATCTGTTCATCTCCACACAGAGAATCAAAGTTCTAAATGCAGACACACAGGTAAGTTGGATTTAAACTCTTGGAGAGTAATGTTGAGTTAGACTGTGCTCTTATACAATTAGTGGGACACTTTACTGAACCTAGATAAATTCAGGTATTCAGAGTATTAAGAAAAAACTCCTATTGTTCTAACACTTGCCAATATGGTAAGACTGACACCTATTTTGCTTATTTGATGCATTGGAAGATGTCTGCATGTTGCTATAATTGAGCTACAATTAAGTTCAATTCAAAAAAAGATTCAAAAGCCTTTCAGAATGCATGTACACCACTCCTCTGGAACAGCTTCAGAACCCAGATTTACAGTCCAACAGCAAAGTAATTTGCTGCTTTGACTAAGCCATTCATATCCTGCCATTTTTAACATTTAATCTCATTTTTTTTTTCCATAAATCACATCTGAGCCACCATCCTTGTGCCTAAGGTAAATTATTAATCATTTATATAAAAGCAGCATCTGGAGACCACAGCAATGATCAGCCTCAACTTCTAGGAACGCTTGTATATTCAACAAGAGGTGATCTTCATAAAAAGGAGTTTTTGAGGAATTTACAACTAAATACATAGAATTTATACATGGATCCCAATATTTAGTTATCTCACAAGATCTCTTAACTTTGATCATACTTACAGGAAGTCTTCAAATTTTCATTCTTATGAGAGGCATTGAAAAGGGCAATTTTAGCAACATTTTGCAGAAGTAAATCATGTCAAGTCAGTAATTTTCTTTTATTTAGGGGATATATTAGTCCATGGCACAGAAGCAGCACCTGACATCTCTTTACTTAAATAAGGCTTTAATATAATATTATATTATATATAATACAATATATTAANTTATGATATAATATATATAATGTAATATGTATATTATATATTATAAAATATAATATTTTCTAGATTGTATGATCTAGATATATATCTAGAGATAGAAGCAGGCTTATTAAAACTTCAGAGTGTAGTTATATCTGATATATTGCCATGTATGTGGCAATGTAAAAAGGGCAGAGTTAGACTCACAAGCATGTTTCTCTAATGTAGTACTGTTCAGTATTTTCATAAACAACTTGGAAAATAGAAAGAGAAAATGGTTATTGAATTTGTAATTTGGTGTATCAGATCAGAGTTCAGAAATAGGGCTAAATTAAGAAATGAGGTGAAACTATAGGAGACACTTGAACAAAGATAAATGTAAAACTCTGTATTTAGGGTTTTGGTTTTAATTATAATTGTTTTTTGAACAATGGAGACTATGAAGCATCTTCTTCTTCCTGAAATTTAGGAGAGCATTACTACCCTTTAATGTGAGGGTAATGTTAGTATCTCCAGGAAATTGATTATTTTTCTTTTAATATAAGCAAATGTCCTTAACATGCCACTGGAATTCCCATGAGATGAGCCAGATGAGTGGAATAGCCTATCTAACAAGGGCAATATTTACAACCTGCCATCCATAAATCATCCTGAAACTGCATCTCATCCACCATAAGCAATATCACTATTGGTGATGGCTCAGTCTTTTCTTGACCTCATGGTAAACATGCATCATCTGGAGATTATATTATCAAAGCTGATAGCTACTTTTTGCATTAACAGAAAATAACATGCTCATAATTATCTGTGTAAAGATGACTACAGACAGTTATTGATAAATGAACAGCTGCAGTTTATAGTTTAAATGTATGGCAGTTAACAGGTATGGTGTCTTTGTTGAGTAAGGATTAGTCTTAGTGGAAGTCACTCTTCTTACTTCTTTAAATAGTTCAGCATTTCAGCTGAACATCAATCTTTTCAAAAATAAAAGGGCTCCTTTGAAGTAGCCCATAAACACTGTCAAAGGGTCTTGCGTCTTACTGATCCCCTGAGATTTGTAGTGATGCAAAATGCAATGCTCCATCATGAGTGGTGTCTAATATCTGAGCTGTTCAACCAGATGAAAATAGTAATGGTGGAAATTGTTCTTATTTCAAGCTCTCTAGCCTTTGCCCTGGGGTTCTGGTTGTGTTTTTTGTTTGTTGGTTTGTTTTTGTTTGGGTCTTTTTTTCACAGTGTGTTTTCAGAGAGCTATAACAAAATTATTTCCATGACTTTTTAGCATTTTTGGTTTGGTAACAATTTTCAGTGCTAGTGAAGTTCCTGGCTGGTGTAATTACCATGGTTCTATTTCAGCTGGAGTGGCAGCTGGCAGAGACAATCTGTATTTTCATGGCTTTATCAATTACATAAACCCTATTTCTGCAGTATGCCATGTGTTTTAATCCATCTGTAGTGTTGTATAGCTCACGTGAGGTAACAGCTGAATGAAAATGTAAAATTCCCATTCAGCAAATGACATGCAACAAGGTTCAAAATGCTGAGCAGCACCAGTCAGGTGCATTCCCAGGCTGGAAGAGAGGTGGCGATTGTGTTACCCTGAACAGCACTAAGAAATGACACCCCTGCCACTTTCTGGTTGCTTATGCATTTAGTTGCTGAATAGATTCAGCCCAAGTTGAGCACCTGTTTAGTAGGGATGAGGTAGGAGCAGCCTTATGTTTGGCCATGTGCCTCGTAGATAGGAGAGGAATTCTTCCCTGTCCACAGCTTTGTGGGGTGGCACTCAGTGCCTCAAACCAGCAGAAGTCACAGCAGTTTCTCCCAGCTTCCTGCTCAGTCAGTGAAGAGAAGCTGGGTGTGAAGCAACTAGAAAAATGAAGAAAGAAAAATAAAGATGTAGAGCTCGCAAATGTGTATATGCAGAGCCTCTGGCGCATGGTTGGCTCCATAAAATTGTCTGACTGATTGGGCTGTCTAATTCACACTCCCACAGGACTACAGAACTTCAAAGCTTGGAGGAATGCTTAGGTTTTTTTCCTTTAGCTGTTCTTTGGGTTTCAGGAGAAACAACAAAGAATTGTTCTAAAAGAATTCCATGGAAAAGAGAGAATCTGAGAAAGGGTAATCTAGACAGGAGGAAAGAACAATGGTTTCTGAAAAGTCTGAGAGAGGCTGAATTTCTAAGGATAAATATAAGGACAACAAGGATAGAATGGATGGGACGAGAAAAGGGATAAGGGAAAGAACAGAGAGGCCAATGGGCAAAGGTAGAGGGATTTATGGGAAAGTAATAAAGGAGAGTGGTGAAAAAGAGGTATTGGTAATGGAAAATTGAGTACAGTGGAATATGGAAAGAGAAAGGAAAAAGTCAAGTCAGAAGTAAGTCAAAAGTAAACTCGTTTACAGCCACTAGATAGTATTTGCCTTATTCTTAGCAGGAGAAATGTGGGAGGGATGGGGGGAATGATTGCTTTCACCCCTACGAGGGGAAAATAAAAAAGAGTCAAACCCTTTGAGTAACCTCTGTGTGATGATATGGGCAGAAAGCCTTTCTTGGCAGGTGAGATGAAATACCTTCATTTTCCCAATGCATTCACTCTTGTGCACACTGCATGTCTGATTACACCCTTACTCAATACTTAGTGCACACTGCTGAAAAGCAATTACCACTGCAGAGCTCCCAACATCCTGCTGAGAGATGTCCATTATAAAACGTTTCTCCATTCTGAGAGAAGCACTGTAAATCCTCCTGAGCTCCCGCAGCCCTTAGAGACACTCCCCAAACCACCTCTTAACCATCATTACTTTTCCTAGGTTAGGGATAAGCATTATTTCAAGCCTGAGAAGAATCATTACAATAATTTTATGGGTAGTGATTATCTTCAGCAAGACAAGTGGTTCTAAGAAGCAATGATAATTTATAGTTTTGTCTATCAAAAAATCACACTGAATTTCATAAAACAATTACTTTTGTTCACTTGAAGAATAATCTTTCTTCCTTAGGCCTTAGAAAATTGTTCAACTAATGCTAAATTAGTGCCAAACTGTTTACATAAAGAATGCTGCTGCTTATATAAATTACTAAAACTGTGAATTATATTGTACCACATTATTTTGTTCCGATTAAGATGGAATTTGGTGGATGCTTTTAGCTGTTCAGGGTGAGGGACAGGGACGGTCAGGACACATCCTCAACTAGTTTGAATCAGTGCAACTATTATGCTTCTGGCTGTGTCTAATTTGAGCAATAGATAAAAGCCTGGAAAAACTCTCCAATCTGACCAGTCATCCCAGCCAGAAACAGTTTTCAGATCTGCCCTTTCTATTTCTTTAAGAACAGCTCATCCTAACAACAGCAAAATATGGAAAGAAATAACATAATTTTCCATAATATTTCCATTATAGTTTTTCAACAGCATGAAAATAAATGTAAAACAGTAGCACAGCTCTTCATTCTTGCTTTACAGTAGCAACCATGCTGTGTTTGCTCAGGCAACACTTTCACTGAAGCCAGTGTCTTGAACAGCCACTTTGCTTCCCTTTGACTGCAGAGGGAATAACCGGTCGGCCCATAGGAAGTGCTTCTGTAGCTTTTGTCTTTCTCAAGCAGCAGTCTGTCAAGGAGAGGGCAGATGCAGTATTTGTAGGAGAGCAGCAGGCATGGAGAACTGCTTTGTTTGTCCTTGCCTTGTGCAGGAAACAATGATGGACCACGCTCTGCGCACCATCTCCTACATCGCCGACATCGGGAACATCGTGGTGCTGATGGCGCGGCGCCGCATGCCCAGATCCGCCTCCCAGGACTGCATTGAAACCACTCCTGGTGCCCAGGAGGGCAAGAAGCAGTACAAAATGATCTGCCATGTCTTTGAATCAGAGGATGTAAGTAAATGGAATCAAGTAATTTAAACAACATAGGTCATGTAGAGATCTCTGAAGTCAATGGCCATTCATTGCAAAATTAACCTGTGGGATATCACATTGATCATTCATCCTGGATTATATCCTTTAGTCCAGTGGGTTGATGCAAAATGACACATATGTGCCTCCAGGCTCTTGGAATGAGGTGGAACCATTCTGGACGTCTTTTTAGCTGAAGCCAAGTTGCCTCTACTGCCCTCTACCCAGTCCTGGTTCCCTGTGGTTACTGACCTGTAGTTGTATGTACTCTCAAACATGCCACTTGATCCTTTGGTGTTTAGGAACACATGCAGCTGTTTATTTTTCAGTTCTCTTTTTTCATCCCTAGCAAAAATTATGAATTAGAATTTTTATTTAGAATCATAGAGTTCTGTCCATCTCTGCTGTACATCCTGTTTCACTGTTGTGAAGAGTGCTGATGTGCCATCCCATGCCTCTTATGACAAAAGAAGATAACCTTGCTTTACTGCTATTGTATATCCAGGTTTGGGATTGTAGTGAATCAGGTACTTTTGTCTGAAGTGGCAGAGCAAGGGATTTCAACCTAAAACATTTGTGGAAAAATATACCAAGCCAGTAAAACAGAAAAAGCAAAATTTGTTGTCTGTTTCTAACTTAATAGTAAGAGGCAGTACTAAATATTTGTCATCACTGTTATTATAGGAACAGCTATAGATATAATTTCTAGGTATATATTTGTAGGTATATATTATAATTGGTATAATACCAATTTAAAAATAATGAAGTTCTTTCAGTTAGGCAGTCATAACTCAGAGCTTGCATATATTTTGAGCTAAGCAATCCATTTTCATTATTTTAAAGCAATTAAGCCTGTGAAGGAGAAATGGCATTGACTGAAGGTTAGAGTGATGGACTGGGGTTGTTCTGAGACCCAGTTAGCTCAGCTCTGTCATAGCTTTCCTTGGGTAACCTTTTCAAGCAGCTTAATTACATTATCTCTAAGTTGTGCATAATGCTGAAGACTTTCATAGGCATTCACAAGACCTCAGAGATAGAGATGAAATTAAGATGTGAGAACTGGCTCTTACTGGCATCAATAGAATAGAGCATGACATCTGGAGATGTTGGCTTTGAGAATGTAAAATGAAGGCAAAAGCAGAGGATAAACTACAGAGAAAGCAGTGGCAATGGAGATCAGAAGGACTCAGTAAGGACTGGTGATGAACTTTAATAATGGAATGATATGAAAATGTCCTGAGTGCTTCTGTACTACCATACTGCCCAGGGCAGTGGTCATAGCACCAAGCCTGACCCAGTTCAAGAAGTGTTCCGACAACACTGTCAGGTGCACAGGGTGAAATTTTTGGGATGTCCTGTGCAGAGTCAGGAGTTGGACTTCATGATTTTGACGGGTCCCTTCCAACTCAGCATATTATATCATTCTCTACAAACCTCTTGGTATAGAGTGAAGACTTGAAAATATGCTTTAAAATATGAAGAAACAAATTGTGACTGGTTAGGCTACTTACGTCCCTGATTTTCTAAAGTCATTTTCCAGTCAAGCAGATTGGTGCTTTTGCATACAGCAGCACAAGTGAAGTAAGGAAGCAACCTTTCAGCATCAAAGAAAACACTTGACCAGTAGATTGTAAGAAGATACAGATTTAAAATGTCCAGAAAACCCCATGCATTCGAAATGCATTTAAAATGTACTGACTGTGTAAGAAGTGTTGCATTTCCAGAATACAGGTTTGATTAGTAGTATTTTTAGGGAGTGTAAGGTGCAATTAACGTCTCATATAATCAGGAGTTATTCGGGTGCCCCAGTGACCCCACAAATGATGACCCACAACTATACAGAATTCAACATGGCATTCTCCTATGAGCTGCAGTAAACTCAGGGTAGAGACAAAAAAAAAAAATCAAATGTAGAAAAAGTGGACTACACATTCCTTTTGCTGATCTCTGTTTCTCTGTGTTCCCTTGCCATCTAGTGGAATGTGCAGATAAGTGCTCCAGAATTTAAGAAAGGCAGGGGATTTTGAATGGGTGTTGCCAACATTAGCAAGCTTTAATCGTGGCTCTGGCTGCATTCCTGAAATGATCCCTGACATTGCTAGTCAAGGTGTTAATGAGAATAGCTGTCCTTAGATGTGCAGTGGGTAAGCAGGGATATTTCTGGTTTGCTGGGAATGTGGGACAGGTACAGTGGCAGTAATAGGGGAGCAGATGGCTGTGTTGAAGCAGTGTTTTCAGTCCTGGAAAACCAAGGTGGAAAAGCAGCAGGTGACACCACAACCAGAATCATCAGTGCACACATGTCTGTGCAGGCATGTGCAAACAGAGCATCCCTCCTCTCCTCACCCCTGCAGGCAGACTGTGTTCAGAGGCAGGGCTTGTGGCACTCTTCCATCAGCTCTGCTCTGTGTTGGGCCGAAGCCAGGACTCTCCAGTGTTTATTGGAACGGGTACATGAGCAGCATATGGCTGCTTGCTACTGAAATGTACTGGGGAGGGGAGAGCAGCAGGGGATTTTAATGGAGTTTGCAATTTGATTTTGGATGTAATGGGTTCTTTCTGTACAGCAGACCTTAAAGTGACTTTATATCCATGTTAATGCAGAAACTTTGCAGGATCCTTATTTTGATTCTGTCTTAAAATCCAATCTCTCCGCTCCTTTCTTGTGGTTTCACTGGTAAACTGTTAATTTGTCCTTTCTCTGAGCTGTTTTTTCTACATTCTAGGCACAGCTCATAGCTCAGTCAATTGGTCAGGCTTTCAGTGTGGCTTACCAAGAGTTTTTAAGAGCCAATGGAATTAACCCAGAGGATCTCAGTCAGAAAGAATACAGTGACATCATCAATACCCAAGAGATGTACAATGATGATCTCATACACTTCTCCAATTCAGAAAACTGCAAAGAGGTAAACTAGTTTTGGATTTTGATTTCAGATTGATCCATTTTTTTTTCAGAGTAATGTAGATCTCAGAAATATTTTTTGGCATTTATAGAGATGATGTTACAATTTCAAGACGTGTCCTTTGTCAGTCCTGTGGACTAAAACCAGGTTTATGTATTATTAGGATTTCTTGTTTTCGTGTTCAGGGTCTTTCTGTTTCCATTGATCAGAACAGTAATAAAGTACATTTACGTCTGAGCTAGATAAGCTCTCTGCTATTCACAGTCCACAGCGTAAGGTGATTTTATGTTTCACCTAAGTACTGACACAGAAAGAGCTGATGGAGTTGTGACTTTCTGCAGTAGATAACCTCAGCAGAAGTCAGCTGGTCATCAGCATTCCCTGTCTTTACACATTTGAGAGAAAATAATTCCATGTATTTGCTTCAAGAGCATGTTCTCTACTTAAACACTTGTTCCACTTCGTAGGTGTTAGCTGTTCTATGGTTACTGACAGTTCAGGGGAAAGCATTGTTTGTGTTACATCAGGGATCTCACATGAACATGCTAGGCACAAGTATATTCAATAATTAACAATATTAATATTAATAATGTTAATAATCATTAAGAGATCCTTGCCTGAAAAGAAGGACAGACAAGCCCTGAAATCAAGATACAACCTGAGCAGTACTGGCAGGAGTGGAGCTGAACAAAGCCTGGGTTGCAGGCACTGCCTTAGCCACAAAATGTTAGAGCCTCCCCCTCTGGCTACCAGGTTCCGTGGACAGAAACTTCCTTAGCATTCTTTCCCTTGGCATGCAGTTCCACCACTTCCTACAGAGTTACCCATGTTTTAGTGTTTTGC
This sequence comes from Rhabdornis inornatus, assembly GCA_013397075.1. NCBI lineage: Eukaryota > Metazoa > Chordata > Aves > Passeriformes > Rhabdornithidae > Rhabdornis > Rhabdornis inornatus. The sequence continues at coordinate 2,041,693 of VWZS01008407.1, read as the reverse complement.
TTATTAAACCTCTATGACCTTCAAGAAACGAGTATGACCCTGAAAACAAACAGCTGTGTGTTCCACAGTTAACATTGGAGTCATGCTGCTACCTAATGGCAAAGAACAGAATTTGTTTTGTGATTTGTAGATGTTATTTGGGAGCAAGTGAGATACTCATGCTCAAAGTCAGATGAATCGAAGCAAAAAAAATGTTTTTCCTTTTTAATTGCAGCTCCAGCTAGAAAAACAGAAGGGAGAAATTCTTGGGGTAGTGATTGTGGAATCTGGATGGGGATCCATTCTACCCACTGTTATCCTGGCCAACATGATGAATGGAGGCCCTGCGGCACGTTCAGGAAAACTGAGCATTGGAGACCAAATTATGTCCATTAATGGTACCAGTTTAGTTGGTCTACCTCTTGCAACATGCCAAGGGATCATAAAGGTACCCCAAACTTACAACTCTATGCTGTAGATTGTAAGCCAACAGAGGTGTAATCTTCTGACAAGTGATCTTGTAGATTTCCAGCAGATGCAATTTTCATATGACTGCAAAAAAACCCCAGTAATCTGTCATTAACAAAAAGCAGAATTAGAGATTCAGGAGAGATAATGCACAGAAATTTAGGGCTGGAGAACATGACTGCAGTTTCGTTACTGGGCTATAACAAATGAGGCCAAGTCTGTAGAACTTGCCTAAATTAAGTTACTCAGCTGTCTTCAAAGTTTCAAGCTTCCTCACAACCTCCAGAATAAAATATGAGGATTAAAATCTCCTATGCATTTTTGGGCTCCATGAAGATAAAATGGATGGAGGCTGGACAGACTGCAGGACAGATCAAATGAGCAGATGAAGAATCTGCAGATACAATGGAATCTCAGAATGCATTATCTTTAGTCATGGAAACTAAATCTGATGTCTGTGCAGATTTACCAAGAGCAGCAGAAGCAGGAGATTAATTAGCCAGATAAGGGCAAGCAGTAGTCAGTTTTGGTTTTTATTGAAAGTTTTGTTTAAATTTCTGTAGTAATTAAAGGCAAAATTTTAGTGTTTTGTTGAGCCAAATATCTTGGGAAATAAATAAGAGAAATGTATCTCTAAGTTAACAACCAATTTCTTTTAACTCTCACTGTTCTTTCTCAGATCAGCTGCTTAACACTCTCGCAATTAGGAAATCACAGATGAGGGCGCAGTTAAGATTCATTTCAGAAATACTGACTTTTGGAATATCTTACAGGGACTCAAGAATCAGACACAAGTCAAACTGAACATTGTCAGCTGTCCTCCTGTTACTACTGTCCTCATAAAACGGCCAGACTTAAAATACCAGCTGGGCTTCAGTGTACAGAATGGAATTGTAAGTTTCTGTGTTCATTGATTGTTTTGGGGTTCCCCCTTTACTTTTTTTCTTTTTCAAAAAATGTATGCAAGTACTGAAAGAATCTTGCATGACCTCACTTTTTCTAGTGTTTACTAAAACCTTATAGTCTCTGAGTAATATAATGCAAATGGATGACGCTGGGAGAAATTCTTGATGGATTTTTTTCTACATAATACAGCAACAAGATTTATAGCCCAGATTATTTATTTCAATAGCCTGATCATGTAAAACATGATCATTAGTGCCAGACTTGCAAAGAAAAGTTATACTGAAAAAGGTTTTTACAATTATAGTACTTTAATTTTAGATCTGATTCTGTTCCTCTTTTAAAAATTTCATTACATACTCACTAAGACTTTTAATTTTTCTTCTGCTGTGCATAATTTATGTGGATCACATGGTAGTAGGCAAGGGAGTATAATTGTGACCTCCTCTTATTAAAACTAAACTCCTATAAAAATGAAACCTCTCATTACAAAGTAATTGTATAGGTTGTGACCCAGGTACCCCTTCTCTGTGTGCTGCAGCTTCCCTGTAATAACAGCAGCAAAGAGGAGAAGAAATGTGGCAGGGAACACTTACCCCAGGCAGCTCAGGGTCCTCCTCTTGCAGTTCTTCCTTCCCAAGCCGTTTTCTGACACCTTTCCAAAGCAAACTCCCACACAACTAGCTCAGGCAGTCACTGGCCTTTCTGGGGGCTGACACTAGCATTAGAGACTGGCTGTAGTGCAGGACCATCACCATTTCCTCTTCCTCCAGTCTAGGAAAAAAAATAATCAGGCTGCTCACACAGAAAACCACATCACAAAGGCTGTGGGCTCTGTCCCCTGTTTTGTGAAATGCATCGATTGAAGTTGCCAGATCTCTGTTGGCCACCCTTTGAAGAGCTGGAAGAGTAACAGGTAGGATGTGGTTCATGAGCCTTCCTGCACTTCAGCAAACAGATGGCCCAGGTGGAGTGGGTTTGCAGCTCTCCTGGCCATCTCTTAGTTACTACTCCACCCAAGTTTAAAACGTTCCTACCTAAGATCACGTATAAAGGCCACTGCTGCATTGCCCAGCTGGATGCACTCTAAAGTGCTTCCTACCCCAGGCTCTGGTTCCACCTGATCTCACAGAGGGTGCCCTGTTTGAGGCACTGATCTCTTTCCTAATTGCTCGCCTTTGTAAATCTTGTATGTTTCACTGGTGTAGGATCAAAAGAAGGGAATACATTTAAGGGCTTGTAAGCATCACAGTGGGGTCATTATCAAGTTTTCACGAGCCCATTCACAGCTTTGGTGGGGGTGGGATCAGGGCTGGGGAAAAGAATCAGGACAAGGTGGATTAGGAGCATCTCAAGCCCTCACATGGACAGGGAGCCTGTGTGATAACCTATTTATTCATCTGTCCCTGCTAATCATCTCTAACATGATCGGAGCCTCAGTTTAGTAAATTCTGCAGGCTCTGCTTATTTTCTATCACAGTGTGCTCCCTCCATCTACTGGCCATTTGTCACCACACTGGCAGACACATCATTCCTTCCAGTTAAATGAAAAACATTCAAATGGCATCAAATATAAAGTTCACCAAATTCAGCAAAAAAATTTCTTTTCATATAGGGGAAGAAAAAGAAAAGCCTTGCAGTTCATTTCATTTATGAAAAGTCTGTTTGAATATGAAAGCCAGTGAACAAAATGATGAGATTAACATCTTTTGTTAGGCTGCTATGGAGACAAACCTCTGGGCCTGTAAAATCCTTTCCTCTGAAAAACTCTCTCAACATTTGAAAATATGACTGCAAAATATGTCTCTCTGGTAGTTTGACACTGTACTCTTTAATAGTAGATTTGTAATTGCCAGCAATTGTTACAAATTATTATAGGATCCAGAAGTAAGATTGTTATTCTTTCTTGGCTCAGCATTAGCACAGCAAAAAAACAAATGGCTTGCCAGAACAGATATTAAATGTCTCTTTCTGGCAGGCCATTACCTCATTATCCATGTAGCTGGGCCTTGTTTCTGTGCATCCTCTGATAGCAGCTTTGCAGTGTTTCCTTTTCACCCTGCCTATCTCATCTGTGCAGGATGCACAGCCATTACAGTGGGAATAGCCCATAAACACACAGAACAGCTTCTGGTCACACAGAAGCACATCTGAGCTGGGTTTGCCTGCACAGGGTGTTGGGCAGATGCAGATACTGCACTGCTGCAGCTGAAATAAAGGATGTTGTGCATACATAGGTGACAAGCATGAATGTTGTATGATGGGAGGTGAGCATTACATGACCTATCAGCCATCTTCTGAAAGTCATTATGCTACAGTTCTTTTAAAATTATGTTATTTAAACACAAGCGGTCCTTATGTATGACATTATTGTTTTCTATATTTGGTCCTTGTGTATTATATTATTTTTTCTAGATTGTGAAAAAAATCTGTGTATTACCAGTTATATTTTTACTACTGATGAATTAGCACTTCTCAGTCTAGATCTCACTTTCTCTGAGAACTCTATCTATCCTGTCCCTAGCCTAGCACAAGCTATCTAAAAATACAGTAAAACTTTACAGAACATTTTATTCTTTCTTCCCTGCCTTTGTTTACTGTCATTTAAACTGGCAAAAAATTTACAGGGTTTCAGCAGTGTAATATAAAAGTGAGATGAGGAGAAATCTGGTTTTAACAGGTTATCGTTAAGGCGTTTACACAGACTAAAGTGTGTCTGGTACTACTTTATACTTAATGCTTTGCTACTCTACGGACAGTTGCAATAAAACTGATTGTGAAGTTACTGAAGTTTCACACCTGATGTGCTGCAGCTTGTCTAAGGCATTGCAAACCTTTCACAGCTGAGTGGATTGAACCAGTGTGGATTACACCTTTTATTTTTTTTTCTTATTTTTTCCCTTCAGTTTACAGAGTTGATAGAATATAGACTCTTGCTTACAAGAAGCAGATCTGCCTTGCTTTATCTAATATTATTATAGCTGTTGCCATATTCTACAAATACAACAGGTTAAAGGGTCCTGGCTGAATAAAATCATATTTACTTAGAGATACTGCTATGTTTAAACTCGCTGGCTTCAGCTGTCATAGCTCTACTGGCTGGAGACAAAACTTAAGGCTGCTTTGAGTCAGCTCTTGCAAATACAAAAGTCATTAAATGTGTGCTGTAAATGTAGAATATTTTTTTCTCTGTGTGTTCTGTTTCTGGCTTAGCAGAGTCTGGGAGCCTGGGCAGAGCCGCTCAGCCTGTGTGTCTGTTTCTCTTTCTACCTCATAAAAACACTTAATGCTCACAAAAGGAGCATGCCGTCCCTGGAGAGGGATTCCTGAATGAAGAGACCACTTTCTATGTCTGGGGCTATTGGAAAGAAGAAACTCACTAATGATATTAAAAGTGCTAAAAGTGCTTTGAGACCCACACAGTGAAAAGGGCTCTGGATAGATATGCAAGCCATTATGTTTTCCTTTATGTTGATGGGGTGAGGGATCACATTTCTGTTTGTTCCAAAAGCTTTTATTTCAGCTGTACTGTCTCTCTGTTTTCCTTTACACAACGAAAAATATATTTACAGGCTTTCTTTTGGTACATGCTGCTTTTTTGTCCTTTCTGATTACTGCTCCCCAACAGCAAGGAGCAAACTTATTCTAACAGTATGTTGAATTGAGAAGCTTTCTGTAAAAGAGATCTGTGTAGTACAGCTTATCTTGTGAGCTGTGTGATTAGAAGGTAGACTACCTGCAAAACAATATATTGTATGTGACTGAAATTCAAGGCACAATTCTGTGAAGTGATAGTGCTTCTTTCCATTGAAGCCTGTCAGAAATACTTGAAGGACCACAGGAGGTAACACTCAGCCACTGGAGAGAGCATGGTGGAAGAAGATAAATCTCACTGCAGAAGGAATGTGTTGGTTTTTGGCTTTTTTTTCTCTGAAGGCTGAGAAAGGCCTTTTATAAACAAAGAATAACAATATACTCTCACTCCTCATATCAAACAGTCTGAACTTCAAGTGAGAAGGGATTTCATTTTTTATAGCATTGTTATTTGTGGAGAGGAGTTTAAAGGAAGCTGCTAGTGCCATACAGGAAAAGATTCCAGTCAAGCATAGACAAAGTTTTACCTTCAACGAGTTCCAGACTGGCCATCTCCCCACATACTGTGCTTCTGAATTAGATAACAAACTCACTGGGGCACAAGCCACATCAAATCATACTTGTATTTAGCTCTGAGCAAATGGCCAGATTGCAGCAAATAATGATTCTTGGTGTATTGTTCTAACCATTGACAGAAACTGAAGAAACAGGCATTAGCTGATGCTCCAGCACTCATTTCTTTTCCTCCAAGAACTGTTTTTTCTCAGTAAGCAAAAGGTAAATCCCAGTGCTGCTAAAGTCTGCTTAGTTCCAGAGATTCAAGCTATACATTATCCGTGTGATTCATGGGCTTAGTCTTTTGAAATCATTTACGAGCAATTTCTATCTAATGCACAGCAGCCTGATCTGCCAGGGAGGATCCCTTTGCAGCACAGATACTGTTGCTAAGGAGGAAACCTTTTCAATCCCACACTGGATTGAGATTTCTCTATCTGTCTGTACTCTACACATGTTGTAACCTCAGAATACTTCAGGTAGCAATGTCTGCTGAGACTGTGTGCCCTCTCCTGTTCTGCAGGGGCACAGGAAGTTGTGTCCCAACAGTGGATAAATCTCTCCTCCCCAGTCTCCACTTTTGTGTGGCTACTACCTGTACCACTGTCAAAGGTATTTTTATGTTCCCAGTTGGAGACTGAAAATGAAAATTATAATAGGCAGAAATCTCAGAAAAACCTCCCTCTAACAAACCACTAAAGCAGCATTTAAAAACTCATAGATTAATACTTTCGACAAGCATCTTCTGGAATCCTTACAGTGTCACCACTCACTATTATGCATTAAATCCCAATAAGTGCTGCATTATGATATTTCTAAACTTCACTAAACATTGCTTTCTCTTGGCAGATTTGCAGCTTGATGCGAGGCGGAATAGCAGAGAGGGGAGGGGTAAGAGTGGGACACCGGATTATCGAGATCAATGGGCAGAGCGTCGTGGCTACTGCTCATGAGAAGATAGTACAAGCATTGTCTAATTCAGTGGGAGAGGTAAGGAAAAGTCGTCTTTATCAAGAAAGCAAAATAGTTGAAAAAATGTATGTTTCAGTTGAAAAGAATGTCAACACAGCATTAAAACCACAATTCAGTACACTGAGTTTGGCACTAATAAGAAACAATTAAGAGATTTTTTTTAGCAACTAATGATGCACAGTCACTGCATTTTTTCATTCATTTTTAATAGTTCCTGGCATAATTCTGTACCTTCAACCTTCTATCTGAATGAAATCAAGTAATTAAAGGAAGAAATCACTCGTGTGTTGGCTGTGAAAATGTCTCTTGGCTTATCACCAGGGCATCTGCCACAGAAATGAAATATTATGTCTGAGAGATGCAAATTGATATACATTTTAATAACTTAATTTCCAACTTACCTTGTGAATAAGTTAAGACACCTCTCTCCAGAGAGATCAGCAGTGAATAAACAAGATTGTCCAGTTTTTCAAAATCCCTCTTGAATTTAATGATAGTCTAGTACAGAACCCTGGCCAGATCTCCCACTAGTTCCTCTGACAAAAATCAAAGACGGTTTCCTTCTGGAAAGTGGTACTTGCCGATCAGAGTATTTGCACTTTGACAGGAGCAAGGCTGTGATCCCAGCAGCCCCTTCATGCCTTTATTGTCCATCTTTGCTTTGTAACTTCTCACCTAACATAGGAATATAGCATGAAACTTTTCTTTACAGCATGAAGAGAAGATACCAAGGCAGCTGGTGAGGGTCTGTATTATCAGTTAGTAAACTTTCCCTTCCTTCCTCTTGTGTTGTCCAGTAGGTATTTAGAGCTGTAAGTACAGTTCTGGTGGAGCCCTGATTACCTGAGCCTTGGACTCTGTCAGTCTGTGAAATCCCTCTGGCACTGAGGACTGGAGTCCCAGTACTTCTTGAGGAAGGAATTTAAAGACGTTAGCCATTAGAGAAACTGTTCCACCAAACTCTTGATTGGCATTTAAACTTCAGGTGGCAAAGTCCAAGTTTTGTGTTCAGAGATCATACTGTAATTAGGTAAAAACATGAAATGGCATGCCACAGAGAAGGAAGATACAATACAAACCTTATTATCCATTATTACCAGAACAGCAGAATGAATTTTCAGAGAGGTTTGTGCTACTTATTTAACATCTGTAAATTTTACTGTAATTGGAGTAAGTAGGGTGTATCAACAGAAAGTGTTTAAGTGGCTTTTAAAACTATGTGATGTGACATCATGTAATTGTCCTTAATGAATAATTAAAACATGAAACAAAACCAAACAAAAAAACTGAAACTACACGAGAAAAAGCAAAGACAGCAAACCAACATTTTAAAACCAGAGAGCTTTGAACTAGAAACTCTAGTAACAAACCTATAGAAGGCAGGACAAAAAATGCACTTTGACCACAGGGACAGATGGGGCCTTCTGGATTATTTTAAACTAGTACCAGCTCTATTAATGTCTGTGTAATCAATTGACAGATTCACATGAAGACTATGCCAGCTGCCATGTTCAGGCTTCTAACAGGTCAAGAGACTCCCCTGTATATCTAACATCTTCCATCCAAGCTGAAGCTGTCCTAGCTGAAGAGAATTTTGTATTTTGTATGAATGAAAGGCTTGGAAGCTGATCTGAGGACTCCAGAACAAGGAACAGACAGGTGTCTCTGCCTTTTCTCTCCTTCCTTTCTATTTCTTTGACAAAGTGTTGAGACGGATGGTCAAGGACAATAATCACTGACAAAAATATTTGTAAACATTTAAGTATTTTGAACATCTTCTAAACTCTTTTCTCATAGAACTTAAAACATATTTATTTGTAACCTTTATGTGGAGTGATGTATGTCTGTCTTGTTTGATAACACAGTGAATGTGAATATTTGATGAATGAGACTGCAGGAAATGGCAAAGAGAAGCAATTAGAGAAAGTTCTGGCTGCCTCAAGTTAAAAAAAAATCCCAGTCCCATAAAGTGGTCCAATACCGATGACTTTGCATAATTTTAAAACTGGTGCTGAATCAATGGTATTTCAGTGGAAAGGAATGTGTGCAGTTCAAGCTTTTAGATTCTACTGTAAAGAAAACCACTGTAGTACTTGGTATTGTTATGACAAGTGTAACCTGTCTGGCAAGGTGTGAACATAAACATGTAACAAGTGTTTCATATGCTAAATAAAGAATAATTGCCACAAGATTAAAATCAAAATATTTATTTAGATACATATTTATTTTTAATGCTTGTGATTTTTATGATTTAACAGAGGTATTTCATGGATAACTTATTGCACAGGTTGTGTAATGTATGTGTTGGGCTGGGTTTTTTTTCTTTAATTTTTGCATATTACCATTTTGTTCATATTAGCTCAAAATGGGAAAGCCATGCTTACCTGTTTCTGTCTTTTATAAAGCATTCTTATTCCTAAGGCAATGTGTTCTGAATGTAAGTTGTTTTGACAAATAACCTAGCACCATCAGCAGTATTAGAATGTGTGTAGATAAAAAACCTAGTAGTAAAGTTGTATTCCTTATGAGATAAATGTTAATTGGTGTAACTTTGTCTAATTTTTTTCTTTTGGCCAAGGCCTTGAAGAAAATACACTGTGACTTAAGAAGCCTTACCATGCAGTAACTAAAGAGCTTTAGATGACTGTACTTCAAGGAGTAGTGTGTTGCATGCAACTGACCTTAGGAAAGAATTAACCTATCACTAATAAATCTGAAATAAGAAAGGAAGCTTGCTTATTTTGTTTGTTGTGTAACTTTACATAGTAAAAGATTCGAAGTAGAAGATCATTTAATTCTTCATCTAAGTGCAGTTGCAAAGGTCACAGATTATTTTTTAAAAAGGAAATTTGTGTATCATTATGATCTTGAGAGTAGAAGCTTTCAATCAGCACACCTTGTTGCCACTGGATGTCACTGTAACTTCACATCAATACAGAAGCATGCTATAATTAAAATACATTAAAATGGATGAATCTGTAAAACTTAAACTACCCATCTTCAGCTACATTCCTTTGTGACCTTTTCACAGGATGTCTGCCCAGCTCAGAGTGACACAAATGAAACCATATACGATTAAACCTCAAAAGGAAACTAAGGCTACTGACAAGCACTGCTGCAAAAAAATAAAAACCCCGAAACATCAACCTGTGGTAGGTTCTTTATGAGAACCTTCTATTTAAGGCCTTTCCAATTTCCTCTGAATGAGCCAGGATGAAGCTTGTACTGGAAGACGTTGCTGGCAGACCTGTGTTTATGCTGGTAATGAAATCAGTGTCAATATTTACTTTTTGATATTTTTTAAAGGTCTATGTTAAATAAATCATAAACACAGCAGAACCACAATAACATGTTTTAGTAATAAAATTGTCAAAACTATGAATTGGAGTAACAATTCTTTTCGAAAACATTCAAGGCTCTGCTAGATAAAAATTCCTCTAACTTCCAATCAGTTGATGTTTGTAAACAGTTTGTGAAAGATGCTTTTTGGAAATGCAGAATTTCAGTCTTCTTCCCTAATGCATCTTTTGGTCACACACTGCAGAGGATTAAACATCAGTTCTTGGTCACTCACACTGCTGCAGGACTGAACTCATGGACATTCAGAACAAAGCAGGAATAAACCACAGTGTAGCAATACTGGAGTTTGAAAGGGCAGCACTGGGAGGGGGGAGCATTTTTAATTGGTCAGATCAGTTAGTCTGGAATGCAAGACAGTAGAAATGGATTTGAAGCAGCACTGTATGTGTGTATAAATCACCTTTATGTTTGGATCCAAATCAGTTGTGGAAAAGGCAAAGTCCAGAAATACTTTTTTATTAAAACACTGACGATAGTTAAAACACTTTGAGGTACATTAAATAAATACAACTTTTAAGTTGTACAGCCAGTCTCTGGTTGGTTTGCAATGGTTTTCAAGAAATGCTGTGCAACATCAGTAGCATTTCTGTAAATACAGTGAAATAAATGCATTTCTGATTGGGAAAACACTTGTTATGACTCAACTAATAAATCAATTAAAAGTTTGCAAAAATCAAGGCTGAAATTTACATTCAGAAAAACAGCTGTTCTCATCCTGCTGTGGGGAAAAAAGTGGAATTCCAAAGGAAGACACTTTTTCCTTTTAAAGTCATCCACTACTTGTTTTTTCTCCCAGTCCTGGTTTCTTCCATAAGTGTCTCTGCTGGAATGACATACCTGTGGATCCTCTCAAAGGATGGTCTCCCGGCAGACTCCGATTAAACTGTGCGGCCTCTCCCGCTCCAAGGCGCGGCTCAGCCGGGGCTGGCGCACCAGGGCAGCGGCGGAGCTCAGAGCGCCGCAGCTCTGCAGGTGCAGATCCTCCTGCAGCCGCTTCCTGCAGCTGCTCACGTTCTGCTGGGAACTCGTAATCACCTGTGAAAAAGGCAGGAGTGGACAAGGAAAGAATGGGGAAAACAGGGTAAGAAAAGTTCTATGTAAAAGGTTCGGTCTCTGTATAATATTTCATTTAAGCTGTTTAACACTGAAACTCTTCCAAAGGAGGTGCAGCCCTCCAGCACCCCTCCTTGCTTCTGTCCTTGCAGCTGGTCAGGGCTCAGGACTGAGCACCTGGAAAGCACAGCCAGGCTTTCTGTCTGAACTGTCGTGTAAATTGTATTGCTGCCCAATAAATACAAATTACTTCTTACTATACCATGTTACTATAAAAGAGCTAAGGTATTTGTCTATGGAAACTGGACATATTAGATATTAGAACATCAGTGGCCTACCTGGTCTATGATATTGGCACTGAAGATGGCTTCTTCCATGTGTCTCTCATCAGATTTAATGACTGACCGTATGCTGTTCACTACATGACGCACTTCTGGAGGGAGATTACAATTTGAATGTTCCAAAAATTTTGCCACTAAAATTTTTGTGTCTTTATAGGCCTTAAGGTCCACTAAGGAATGTGGCCGCTCTTTCGAGACTGTGTGAAAAGCCTTTGGCTTTAGGTGCAGATCAATTTTCCTTGTGTCCCTCTGTTGTCCAGTTAGTAGGAAACTGCTCAAAGAATGCTGGCAAGCAGAGGCAGCCATATGAGAACCAGAGACAGGAACTAAAAAAGGGGGGAAGAATATCTTTAAGGTAATAGTTTAAAAAAAGAGAAAGAAAAAAGAAAAAAAAGGCAAAACAAATATTGTCACAAAGTTTTTACTTTGTCATAAAATGTCTGTTTTGTTTGAAGAGTAGCAAAAATGTGCAGTCAAGGAAACACGACAAAATGGGTAATTTTAACCAAGGTCAGGAGTAAGACTTTCTCATGGCCAAGGAGGACTGCCTTGAGAATGAGTGGGTGAGTATTTAAAGCACTTTGCAAACCAGACATTTTTGTTACCTCCACCTGCAAGGACTTCAGTTGACATTAATGATAAGGAAACCCACCAGTTCCTCCGTGTTAGTACAGTTTACAAGTTACGTAACTCGTGAAGTTTTAGGCCCAGCCCCTTGCCCCAACTTTAAGACTAAAGTTGTGCCTATTTCTAGGCCTTGGAAATTATATGCAGGAGAGATTAGTGAGAAACACAGAGGAAGCAAAAATGCTGATCTAAACCAGAGGACCTAACTCACAGCATTTATTTTCATTCAAGGCAGATTCCATCAGCATTGTACACCATACATGTATGCTGTCAACTGAATTTTCTGCCCCAGATTTTTTAAAGCTCATTTCTCTCTCAGAAACTTTTCATTTTTTAAAAAAGAAAATAAGGAAACCCATCTTCTGCTTTAGAAAACAAATTCTCACCTGTTTCTCCTGTAGCTGGACATAATCCTGCATCTCGGCACTGCCTGCACACAGAAGTCCAGGCACAATTATCACCTTTAACCAAAGGCAGACAGAAAGAGCAAAGTCAACCCCTGCTGTCCTCTGCCCAAAGCAAGGAAAAATGCACTGGAACCCTTTATTATCTCCTTTACAGAATTATACTACTCAGAAGAAATACTGCTTTCAAGATGTCCATTCATAAAGAGAAGCTACTACACCCAAAAATGCCCTACGAGGTGTTAGAGAGATACAAATAGGAAGACAGAGCTCATGCTTTAGGTTTCCTCTGTAATCCTAAATAATTTAGGCCTAAGTGCCAAAACTATGCAAAGCTCCCTACAGAGGCAGACCTCAGACCTTTTCTGTATGCCTTGGGTGGACAGAATTTATATTGAAAAATGGGAAAAATGAGAAAGATTTATCCCTCTCATTTCTACAAAACCAACATTTTATTCCATTTTTCCCCCCCCTTTTTTTAATATAGTCTCATTATTTTCAGTACAAATGTAACACAGCACTGTTTAAATTAATGTGTAGGTGAGCAGGGTGGTACCTGATGAGCTAATCAATAACTAGTGTTTATGAAGCATCTGTGAACAGCTTTGGATGATCTAATGACATTTTCTGGGATTCCAGCATGAGGATCAATGATGATGAGATCACACTGTACAGTAACTACCACTGCAGTCTTTTTCATTTGTGACAAGATGGAATAAACCCTCACATTTTGTTGTTTAACTGTTTCCAAGATTGAAAACAGTTTTGAACTTCTAGGTAGCTTAGGAGAGGTTTTCTTCCACATCTCCTGGGACAGTTTATAATGAAGAGCTGGCATAATCCTCCCTGGCAGAGTGAATAATTAAATGAAGGAAACAAATGTAAGATGCTATAAACATGGAAAATCTGTAAGAAATTAAGAGAGACAGCTTCTATTCTGTCTTTAATTTGTTCTATTATGCTTAAGTACTGCAGCACATGAATCATGGCATGGTTATTAAGAGGAGACACTTCAGAGGTTCTGTCTTCCCATCCATTACTAAACTGTTTAACGTACTTGTGGTAAGTCAAAACAACACCACTGGGCATGACCCTGAATTATCTGGAACACAAACACTACAATAATCACTCAGGCACTTAACTGATATAGCCACATAGTCTAACATAGCTGATTATAAATGAAGTTTATTGTAATAAACATCTCTGCTAGGAGTTGATTTTGTCTGCCTTTGCCATGATAAACTTTACAGGGAAAAGACAGAAAAAATGTACAAACTATCAACTTTTGAGTAGTTTTTTTAGGAGGGAACTATGTCTGACAGCGGTATGTGAACCCACCATTTTAATGTTGTTCAGAGAGTACAGAGTGAGTATAAAGACAGCTGTTAAACTAAACCTTCATTTATAATTTCTCCACTAGGAATGATAGGTATTTCAAAACAAACAAGTTCACTTTCAGCATTAAAGGTTTAATGCGAGAATTATTTGACTATACCACATAGACCCCATCAGGTCAAGATGTGCATGAATGAATTGTGTTTTCTTGGCCTAAAATACTGGTAATTCATTACATCTCATTGCTGTTGTGTCACTGTCCTGTTGCACATATGCACCATCCCTATGTCAAATAATTTATGTTCCAAACTATGGGCAGTGCAATCACTGTAACATTCAAAACCCATTTCACAAAAATCTACACAGCAAATGTCAAGGTTGTGCTTCTAAACCTCTTCACATTGGCTTGGAAGTGAGGTGGAAGATAAATTAGTAATTTTTTCTTGTAGTAGAAAGGCAGTGTCTTAAGAAAAACCCAAGTCTCAGCTACAATCTGACCACTGTATTTTCCCTTTTGTGAACATGGCTAAAGCTCCTCCAGCCTCAGTTCTCCAAAGTCCACAGTTATTAGTACTAACAATGTGTAGTTACAGCTCTGTCTTTCACAAAGTCCATTTGACCAGTTCTTCTGCTCCAGGAGAATTTTTAGAAGTAGATGCATGCTACTGAAAAAAACCCAAAGTACTTATGTGTAGGTTGAGGAAGCTCAGTTGGTTCCCTTTATCTTTGCCTATTCAATTCCATGTGTATATTTGAAATTTCTGCAGTGAATATCAACAGTCAGTCATGAAAACTCGAGATCAAATGCCCTTTTAAACTTAAAAAGACTGTAACGAACTTCTGCTGTTTATCACAGCTTAGGAAAAATACTTATAGAACTAGGAAAAATACAGCTTAGGAAAAATGCTTAATACAGCTTCAGGGCTGCTACAAACAGCCAGAATGTGTTACTAGATTTGGGCTCCTTCTAACCTATGTATGATTTCCAAATCACGTTCAATAAAAAGTAGAGGAAGGGAATGCAATGTAAACCTTCATAAAGTAAAATTTTGTGAACTAGTTTGCCAAACATATGCATCAAAGAATACATCTAGGCTTAACTAGAGACTCAATTCAATCCTTCCCTTAAGGATTTCATTAGGAAGTGTCTCCTGCAGGCAGCCAAAAATGGCAAAGTAGTTCAGCACCCAGCCCCTCCAAAACACCGCACTTGCTCCCCCTCCCATGTGCCAGTATCTCTAGAACTTTCTCTGCCTCTTTACTCCAGTCTTCACTAAGCCCAGTTACATCTCAGGAATGTCAAACTCATGTCCCTCCATGCCACTTTTCCAGAAGAGATGACGAATGTATTTAGGACACATTAAAAAGGCGGCAGAGCATTTGTTCCACCAGGTGTCCAGAGCCAGCTGGAACACGTGGGTACGGCTGCCCACGGCAAACGCTGCCCAACGAGCATATGGAGCACAGTTCTGGGAACTTGCAGAGCCTGATCCAGAAGAGAAAGGGTTGTTCTTGACTTTCACACAGCAGAAAGGATTCAGAAATTCCTACTTACTGCCTGCATGGCAGCTTCCTAGCATGTCTTAGCAGAGTAAATGTCATAAAATAAATGCAGATTTCTAGATTAAAGATTCACTTTTCCTGGCCCAGATGCAGAGGCTACATTTCTAAAGGTAAAAGACATACACCTATTGAGCTAAGTATGAAGTCTCTGAAATTTATAAATATGCAAGAAGTGTAATAGAACCAAAATATCATTCTAAATGATGTTATTTCAGTTATTTCAATATTTTGTTTCCTTTTGCTCTGAGCTAGTCACATGTTTCTTCTTCTAGATCCCTTAGAAAGCCTGGTGAACAGATCGTGTAGCAACACAACCGATGACATTTTAAAAAGCTTTTAATCTTCACTTTCAAGCCACTTCTCTGGGTTATCCATCTGAATCTCTCTGAACAGCTTAGATCCCTTTCAAATGGTTTAGACAGTTCTACATTCCTGCTATTTTTCTCTACTAAATCAACCCTTCCTTATTCACTAACAAGCAGATTTTTATGAAGATACACTGTTCAGCTAACATCTCCTCTTCCCTACTTTTCTAAAAGAAGATTCATAGCAGAAGACAGTTATCCATTACAGCCAAAAGCTTTCCTTTTCCTTTATCATCTTGTCATGTGCCTCATGTCCTTCAAAACTTTTCACCATACACCCATTGTCAGTAGTCACAGTCACTGCCTCTGACATGCCCCAATACTGCTAATGTCAGTGTCATCTTGAGGAAACACATCCTATTGTATAACAAGCATGACAGCTCCAGTAATAGTTTCCTAAATAAACCCCAGCTGCCATCACACTTTTTAGTTTAGCCTCTCAAAAGAACAGTAACAGAGAGGTTGAGCTATTCAAAACATGGTTTTCTGAGCAGTGCAGAAAGAATGGTGAGATTTAGAAAAGCTAAAATTAATTTCACTCTGTCAATTTTTCCATTTCCATTCTTAAAAATTTTCAGATTTAGAAAATATGCATGGAGCTAAAGCCTTCACACCTAAGACAGCCCTCTTTGGAACACTGCATATAATTTCCAGCAGCACCAATTGCTGCACAAACCAGTACTAGTGATTGGCTCCACGTTTGCTGCCCTGTGGTCCCACACCTACCTTCAGTGGCAGACGAACAGGACACAGGGGCACTGCTGGATCGGACGATGTTTGAGGCTGGGTGTTTTGTAATGTGCTGCTGCTGGACAGCAGCCTCATGGCCACTTGCACATGGTGAAGTGTTTGCAGGCCCAAAGCAGGGAGAGGTCTGGAAAGTGGCAGGAGGCTGGCTAAAGTCCACACAGCAGGGTTTTTTTTGCTTCAAAGGCAGCGTGGCACTGCTCTCTTGAGCAGAACTCTGCAGTTCTCTTTCTGAGGGGCTGTAATTCCCTGAGGAACAGTCCAAGGTCCTGCCATGGGTACAGTTCTTTTTCTGTCCTTGAGACCTGTCTGCAGAGGCTTGGCTGTGGGAACTGTCACCCTCATCAGGAAAGCCCTCTGAGCGAGTTCTGTGAAACCTGCAGTGAGTGTGGCAATCCAGGGCACTGCAGCTCTGGTCTGCAGCCCCCTTGGGGCTTATGCAGTAGGGAGAAAGATCTGCAGAGTGGAGAGATCCTTGAACTTCCAGCGAACAAAAATCTTCAGAGTAGCTATGGTCTGGGATATCAACAGCCTCAGAGACCATCAAAGAGGTGCTCTCAACAGAAACTGAAAAACAAGAGATTCAGAGGAAAAGAAAAACTTCTTGCCTGCCCTCCCAATCTTTTCTCTTCCCATCAGTCTGCAGACTCATTTAAATTTAGCAATCTGCAAGTTCTTTTATCAATGAGAACTCAAAAGCTCTCAGATGAAGAATGCCAAAGGAAAAAACATGAAGTACTTTACTTCTTTCTAGTGTCCTTCAGCAATTTGATTTTTGTGCTGTTCTTGATACTGACATTTCAATTTTAAATAAACAGGCTATGTACTGCTATTCATCTACTTGCATCCTCAACATCTGTGCTTCAGGCAGCAAGCTTCCTATTCAGGCTCCTGGAAGCTATGGAGGAAACTGCTCTTTGGAGAAGGAGTGTGAGGATCAGGAAGCCACCCATGGTTGCTGACAATGAGACACAAGCTGCAAGGAATGTGCAGGACTCTTTGAAGAGAAACAACAGTCACCAGATCCACCTCAAAGGGCTTAACTAGAGCTTGCTTTGTCTAGCAAAACTCTCCTCTGCATTTCCAGCCCCAGCCTCTGACCATGAAAAGGTCCTTCTTGCCATGAATAACCTGAAAGTAAATGCTTCTTTCTCTGAAGAGGAGAGAGGAGAGAGGAGAGAGATCTGCTCAAAACCCCCACTCATCTTTAAGGAGACAAATGCAAAGCTACAATCACCTTGTGTGCTGAAGTCTGGAGTTATGTTCCTCTCCCCCAGGCTCGATTCAGACGCTTGCTGAGCGGCACCAGTGACCTAAATGAACATTTGGAATAAAAGAGCTCATTAACCTGCAGCTTACAAAACAAAGTGTAGTGCTCAGGACCTAAAGAACACACCTGACAATGCTGAGTCACTTTCATATGAGCTGCTATTCAGATTGAAAGCTGTTTAAATTATTTTACATCTTTGGGTCAGGAGCAAATGCAAGGCAAGGGCACATGCTTAATGCAATTTTTAATTTTTCCAGAATCTACAAGGTAAATTCATCCTGAATTCACAGGCACTTGGGGCTGCAGGCTCACACTACTAAACTTAATGTCTGCAATGCTTAACACCAATGGGTTTAGTAAAAACAATCTCTCTCAAAACAATGGGTTTGGTAAAAGCAATCTCTCTTTCTACAGTCTGCGTTTCTCATGTTGTGCTTGTTTTCTTGTTTACCACATAATATCACCCTAAAATAGGAGAGACAAAACCAGAAACCACAAAAAGAAGCACAAGAACAGCATTTTCCTTCAGTTATTTGTGAAGATGTTAATTCTTAATGTGTTTTGAAGCCCTATAACACCGTTGCCCCCCAGTGCTCTCCAGCCTGTTGGACATTGCTGAATGGAGACAGTATTACCACTCACCTTTTTTCTGAAGGGGTGACTCTAAGGGGGTAACTTCCCCTTCACTTTTGAGAATCACGTGAGCAAAATATAGAATCCTTCCTGCTGGGAAGACTGGATCCATAAATATCTGAAATTCAGGAAATTTTCTTTCTACTGATTGGATTAGACTTTGCATTGGTCCTTGTTGCCAATATTGATAGATTTTTAGCAGTTCTTTGGGAATGTGACTATCAAAAAAATTATTCCAATAAATAGCTGGTGACAATAAATGAGAAAAAATACAAAAAAGGTTGAAAGGAATGAGACTGATACCATCTTGAGCAGAAAGCATCATATCTACTTCTGTCTGTAGGGCCACAATTAACTAGTAGAGCTTATTATGGTTGGTGGCAGTCTAGAAATCAGCATCAGTCACCTCTGTGTAAACATTTTTGTCAAGTGCTTAATCTGTGTCTGGCCTTCTAAAAAATTTGATGTGACACAATTAGTCTGAAGCTATTAGGGAAAGAGCTTCCATTTCACATGCCACTGTAGATTAAAGCACACATTTGTGAATAAGATACTGTGCTCACTGTTTTATTTTTATCTATCTATCTAATCAATCTCTTGCTATGATCAAGTGACCAGAAAACTTCTTTTGATACAAATTTAGTTTTTAAAAATTATTTTAAGGGTTAGCAGATACAACTCCAAACAACTGTTCGAAAGAACAGTACCAGAAATACTTTAACCCAGCAAAAGATGGATAGAGGACTGGGAAGCAAAAGTGAAATTGCTCATGTTTTTACCACTTCCCTTGGAAATATCTTAATGGATCTTTCTTGATTGTATCAGAATATCCCATCTGTGGTAAAAAGTAAAATGTGGTGTCACTCGAAGTCACAGATTGCTCCTGGGATCTAATTGTGGAAGTTCTGGGAACTAACCAGAAAAGCAAGAAATGTTCACAAACGCTCTTTGTTGTTGTAGAAAATTCAGACAGACCTTTTGGAAGAAATAGGATAATGTTTTAAGGGTGTTTGGTTGTTTTTAAAAATCTAGGGATCCTAGGGGCTTTCATAAATTCTTAATCTATGTGCTTTCATAATCACTGACTGGAAAATATCTGCTGAAAATTTGTGCTGAAACATTTATTGACACTCGACATTGTCTCTGAATAATTGCTGAATGTATTTTATATGCATTTGGAATTGATTAACCTTCTTGCTTGGGGGAAGGAGAACCAGGGTTTTAACTGTAGGAGGTAACACTGACAATTTTGAAACCAGGTCAGAGTTTTGGTTCACACAGGGACAGCACATGGTTTCATGCAGGCCCCTGCACAGCCAAGGGTAACAAAACCTTATTGAATTCCACATCCTCAGACAGTCACTAAGCCATCAATAGAAAAAACGAAGAAAACCTGTGCTTTTAACAAGTCTGCACAGCCTACAGGTTAGAAAACCTTATAAAACACTGTCATTGATTTAGTTCACCCAGAGCCCTGATCTGTTTGTTCTTATCTTTTCTATATCCCAGTCAATACTCCGCATGGAAAACTGTGAAAACCACTTTTTTTTATAGTCATGAAATGGGAATTCCTAATCAGTACAGATGACAACAGCAATTTTTACATGGATGCAACCACTTAAATTAGCACTGACATTTGTTACCCATAAAATGCATGAAATATCGAGTCTAATTTTGTACAATTTAATAAAATTCTAAGGACCTCAATCCATTTAGAAGCAAATAAAACCTATTGCTTGATGCATGGTAAAAGGTTTTACAATTATGACATTATTACATAATGGTTCCCAGAAGCACTTTTGTAGCTAAATCCCTGCCATGATTTCCATTGCCAAGCCTGCCTTTGAGGGATTTATAAATCTCATTATTTCAGTTCCTACTGTACTGTGCTCTATGGGAGCATTTGCAGCATGTAAGAACTCAGGTCTCCATTTTTTTCTTCTTATAGACCCAAAACTGTCTTAGACTTTGGCTCCATTCTCCATTTACAGCTCAGCTAAGACACTAATTGCAAAAAATTTATGAAGGCTTTTGTTGTCAAGAAGAATCTGTGGCTACAGTGCCACTGTAGGCTTTGGTTATCCCTGCCAGTGAGCTTCAGTGCTGAGACACAGAGCCTGTCACAAGCTCTCTGAACAGCAACTACCAAGTTCATATAAACTCACTCCTGGTAAGAAACGATATAATTATCATTATTAGAAATGAAGTCACCACTCATCTTCATTGGTGATTAGAACAAACAGCTCTGGAGCTCAGGTGGCCAGAGGTGAACAGACAAGGTGCTGAAACTGACCCTAGATGTCAAAAATTAATACTGAATACATCTACTTATTAAAGCCAAGCTCTTGGAGGAGCATGACTTTACAGCTTTAAGTCACATCTTGTTAAATTATATTTTGGTTACGTGCTGGTGCTATTGTACAGCTAAATGTTGATGCTCATGCCAAGAGTGGTACCAGTTACAAGGGTGCTCAAAATTATTTTGTGCTTTATTAAAAATAGAGACTTTGTTATTCTTACTTAGTACCACGTATGAATTCTTATCACAGATAGGAGCCTTCTCCTTCCCCCCAAATCATGCATGACTCATATAATTTTTGTCCCCATTTTTAATCACTGAAAAATATTGACTTCTCCGAGGCTTGCAGGTTCATCTGAGTTACTGCCAAGGGAAAAGGATGGAACTTGGGTAAAAAATGTTCTAGAAGGAGATGGCATCGAAAACTCCAATTCTGCTGTTCAGCAAGGAACTTCACTCACAAGCAGTTTATACAGATTCATTTTATCATAGCCAAACAAATCAAAAGTAATGCAGTGTTTGGCCTGCTTGTTGTGTTGGGTGGAGGGTATAGTACAAGGCAAGGATCAGAAGACCTGTCAGCAGCTGCTGTGTCAGTCACAGAAGCTGCAAAGTTAGGCATATCTTGGAGAGATTTAATTGCATTTTGGTTGGAGGTTCTGCATTTCAATGTTCTTTTTTTCTCAGACACTTGTCTTATTAATTAGCTTAATAATCTTCTTGTGTATAATAGTGAAAATTAGTTTAATTTCTTTAGGTTTGTGGTTTCAATTCTGGTTTTCCCCCAATGTGGAAAAATATCACTAGGAAATATTTCAATGTTGTATTTTGGGGAAAGGCAAAGTGATGCCCTCTATAATGTGGGTGCAATTTGGCAACCTGAACACAGGTATTTCCTCAGTGTGCTATTAACAACTGATAAAGAATACCTAGAACGTTTGACTCCTGGAGTTTTTACTGAAGCCTGAAAGAAATTAGAGCTTCTAAAAGCAATTGTAAGTATTTTCCCTTTGTGACAGCTGATTAATTACCAAAAATCCCTTCAAGCAAATGCTCGAATTAGCTCTGGCTGTACATGCAGATACATTATCATTTCAGTTTCAGCTCAGCCAATACTGTACAGAATAAAGCAAGAAGTGTAATGTAAATATTTGTCTCAAGTGCACTGGATCCCTTCTGCAAGTTCAGGGTAAAGGTGTTCTGCACTCTTGCCACATAACAGCAGAAGCTGATTACCAAAAACTGCAACAATCAGAAGGTTAAGCAATAGAGAACTACTCACTGCTGTTGCGTAGGAAGTAAAATTTGTTAGCTAAACCCTTATAAAGAAAATGGTCTGGAAAATGTTTTTAAAGAAGAGAAGTATTTTCTAATGGTTGTTCTTTAAAGTTTATCTAGAATTATTTTGCACCATGAAAATTTGAAGATCACATGAAGAATTTTCTTTGGTTATCCTCACCTGACTGGCAGGCATCTCTCCAATCACTGCCTCATAAGGAGGGGGCAGCTCATTTGGATACAGCATTCCTGGGCTATTAATGGTTACTTCATATAAAGCACCAAATGGGGAATGAGGGAAGTCCAAATGGAGATTTCTACATAAAAACATAGACAAGCAAACAATTAAGAAATTGCATTGGATTTATTACCTACACCACAGTGATGTAAAGACTTCTCTGAATTCAATATACTGAAAAGAATTACATCCAAGAAATTTATTAGACATCCAAAAGGAAGTCCTTGTTCACAGGGTAGCTTTAATAACTGTATTTTATTTAGGATGCCAGCCATCTTTACCAGCCTGTTTTGCCATCATTAATGTCCTTCACTACTTCAAATTAATACACATTAATTGTATTAATATTTACTTTAATTAATATTTCATTAGTATTAATATTTATACACATAATGATTTCCTTAAAAAATTAAATCTCATACTCAGCTTCAAATGTATAATGTTAATAACTGTGAAAGGATCACTTATAAAGGGATCTTTGCTCAAAGCTCAGACATTGTTATCCTTGTCTTTGCTAAGTTAAATCATTTCTCTATTGCAGCAGTACTTTAACACAAATATTTCCAGATGTAGTCTAACAAGTTTGCAAAAAAAGTATGTAATCTCTCTGGAAAAGAAGAGCTTAATGTAAGTGAAGGACATTATTTGGTTTCATATTCTTTGAAAGAGCTCCCTAGTCCACAGCTCAGAACCTAGTGCTGACTGCAACAACAGGGAAGGAGAATCACCTCTGTGCCTCCCCCAGAGGTGTGCAGGTGTATTCTGGTGGGTAGTAGGGAGGTGGGGGGATTGGTGGGATGAACTCATCAAAATCCAAGGTTTGGTGCAGGACAGTTCCATGTGGAGTCATGCAGTCAGGATTGGCAGGATGTGGCCTCTGTGGCAGAAACTGAAAATGAACAGGCAAAGTTCCTTCAGATGGTAGAAACATCATCACCAATATCAACAATTTTAAAAAAGGTTGATATTAGCAACACTGACCAATACCAAATTCATTAATACCCAAGCTGAAATGAAAAAGACACTTCTGGGAGCATAAGAATACTTGTGATCAGTGAGGAGGGTGAGTAAGATTGCCAAAATACAACACAAGGTTTTACTAAAGACAGAGGCTGTGGGCCTCCAAGTCAGTCACTCTTAGGATGTAGGACACAGACATTTACAATTTAATGGCTTTTCAAGAAATATTTCTACACTGTATATTGTTTTATTGTAGCCCCACATAATCAGTTCTATTTTAATAACTGATGAAAAATAGATATAACTACTAAAACAACTATTTGCATGTTTTGGTTTCCAATCTGAACTGCCTTGCACTCACAGAGAAAAAAAAAAACCCAATGCCAATCCCCAAAACAACCCTAAATAATACTAACTAGAAACAGGCTGCTACATAGACATTATGTTTTGAATAAAACAACTGGAAATATCCCATCCATTTTTCACTTCCAATGAAGGGGCCATTTATAACTATTTTTTATTACTCTTGTAAAATGAAATATTCTTAATAGCTCTTTGTGGTTTGGTGATACAGACACTGCACACTTAAATGTGGTGTAAAGGTTTTAAGTACTGGTATGAAAGTAAGAAAAAAATTTGCCCCATATACACATCTCAAAACTCAAAAGACTATAACTGTACTGCATAATAAAAAGTAATAATACTGAGATCCACATCAACATTTATGACAGGAACCTCATTAGCTTCCAGCAGAGCAGGGATTTAAAGAAGCCATTCCAATACCACTGATACCAGGAACACTCACAAGTGTTCTGGGAAAGGCCTGAACTAATTCAAGATCATCCTGAAGATCCCACAACCCATACCTGGCTCTGTTAGGTCCCCATGGATCAAAGAGGACTAAAAGACAATCCAAAACCACTGCATTTTTTCTTCTCCAGGCAAGTTTCTGCTGTCATATCACTTTTCTTGGACCAGTAGATGAATTGATCTTTAGCTCCTGCCTTCTAAAACAAGCCAGCTAAGAGACTTTGCTGAAGGCACATTTCTTTTTTAGACTAGAACAAGGCAACATATGTTTTTGTACTGTTGGCTTATTACATTATTGTTTGTTTAAATCCATAATAAAGACTTGGGAAGCAGTAAAATAAAAGGGAAAATGTTTATGCTTAGGAGATCCAGCAAATACAAAGTAAATTACCTTCGTTTTTAAAATCACAGTTCTATATTTATCACTTTTTGAAATTTAACTTGGTATAGTTCTGCTGAATTTACATTACCACAGAAATGATACTGGTCTTTTGTGTTTTAAAGCTTGAGTTACATCTTAGTTCTATTAAACTCACTCTATGTGTGTTGTTTCAAAGGTCAGAGCTGTAATAATACAGCACAGCAGGTCAGGAGGACCAATAGCAACTGTTTGTGAAAATGAAGTATTAGCTGTTCACTGATCAACTCTCCAGAGATATTTCCACACACAATTATTAATAAAGAACCTCCTCTGCAGAATGTGTTATTTATTACATCCTACAGCCAGCCAAGGACTTTCAGCCATTGCATTCTACCCATGGTACAGCATAGAAACAAAGACATGGCATCAGTTTGATTTATTCTTTGTTATGTGAAATGTCTGATGCTCTTTCATCCTCCAGGAGAGGTGGGATGCTGTTATCTCAGGT
This sequence comes from Rhabdornis inornatus, assembly GCA_013397075.1. Lineage (NCBI taxonomy): Eukaryota > Metazoa > Chordata > Aves > Passeriformes > Rhabdornithidae > Rhabdornis > Rhabdornis inornatus. The sequence goes on along the minus strand of VWZS01008407.1, from coordinate 2,017,070 downwards.
ACTATCAGACATTTCTCTATTTGGCTTACAGAAAAAACCCCCCCAAACTTTCTTGCAGTCATTTGGTCTAAACTCATCTGATCTATCACTAGCCATTTTCCAAAGGGTAACATTACATTAATATCAACCATTAAACTCCAAACTTCTGCCCTAAGCAATCACAAGCAATCATCAGTCTGCTACCATCTCAAATACATGGAAGAATCTTTTAGGAAAAAAGGAAGCAAGACAAACTTCAACATAATTATCTAAAACCTGTAAACATTTATCATAATTAAGATAAATATCTGAGTATGGTGGGTCACATTTTGTACACTATCTGACTCCACCGAACTCAGGACTGCCCTCGTTTTCCTAAAACAGTTGATAATTTGGGTCATTTTTACAGTCTGGAAACAAAACAATTTTAATTTACAACTTCCTTGACCTTCTCCCAGACTGTTTCCATACTGCCATGGACCCCAAGCTTTGGTTTGCACCAGAGAACTTGTAGCTCCATTTCTTCAGTCCTGGAGTTCCCTGGAGCTGGATGCATTCAGCCTCATATTGGGAGTGATACTCTTAGCACTGTCAGAACAGGGCAATTAAACACATGGTACTTTCACAGCAGGTGAACCATCAGCACACACCTCGTGGGACATGGCAGAAGGGAGAGGTTTTACACAGGGCAGAAGGGACTGTGGTTCCAGGAGGAAAAGACCAATGCTTGGATGCAGTTCAGTTGCACAGCAGAATTATCTGCATCCGTTTCAAGATCCAGCACTACAAACCATGGCAACAAACTGTGACCAACACTTGACAACGAGCAGCAGAATGGACATGAAAATACATATGTTTGGGGGGGTGTATAAAGAACAGTTTACCTGTGTGATATCATCCTGCTGGAAGGCACAGAAATTAAAGTGAAAAAGCTGTAAGAGGGAAACTAGCAGGAAATGAAACAATAGCAAATATAAGGGATTACCACAAAGAACAGACATCCTTGAGAAAACAATTGAAAGCTAGTAAGTGGGAATTAAGTCATATTTTATTCCATATTATGTTATCAACTGATCTCTGCTAGCCTGCAAAAGCTTATTCTTTCTACAGGAAAATGTATTTTTAAAATCTTCAAGAGTTAGTCTCAAATAGTGAAGTCTGGCAAGGTTACAGCAAAGGCTTAATACAAATTTCATAGGCTAAAAAAAGACAGTAATAAAAGGCAATGAGCTGAGAAAGCTGAAGAAACACTGACAAATACTTTCACACAGAAATGCACATTTCTGGTATTAGAAGACAGCTGTTATCAAACAGTCAGTGTCAAGATACTGAAGGCAAATGGGACAGGCAACAACAAGAACTGCCAAGCAGAAAATGGGGGTGGCCTGTTCAGTCACCAGGATAAACAGGATCAAGTTGCACTCAGTATCATGTCAAAAACTACAGCTCACACTATGGAACAACTCACACAGCGGGTCTCCCAGCCAGCCTTGGGATTAAACTAATGGCCACTGCAGAAGCAATGGATAGAAGATGGTTGCAGACAAAGATAAACAGCATACAGCATCTCTGGAAAATGCTAAATACCCAACTGCATTCAAAGCTTAGCAAAAATTTGTAGCTATCAACAGGTAGTTCAAACATATTTACTAGAAAGAAAGAGAAAGCCCATGGCTGTGGAAATCCCAAAGACTCAACCATTTCTGTCACCCTCCTGGAGCTGTTGGATGCTGGGAGCTTTCAGAAATCTGACAGGCAATGAAATACAGATCTGGAATTCATGCTCTTCTTTTAGGAAACATCTGGCCTTATGTTTGGAGCTTGGCATTCAAACTATTGTACTCACACAGGTGTTTCCTCATCCTTGGCCTTACTTTAGTGTGTGAAACGTGTGTGGTACCAGATGGGCATTGCACAGAGCAGTGCATGTGCTAGAGGGATGTGCAACACAGAGCACACACTGACCACAGAACTTGGTGTGCTTTCACTGGGCATGTCTGGCTTGGACAGGGTTGAACAGTCTGATTTAAACAGCCCTCATAGTGAGGACTACTTGCTTTTTGTAGTTTGTCTGCAGTTATGAGGGAAGGGTAAAACATGTTCTCTGTCTGGTTGCAGCAGGGTAAACAAGAAAGCTGTAAAACAATGTAAACCCACTGCAAACCTACTGCTTGGACCTGCATTCAATACAGAAGTTTGCCATGGCAGCAGCAGCAAGTTGTTAGGAAACAGAGAATTAGAAGCACAAATGCTAGAAGTACCCCACTTTCAGAAGAGGTAAAAGTTTTTGAAAATGCAGTTATGCTCAAGGGTCCATTGCCACAGTGCTGAGAATTCCACACAGAAAACAACAGGGCTGGACACCAGTGACCTCCTCTGCCAGCTCACAAGCTGCAGCCAGACACGCCAGCTATCCCTGCCCAGTGAAGAATAACACATCTCTTCCCTCAGTGCTTAACTTTTCCAGGTGAAATAAACACCATTACATAGATATGTGTAAAATTGTAAAAATCCCTCTGTTTTTGCCAGACAGAATTTCCAGCTCTTCACTGAAAGCTTGTCTTTAAGTTAGCCACTGAAGTGATCAGAACATATTCATGTTCTGAATATTTTGAGTACACTGAGGTAAAAGCTGATGGAGGAGACCCAGTTAAGAAACTAAAGAAATGGCAGGTAAGACCTGTCAATATAATTCTCTGTTGAAACCGTTCCTCATGTGATACCATGTGGTCCATCCTTCTGCCCAAGGTATGTGAGACTAACGACTCTGCACCAGGATTCCCAGCTGTGGGACCTCCCCACTAAACATCAGCAAAGACATCCCCTGCTCTGTACATCCTGCACCTGCTCAGCAGCACTGACCCCACATAAATGCCACTGGGACTCACTGCTCAGCAATTACAGCTTACCTAAACCACAAGTGCCATATATCAGTATGTGCCTGGTGCTCTAAGGGAAACTTATCTGGAGTCTTTCCTATATCTGCATGTAATTACCCCTGCCTTCCATATCACATTTATTAAATGTACTGTATAACATTGAAATCAGTCCTTTGGAGACTCCAGAGTTCATTATTCTCATTTCATTTATAAAAATCCACTGATTTTTGAAAATGGGAACTAAAAATTTCTAATTGCATCTAATTAAATACTGGCATGTTATCCTGAGTAAAAGCCCTGTGCAATACACTTGGGTCTATAATTCTGTCTTCAATTAACTGTCCTCCTGGACAGGTTACTGTTTTCCTTTTCTGAAACACTGGAATCAGTATCTGCTGAAGGGAAATGTAGACTCTAATTGTCTACAAGAACAGAAGGACCATGGTTGACTCTTCTAATTTGTACCTGATCTTAAAAGGAAATTATGAGACAGAAGATATTTTGATAAGGAAAACATATTCATATTTTTCTGCTCAGTTGTTTCCAGTTGCTGTTCCTACAACCATCACAACCATTAGCCCTGTAGCCTCATGGGCATTGCTCTGTGATATATTTTTTGAAGTACTGGCCATATTTTAGTCTTAAATATTAAATATTCTTTTTCTCCCAATAAAATGTTTGATGAAAAATGGTACATCTGTTAAAAATATCAAAAGATTTCCTGACCTAAAGTTTGCATTTATGGTGGGTGTGAGGGGAGTACTTATGCAGGCATATTTACATTTAGGACCTTTCTATGGATGTATATCATTCCCAATGCATATTTCTAAAGGGACTGTCATCTGGGTTTTACAGTACCTGTAAGTGTACTTTGTGCCCAAAAAAGGATTATTTCAGTTTTGGTGTAGTTAGATTAGATAATAAATGATATGTAATAGCGTAAGATCAATTCTCACTTAAGCCTTGCCCTGCAGGGCTTTTTTTATTACTATTTCACCAGAATATGGGGGTTAAACAATGCCAGCAGGATATTACCCTCACACAGAGATGCTTTCTGCGAGGTGTTTGAGAAGAAATATTAACTACAGCCTATTACGATAATGACATGCTGAATTATCATTAGGACTGATGAAAACAGTAATTAAACATTACAGCTTGCATGTGTCATCATTACCTTATTTTCTTTACAAAATAACAGATGGTTTTAGGTATCACACAACATGAACAGTGACTAACAGTGATGGTGATAAAATCAGAACATACTCAATGATATCAGTGCCAGCACTTCTAGGATAAGAATTGTATAAACATATCTGGAGTGGAAGGAGGACTGGAATAGGTGTAATTCGTGCTTTAGCTTGGCCACAGTGGGTGCAATATCTTTCATCTCTTACTTCAATCTAGGCAGCTGCCTTTTGAAGAAAACAGGGTGCATTTTCACAGTAGCCATTCATCAGAGACGATGCAAACTGAAACTGCCTCAGGCAAGAAATGAAATATCATGGAAGTGACAGTTTGGTTATTAAGAGAGGTTTCTTCACATTACAGAGCCTTGATATGAACTGGTTTGATTCACATTTATCTCCTGGAAGGGTGTGCACATAGAAAGAACAATACTGGTAAGCCCTGTAATGGAGCGCAGCCTTAAACTCTCTAGTGAAACCCAACAAATGTCTTTTCAATCTTTAGCTACGGTATCACTTTCTCTTGCAGCTTTAGTACAAATGATAGACAGGGTTTCTTTGCCTGAGCAAATATATATACTTAACACAGTGAGAAAGGATAAAAGTGAAATGAAAATTTTGGGGTACTTTCTGAAACAGTCAACTCAAATAAGGAACAATCCAGAAAAAATATAAAACAAAATATTAAGTAATAAAACCACTTTGAAGTATTTTGCAGTATTTTTTCCTTAGCACTTGAAATAAAATATGTGTTAGGTAAGACTGTTTTTAAACCAAAAAAACCCTCTTCAAATTCACTAGAAAATGTAAATTGTGCTATCTACCAGACAGCTTATGTTTGTGTCTTTAGGATGTTTTTCCTAAAGGTTAGGATGCCAGAAGACAGCAGTTTCCAGTAAAATACATCCATTGGCTTGTACAAATCAAGACACTTGCTGTATGCAAAAGTCATCAACAAAGCACAAAATTCACAGGATCATTGCTGCAGATTTTCTTGATACTGTTACACCTGCTCTATGTTGCTAAGCAATAAATTGGAATCCTTTGAATTTACAAAAATTACCATTCCAATGGATTAATTTCTGAGATGAGAACACTAACACAGCACAGGAATCACAGAACTGAGCGCTCTACAGATAACCTAATGACATCCAAGGAGGGTATTCCCTATTGCCTCTTCTTGCTACAGAAGAGCCTGCAGAGCTCTTAAATACTGCAGAACAGAGTAGAACTGAGGACTGCCATATCTTGCTGCTGCTGTCAAACTTCCAACATGGTACAACCCAGCTAAGAGAAGCTGCACACATCAGTGAGAAGCAGAAGGAAAAAGCAAAAATCCAGCATTAACAAGCAAGAGAAAAGGAAGTTTTCTGGGTGTAGTAGAGCAAAGGGGAACTGCAGATCATGGGACAATAGGCTGAAAATAGTGAAAGAAAAAGAAATCCTCAGGTGAGAGTTCAGCTGGCCTAAGTCAGCGTAGCCCCAGGGAAGTTACGCTCACTTAGGCCCGGTAGGAATCTGGCTCAGCAACCTGAAAAAAGAAAGGGAAAAACTGATAAACAAGAAAAGACTAGGATTGAGCAGAAAATTTTATGTATATATATTTCCCTTCTTCTGGGGAGAAGGAAGAAAATTCTTGTCGATGGAGCTGAAAGGGTGGGAGAACGGACAACTAAGCAGGAAGACAGAAAGCTGGAAACACAAAGCATAGGAAGCAAAAAGAAATTAACATAATGGCAGCATTACCAGGTGATAAAGAAAGACATCAAGAATGAGGTGGCAGAGAGGAAAATTATGTGCTTTTAAGGAATTTTACTTCCTATTGAGGTTACTGCTTCTTGCATATGCCCATCAGAAGCACTTTAATATTGTTCTCAGTTCATTGTTATCTATTTGTTTTTATTCCTCTGACACTGCTAAATACCATTAAATGTAGATCAAGATTCCTGGAATATACACTTCTGGATCACTGCTACCATTTTTCCACTAGACAGACAGATTTTTCGAGGTGTGACAATCTCTTCATCTCCTCATCATCACTGCAAGGTGAAAAAGTTCCTTAGTCAATGGGCATTCTTGTAGCAAATATGGAGGGGGAGAGTGTGTGAAAAGAAAGAATACCCAGATTATGATAAAAACACTTTAGCATTTAAAATATAAGTCTCATCAGCTGAAATTATTATTCCTGTTATTTGTTTCACATCCATACTACTGTTATTAAATAAGCACTGTTTACAAGCCTCCACAATATGCATACACAGAGCCCTATAGCAAAAATGCATTTATGTACTATTTGTAGTAATTACCTAAACATAGGAGCCTAATGTATTATACCCATTACTATGTGAAGCAAGCACCAGATCCCAGACTGAAGATATTCTTTAACTGGGTTTGAAACCCAGTGACTGGAACATTTGTCTAGAAAGGACAGCCTTATCTCTGTAATTCATGCACTTAAATCAGTATCCACGGTACCCAGCGTATTTCTAATTATTTCTTTATTTTTAAAACAACCATGCCTGCATGGGCAGGCTATACAACATTTCTGTGTTGTCTAAATAGTTTGTAGCTATGGGCCACTCTTCCATCCATGCAAACTTTTCCAATACAAGATGCACAAATAGCTAGTATTAGATTTGTGTGTTTGCCCTCCCTTATTAAACAGGATATTTCCAAGATTAATCAGCAATAGAGCAAGGTTACAAGCAGTGTAGCTGGCCTGAAAAATACAAAGGTTTTTTAATTTTTTTTTTTTTATATTGAAACCTTGTTAATCCCAACACTCATTTGGAATAGGAAAGCTGCCTTTGTCCAACCAAAACAAGACAGCATCCTGTGATGCAGCTGACCATACAGAAGACTAATGATCCTTTTCCCTCTTGTTTTGAACACAAATGCTACTCTGAGGCTGAATATGTTTCCCTTATGAAAACACAGTTATTGGCACAGGGCTGTGAAAAGTTCCAGTTTTGAGCTTGTACTTCTCATACTCTGTAGTTCTCATACCAATCTAGTAGTGAAAACTGGGATCTTAAAGCTAATTGCTAATTGCTCTGGGGAGTGTGGAAACTGGAGATAATATACAAGTGATGGCAGCAAATGTAATGTGCATCTGTAACTGAACCTCATTAATAACCTCGTTAACAAAAATAACAACTCCCAATTGCAAAGTCCTGATCATAACACTCTACTACAATACATAAACATAAAACACAGCAGCTCCTCATGCTGCATACATCTATATGCTAGATTTATATAGATGTATGCAGATTAAAAAATATACCCATATACACACACATTCTAACTACACAGAGACACACAAATAGGCTAAAGTTTATAAGCAAAGAGTAGGTGCAAATGAATATCACAGGGAACAACACTGTGTTATGCTGGACAAACCCTGTGTTGTCACTGAAACGTACTCACCATTTGCAGAAGATCAGAAGAAACCATCTGCATGCAACACATTGCTGTTGCCAAAGCACAGACAATGGTGGAGATGATATTGAGAGCGCACACACTGAACAACAGGTCCTGAAAAGAGACATCAGCAGAATATCATCTCCTATCTCAGGGACACAAGGACAGGAAATGCTTGAGGAATTTGATTACAAACAATGTCAACTGCCATAGATTAGTATGCTCTCAAATAACTGGGTAGAACTCATTTAGCTTGTAATCTTTTTCAGGTAGCAATCCACAACGGCAACAATTACAGAAACAAACATCTTCCCTTTCCCACTTCTCACAACACATTTGCTATTAGATATTTCCTCAGAAATACCAATATTCAAATTTCCCAGTTCCCCAAAAAGACAAATGATTCTTTCACAGTTGACTCCAAGCTGCAGCTATCACAAGAAAGATACTATGAAAGACACTTCTGATTAAAAATGACATGCAGAAAAATTATTGCTTTGAGTAGCCAAAATCCACAACTTAGGCTTGTGTGTTAAAAAAATTCTAGCATGAAACAGAGACTTATCCTGTGTCAGAAACTCAATGCATCTGAAATATTTTTATACATGAGAGAAAAGCAGTGATTACACACCCAGACATTTCACCTTCTACTGATGAATTGAGTCCCTATGGTCATATTGTTGGCTTTTTTTTTTTTTTTAAGAAAAAGAAGTTTTAAAATAGATGACAGAGTATTGATTTAGCAAGTAGAATAAAAGAAAAGAAACACTTGAATTAAAATTGAACATTTTTATAGCAATGGTGTCATTAAAATAAAGCATCCATCTCTTTTTCAGTCACGGGATTTGTATTTACTTTCTGTACAGCCAGTGAAAAGACAAGAAAATAATTTAGTGTGCTGGCAACATTTCAAAACTACTACAATCCTTGTAACGGCAACTGTGTGGCTGCTGTGGCTGTTGTGTGGCTTAGTTCTCTGAACAGCCAGTAAAAACATTTGAGAAAAAGCAGCAGAGAGAACAGAGAAAAGCTAAATCAAAATTGCTACAATACCATGAGTAAAAAACACTTGCTGTGTAGAGAACATTCCATAGGACCTAAGTTTAAAAGAGTACTTCCTTCACTGCCAGTGCATGAAATAACTTCCACGCTATAAATCACTAAGTTTTCCCCAACAGTTCTGAAATAAACGATAGAAAGGTTATTTAATCCTGCCACTGTAATTGCTTGCTCCTCAAGTGACCTTCATTTGAAGATGGAAATGCCAGCCATGGAAACCAGGCAGACAATAAATGGCCCAACTGGTTTTAGTCGTTTAATAACTTACACCAAGCCAGATTTGCTCTTGCTGATCTGTAGTGATCACCAGTTTTCTGTCTTCTTGGCCAGCCCCTCAGCCAGGGGAATAATGAATTATCAGCATCAACAGCAAAATACTGGAAGGGCCAATCACCAACTCACTTACAGAAGGTGATACAGAGGACTCACTCAAAGCCATACAGACCCACCTAGAGCATTCAAATGGAGGTAAACAGGCAAAGTGATCCCCAGAGATTCAATTAGTTAACAGTGGCAAAAAAAGGAGATTGAGATCCCATATGTTGTGCTTCCCATATGCAGACCTAGGTAAAGAACACTGAGGTAGAGACAAGATCTAGGGTAGAAAATAGGACAATTTCCTAGCAGGAAGAAACTTCATTCATTGCCTACTACATCCATTTAAATACAAAAAACTTAGCCAATCTGAGTGCATAACTTAATACCATTTATGCTAAAAAATAAAATCAAAGTTCTAGATTAGGATGCAAAGTGTCTCCAAGACCCTCATACAACTTTACACATCCCTGGACAGACTTAACAGTGCCTCTAAGTCTCATGACAGATGTTCCTTTGATCTGTTCCTAGAGATCCCACAGCTTCATCCCACCATTCCAGTGTTTATTTTTACCATCAGTGTCCTGGTTATGTCCATCCCACAGATGAAACCCATGGCTTCTTTTCTTCCATAGCTCTTGAGAACAGGCTGTTACACAGCAGACTTTTATACCTTTGAACTCTATTATCACTCTTGAAGCCCTTTTCACCTTTACTGAATGACATATTAACACCATTTTCTCCAATTTTCAACTGAAACCAACTTTCTAGGCCTCTGATCATTTTCATTAATTTAACCTGTTTCACCTTACTTGGGTCCACATTTTTCCTTAAATGCAGAATCCTTAAAGGCACAATTGAAGGCCTTGCAAACACTGACTCTAGTGTGGGGATTATTTCTTGTGCTTTGCAGGCTACACTCATCCTTACACCCCAAGACTTTCCTTGGCATGCTGGGACAGCTGTGCTGTGTTTGTCATTCAGCATTATGGTTTTGATGTAGGGCAGGGATTAGTGCCCACAGGAACAGCAGCCTTTCTCTACACACTCCTTTCCAGGCTAAACACACAACAATTCCTGTTCTTGCTACAACCTCTTTGAAGGTGAAGGTACAACTAGAAGGTCTCAAATGCAGGGATGCAGAGTTTTTATGTATTTCATAAAGACCAGTAAGGAGCATACATCTAGCAGCCAGAACATGTAAAAAGGGAGCGAAGTTAAGCAAAGAGATGGAAAATATTTTAAGTCTAAAATTTTAACAGAGCAATAACTGAGCAATGATTGTGGAGTCCTCACCCCCACTAGCTATTTCTTAAAGCAAGACTGCTTCTTTATTTATTTTGGCTTTTTATCCTAAAGTCTGTTTCAACTCAAACAGGAATCAAGCCACAACCCAACCTTCTCCTCTGCTCCCCACTTCCCCCACCCTCTCCAAACATTAATCAGCCTCAGGCAATTTACCATTTTCAGGAAATTCATTCCCTGTGCCCTGTAGAATAAATAATCAGGTAATCCATGACACTCATTTATTCAGCTATAGAAAAAAACTGAACAGGAGCTCAAACCCTCGGTGCCCAAACTCGCTTCCAGGACAGGGTAGGTGGTTACAGATGGCAGCTGGAACAAACAATGACAGTTAAGACGTCCTTTAGGAAATGTTTGTGAAAAGCCACAGTAACCACAACAGGGCCAATCACAACTCCCCACAGCCCCAGCCCCAGCCAGCTACATCCATAGGTGTCTAAAGGAGCAGGAAATGCATATCAAATACAAAATCAGGAAGCTTTAGTAACAGATCTTTAGCTGACATCAACCAGAGCACTAATCAGAACACATAACACGTGAATCTCTAATGGTCTGACATACAATTCTCTGCTCCTCAGAAATGGCTGAACCAATTTTCTCTGAGATGCTGTCCCTGTCTTTTTAAGACAAAAATCTGACTCTTCAGCATGTTTATATCATAATTAATGCTTTGATAAGTATAATGTACTAGGTAGAATTTTTCTTCTACAGGTTACATATACAGTTTTCTGCATACACCTTGGCTCACTAATTGCACAGGACACAAATCCCCTTCAGAGTGGAATCAGCTGTCAGAACTGCCTGGAACCACGTCTAGATCAGTCCAGGTATATACCCACAGGAGCCAGACAGCATTGGGAGCTGTTTCTTTGTGGCCACTTATTTTCCCAAGAAGGTCCCTCACTAAAAGTGGAGTTAAAATTTAATACTGACAGTGAAAAAAGCAAGATTTCATGGTTGCAGTATTCCATTTATATTACAACTTGAACAATTACCAAATTAATGGTGCCAGCATCTGCATAATTGTTTATCATGCTTTCCCTCCATAATAACAGACACCTTTGAGTTGTGCTGTGGTCCCAAAGGATACCTGAGCATTCCCACAGGATACCTGTGCATTCTTAAATCTTCTTCATACTACCATTTGTCATACGTCTAACTTAAGGACAGAATATCTATTTTTGCTTTTTGCTAATTCAAGCTGTTTTCACTATTATTCTTTTGACACAGTTTTTGTGCTATTGCACCTCAGTTCGTCCTTTACTAGCACAATTAAAATAATACATAAATGTATAAAAATGCATGTTCCATAAATGTGTAGTCCAAAACCCTACAGAAAACATTAAAATAGAGGTATTACAAAACCTGAGTATTATTTAAAATCTGAATGTTTAATTGCAATATTTTTTAATATTCTATACTCAAAAAAGTAATTTTAAGATATAATTAATTGAGAATATAATGTAAAAAACTCATACTGCAATATGCTTGAAAAGCAATTTGTCCTAAAAACTGATTTTCTTTGTTTTCCCTCAAACTGCTGGGTGATAAAGCAGTCAGATGGTACCAAACTGGAATAAGTAAAAAATTGGTGATTGTCACATCGATAACTCAACTGTAGAAACAATCATTTAACAAAGCAATTTAGAACAGCTGTTAGCACATGCAATTACCTGGCAGAAGCAAAGAGATGAGATAGAATCTAAAATGAAAAATGACAATGGCACAAATCCCATCACTCAGAGACGGGTGCACTGACAGAGCTGGGTCCTTTATAACCAATTAACACTCACTGCATGTGTGTTCACCCTCCTGGAATTTTGTCCTTCAGGACGTCATTTGTACCTCCTATCACAGCAAATATAAAGCAAAACTGGAATAGCATCACTTCATTCTAATGGTGGGCCATACCCATAGAGTTCCTTCAGCTTAGAAACCAATTTATAACTGAATTTGTCTCTGGTATCAGTTATCTTTCAAAACCATCAAGTAAGCTAGACTACAACAGGACTGTCTGGACATCTTCAAAACTCAAATGCAGACTCTGGTAAATATTTTAGTCACTCTCTTGCCCCTTCCTATCATAGCAATAAACCATACTGTAAATGAAGTTACATGCATGAACATCAAAGCAGAGGATTTGTTGCTCAGTACAGACCAGACCATACAGGTGAAGCACTATTACCTCAAAATATTCACCCTGCCAAGTATTATACAGAAAATTAATCAGCTGTGCTGCTTACACAGAATTGAGAAACTGCATTTAAACCATTTCTGCTCTAGAAGGAAACAAAGTACATCCATCATTTTATGAGCTCCAGTCGCTCAAGAGTATTGAACTGACAGCTCTCTTTACAACACACTCACATTTTGCTGGCTGGATAGACTATTTTCCTGAGGAAATAAAAGATTTGTAGTCTTTGAGGTTCTTAAGTTCTTGGCACTTAGTCAATGTGCTATGAGAGAAGCAAAACCAGCTTGCTGATGTGTAAAAAGAGCACTCTGTAAGCAGCAGCCCTGAGCACATGGATCTCAACATCCCTGGTGATCAATGGCTAAAAGCAGCTCCATGGTTGCAGTGCTGCAGAGATGATTTGCTTTCTCCACGATTGACTTCAATTATAGTGCTTCATTTCTTTTACTACTGTATCCTGAAAAGAGATAATGAGCAGCAAAGCTTTTTCACCCATGAAATTAGTGTCAATGTACCTCTTTTATTCAAGAATTCAAGGACAACAATCCTTTTAACTCAAAATACAACTTCAGTTGTTCTTACTGGATACGTCTGGAAAAACACCGGCAAAAACATCTGCTCTAATACAAGGAAGGCTCAAGATTTAATTCTGAGCCAAACAGATCTCAAACACACATTTCATTGTAAATGGAGAGACAGTCAACACTTCAAAAAATAGATTTAAGGTTTGAAAGTACAGTATAATTCACTATTTTACTATATTTTTAAGAAGCAGTGAACAGCTGCTACTTAAAAATAAACTCAAAAAGGTCTTCTCTGCTTGCGTGTAAGTTTGCATACCTTCCAACTCAGGTGTCTGCATTAAATTTAGTACTGGGGATATGATAAAGACTCCTGAAATGCTAAGGTTTCATAACATAACTGGACAAGGATGGAATGAACAGATTCCAGTCATCCAAAGAGGCACCTTCTGAGCCAAAAGAGAAGTTTACAACCATATTCCCTCATTGTCCAAGCTAGGAACAGAAAAAAATCTGAGGAAGGAAAAGCAGCTCAACCATTTGACTACAAAGCCCACTCTGACCTGCCCTATTTTTGATGTTCTTGGTGTGGGAAATACACTCTGAATGCAGGGAATGTTTTCAGCTGCCTGTAAAGGAATGTGAAACAAGTCCAGCATTTAAAAATCTGATCTGGAATTACTTAGTCTGTGCTGAGCTTTATCCGATTTTGAGTAGCTTATGAAGCCTTTCAGGTAAGCTGTTCAGTAAAATTAATAATATTGCATTTGGTCTTACAGTAAATCTGAGGAAAGGCTGTTCTCATAACTCTAAAGAATGTGTTAGAATGTGTCCCCTGTTTTGTAAGTAGAAGAATCTTCTTCTGAAGGAAAAAAAAATTAAACATATGAGTAGACTTGGTCATCAGGAAACTGAGTAACAATAAATTTGGATTCAAAGGAGAGGAAAGGAAAGAAAGTATTCACACAGAAGACTGCAAGAGCCAAGCTACATAAATCTCCAATAGAGATACCTAACAAACAAAGGGAATCAGAAACCTGAAAGAGCCATTTACTATTTATATTGTACTTGAACTTTAGCAGCTCCAAAACAAATATTTGTGCTGAAGACAGAGGAGGGAATCAGCTTCTCCCCTCGCCATTATAGTCACAAAAGCATTCTACAGGTGCACCTTCAGTAAAGCAGGAAGCAATTATGTAAACAGCAAATCTATAAATTCATATACATGTCTGAAGGTATTCTGGACTGTGTAAGCTGTTAAAAGAAATTAAGAATACTCAACTGGATCATTAATAAACCCAAACAGCACAAAATTCTCCTCTTGCATGTCAGTATCAGACAGCAATAATACATTACAAAATAATTCAAACTTCTAAGTATCTAACTTTATCATCTCAAAATGTTGCATGGGCATCTTAAGTAGTTCAGAATACTCTGAGTTTAGAAAGAACACATAATTTTCACAGATGAAAGATGTCAGGAAAATTCAGCCTTCGTAGTTTAATTAACATTACAAGAAAAACTCAGTTCCTTAAAATTTCACCCACAAACCAACACAATTCCTGTGGAAAAACAGATTAAGTTGATATTATTGAAACTGCATCCTAAATCCATCCCATCTGTGGCCATCATCTCATTCTGGACACCTGATTCTTAATGAACCTTTTAAACTCTTTTAAGTAATTTTGTAAATATGTAGGATTTGCCTGTACCTTCATTTGGCTTTAATTAAGCCAAGTAACTTCCTAATATAGGATAAAGCTGTTCTAGAAGTGTGGTTATGGTAAAAAAAAAAAAAAAAAACAAGACACTGGGACATTGACATCCTTTAGAAGCACAGGTTATTGACCTCGAGTATCCAGAGGAAAGCAAGGAACCTTATTTTCAGGGGCTGTTTAAGAGGCACTAATGCAGGAAACTATAAAAAACCCCCACATCTTCTAGTGAAATACAGAAACCAGGAAGTCTCTCCATTGTAAAACAGGGCAGATGGATCACACTTGGGTGCCTGCAGATCCTAATTGCAGTTCATCACATCATGCACCTGTGCTATTTTTACTGAGGTGTGCAGACAAGACTACAAGTATGGTATCTTATAAATATAGCTTGTAATTCTAACTCTACCAATTCACCACCCTTGAGTGGGCTGAGACCCCATTACAACAGTGAAATGGCACAGTATTTTTGTCCATTTTGCTATAACATATGCTTTTGTGCTGAAATCCCACTATTCAACTAATCTCAGCAATCAGCACTTATAGATCAGTTGGCATTTGCAATCAATACTTGTATCTATAAATGTGCATATGTGGGACCATACATACTGCAGTGGGAGTTCCTTTGTCCCCATTAAAATGCTTGAGTAGTTTATTCAGGGCTTGGAATGAAGAAAGGAGGATTGATTCACAAAAAAGCACATAGAGATGGTTCATTGCAGAAACAATAATAAATTTAGAGATTTTTCAAAGCAATTATAAACCCCCCACTCAGTATCATACAAGGCACAGTTAAGATACACAGGACCAGGAGCCACTGCTGGTTTTCCTACTCCTGCTTGCCTGCCTGGGAACAAGATCAGACAGGTGATCTGTGCTCTCGATTTTCTGTTCACAGTGGAGCTCCACAGCTGCTACCACCAAAACCCCACAGATGACTTCATGAAAATATGAGCTTTTTACCCCACTTGCAAAAAAGAGGAGCATGAAACCTACGTAATGTTATACTTGAAGATGTATAATCTTAACTCTGGTTCTCTACATTTTCTCTCCCTCTACTTCCTCAAACACTGAATACAATTGAGCTTTTGGTACTAAAACATCTGTTTCTTTAAAATCACATTGTAGTTGTTAATTGTAATTAAAGAGGGTGAGCCTTATCACTGTCAGCTGTTACCTAATGAGCTGTAACTTTTTTTCTTATGGGCTTAGTAGAATGCTGTTCTTAAACTTACAGCCAGGACTCAGAGGTAAGCCAAATAGAAAGCAAATGTAGAATTAAAATTGAAAAAATATGTTAAAAACGTCTTGAAAAAAGTTATTTTCCTAACTACCCTTTTCTACATGGAAAGTTCTGAACATAATTAGAATTACAATCAGACCATACTCATGGTAACTCCTGTGTTTAAATGCATTTTCTTGTAGTGTAAGCTGATATGTCAATTCCCTTTATAAATGATTGAGTTATATCTTAGAAGAAATTAAATTTTGTGCTTGTATTCTGATTGTTGTATTGGTTAGAATCTTTGTCTTGATTTTCAGCATATGTCACTTCTATTCACATCATATGCCGACAATGTCCTCCAAAGATAAACAGTTATTTCCCTCTCATTAAGGTTTACCTTACTGACATATTTTCAGGAAGCAAGCATATGCTCCCTCCATCTTTATTTTTATGGAATTAGCAAGTCAGTTTTTCCTGAATGACAGGTTCATGTTTCTGCATCTGTCATACTTAGAGGAATGCCCTCCTCAGAGTTCCTTCTTGTAATACACTTCACTGAAGATTGTGTTTTGACGAGCAATGTCAAATTTTTCCGCTTTTCCACTTACCTAAATTCCTGCTACCCAGTAGGTTTTTGCTCTGTTACCTTTATCATCCTCTTAAAACCTGGGGCAGAGTTCTTACCTAATTTTGAGGCCATAAAAATATTTTAACTTCTACCTCATCCTTATTACTTGGTGGTAGATTTTTTGCTTTTTTTTTACATTTAGATATTTACCACATACCTCACACAGGATTTCTACCTACTCTGAATTTTAAAATATATCTTCAAATATCAATAAAACTTGTATTGCTTTCTCAGGACTCACCCTATAATCTACCTCCCTAAGATCCTTCTCATAATGAATTTCTCCACTTTACTCCATTTTTTTCTATTAGTTTTATTAAAAATACATACTTTGAGAGTCACAGACACAGAGCTCTGCTGATCATGAAACTAAACCCAAAATGAATCAATATCTGCCTCTCAGCCTAGGGTTCCTTTTTCTGAGCAGTTCTTTCATTGATTCCTTGTTATTTTTCAAAACAACAGAGCATCAATGCCTTCCCATTTGGTGATAATGAAATGAAGCAATGATGGGAACAATTACACAGAGCTCTAACTCACTTATACAATATTCTTAGTATTTGCTCTCTGTTTTTCACCTGGGTAGTTGTAACATGAAATGCTACAAGATTTAAACTTACAATGTTGCAGGGCAGTTCACAAGCATGTTTCCAGCATTACCCAGAAAGAACACTCACTCTTCCCTTCCAAAGTAACATCACTGCCTTCATGCTAGCAGCACATCACAAAATACCTCATCATTCTGCAGTACTTTGTGTTTCTTTGCAGTTTACCACAACATCAACAAACACCACCTCGGAACAGCAAAATGAAAGATGCCTGTTCTTGCACCTTCCAGCATCAGCCACAGCCAGTTTAACTTCTGTTTCTTGAGTAATCTTTAACAAAACAGTTGCACACACACATGCTGATATTGTGATGAAGATGTTTTTGCACGGAAGGGTGGATGAAGGCAGAGAACAGCAGCTGCTGCTCCCTCCAGCACACACTTTGTCTTGCTAAGTTAAAGCTGCAATAAACAGTTAATTCTTTCCTAACACACCTTTAGGGTCAGCCTCACTGCATTGCACTCCTGCAGAGGGTTCAGTTTCAGTGTTTCTCCCAGGTTACTGCAGCCTGATGTTTGGTGCTGCATTTCACAGCAAACACAGACACCATCACTGTCGAATTTAATCTATGGAGAAAAGAAAAGGTCAGAGAAAGTATAAATCAACAGAAACACAGTTCCCAAAAAATAGCATTTACAGTTACAGTAATGACTACTAAATGCAAAACTAAAATCTCTGTGCAGAACTCTTGGAGCAGAATGTTTTCCACTGATTAATATAAGCTATAAAAACAGGTAAAATACAGAAAGAAGATTCAATGTCAAAGAGTGCTACCTTTTATGCCTATTTTTGAAAAAAATTTGCTTTCCAGGGGCAAGTGAAACCAGAGTTACTCAACTGAATAAACATAAACTCATACCTAATGTAGGAAAACCAAAAATAACAGAAAAAGGTCAGAAAATATGTGAAGGAGTTGTGATCACAAATCAGTCCTTTATTCCCCAAAGTAAAGATGGAAGCACAGTGGCTGGGTGGTGAGATCTGAATCACCCTGTTACTTACTCTTTTGCATTAAAAAACTCCCAAAATTTCCAGACACAAATCCACAAAAAAAATCCGAATGCAAGTAATACACATTTTCTATTTTCAATTCAAATTCTCTCTGGGATGTTGCCAATTTCCTGAAAAAAAACCCCACGTACCAGCATTCCTTGTGGAATTATCCATAGAACCATTTCAACAGAATATTTACTTACTGCTTAGACCTCAAAGAATACTTAAATTGTTTATATGATCTTAAAAGCTATATATTTAAATATATGTATTTTTTAGTACTACCTCTACCAGGCTTATGTAGCACTCTCTCCTTACATGTTGGTGACCAGGACAGCAGATGGAAGAGCAAAAATAAGAGTCAATTAAAAGAACATGATAAACTTCTCCAGATGAGGTACACATGACTGAATGCCTGCTTACTGTGATGAAAGCATGCTCAGGGCAGGAGCTATCTCAGGGGACTTCAGCTCCTGGGACTCCAGATTGCCCTCTAGCCAGCACAATTTGTAAAAGGCTTTAGAAAAAACTGAGTATGTAAATTACACCATTTCCCATATTCTCCAAGGTAATACTGCAAATAATTGTCTGTGGCAACTCAGAGATTGGTCATACCCTATGCCATAGACACTGTAAAGAAAGAAAGAAAAAACATAGTTTGCTCACCTCTATGATAGTTGTGGGTTTTACTTCTCATTAGCATACAATTTAACTACAAAGTAGCTTGAAAAAATTCAGACTAGGTCTTTTCCAACTCCTGTAATCTTTTAATACGTTCTTTTAAAAGGTGAAAGATCTGAGCAAAAACCAACTAAATGATTTATGATCAGCTGACCACAGCTCTTCAGGCTGATGTAAAATCAAAGCATTGGATGTCACTGGGGAAGTCTTGCTACCAAAGCTCTCTGGAAATGGTTCAGGGATTGAGAAACGCTGCTGAGGAAGTTTGGAACTTACATTTTGAGTTTAGAGCTGTGCCAAGGCTAGGGGCCAGAAGGCTACACCTGACCAATCAATATAGGCTTCAGCTGCTAAAAAGGTTTTGTAATGAGGAAAATGGACTTCAGACAAAGCTTTCTACTGCAAGATGGTCTATTCTGATTCCTGCTGGCCCTGTTCAATAAAGGACAGGCATTGACTCCTGCCATCTATCTGGCATTTCAAATGTGAAATAGAGATCCCAGGGCTGCATGTAATGAACAGGTGTCACAAAGATAAGGCTCAAAAGGCTGGGTCAAGATTCCCCATTTATGAGAGATTCTCAATTAATTCTGAAAGTTGTTCCATAACTTTGTACTGCTCAGTAGCTCTTCTTTTAATTTAATTCTTAAAATGAGTTAAAAGCTAATTGTTTACATGACAGCTCTTGCAAAACACAGGGCCGTGTTAAGAATCACAGCATATTCAAAACCACACAAGATTCACTACCAGATTGGAAGCATATTATTTTAGAAGAATTTTTATCAATTTGCCTAGTTGTGCACATTTTCCTTCCATGTTTGTGAAGTGACCTCTTTGCTGAGTTGTGTTTCTGCGGTGGGGAGCAGGACAAAAGGCTGTAGGTGTCACTGCATTTGTGTTCTCAGCAATACAGCAGCTGAAAGCACTCCTGAGCCCCAGCTCCAGAATGCCCCTCCCTGCCCTACTGTGGTCTCACTTGTGCAGACAGGATCAAGAGTTCATACAGCTATTCCGTGACCCAAACTGTGCCAAAATTAACTTTTTTTTTTTCATTTGGGAAGGAAGGAGGAGAAGTGGTTTATTGTTAGCCCAAATCACATCTCAAATGCCATTCACTGTGTGACTTCATAAACAGAGACAGTAGCACTGACAATAAATCTGTACTGGTACAGGGAGAAGGGGCTGGGATCACTCCTTCCAGCTGCTGGACTGCTGTTCGCTAACCTCAGTTACATCAGCAGTGCCTCCAAAACTGTGTTTCAATCTCTTTTTGGCTGGCAGAGCTCAGCATAAAGAACCATTCCCTTCATCCCTTGCACACATCCCCACCATCATGCGCATATTTGCGTCCCACTTTTGTGATTCTTACTTATGCTAGTTAGTACTCACAGTAGAGTTTGTCTTATCATATTTATGAAATTTGCATAGTACACCCTCATCCAAACCATAGTTAAGATTTCAAACTTCAGCCAGAGCTGCCTATATCCATAAATTGTCTTACAAGTTCATTTTGCTTTGTCAAAAAGCAGTACTGTTACTTCAAAAGTCAAAACCCATTAAAACCTGACTTTCATATAGCAGAGAATCAAACAAGGTAAGGACCTTCCAGATTTATTACAAATACATGCACACACTCTCACAGGCCTTATGTTACTTTTTTCATTTGTATCAATTCATCAAACTCTGTCAATGGGGCTGAAAAGTAGCTTGTTTCCTTGTTTGGCTGCTAAGGGCACACACATTTTCCCCTAACAGGGCAATATCAGGAATTAGTTAACACTGTTAATTTGCATTCTGCCATCTCCTTAATACAAAAGTAAGTCTTCTAGTAAAAGTAGTAATTGATTTTACTTTATGTTCTTCTAAATTAACCTTCAGGGTTTTTTATGGGGAACATAAAAAAGGGAAGGAAAAATTTCAAAATGAAGTATGAGAGTTCCAAAGTTGGTAACAAGGCAGTGAAGTACAAGAAAGCTCCACTGGTATACTTAGAGGAAGGAATATACTTATGCTTCAGTAATTCTAGTACCTTATCAGAGGGAAAGACAGGAGGATCTAGTAAGGATAAAGTTGCATTGTAGGGAAATATCAAGATTAAAAACCGAGAGATGAATAAGAACAAAACAGAGTATATTCTTTTCCCTGGATTTTTTTTTTCCATATGCACAGACATGAGTTTAGCTCCAGTGCAAAACAGAATACAAACAAAATTCATTTCTGGATCTGAGCTGTGTCATTCAGCTCTTTGTGAACCTGCACCTGCTTCACTCTTCCTCGCTTTGTCCATCCAGCTAAAGATCATTCAGGGGAAGGAAGAGTCTTCCTTCATGTGTTACTGTAACCACTGGCCAATTTCAGCTGCACAACTAAAAATTATAAAGTAATCTTTCAATACAGAGATTGACACTATCGCTACTTTTCTGAAAAATAATCACCTGCAATTTTGGTTAAAACTGCAGCATTTATTTTCTAAATGAATAAGTGACTTACAAGACAGGTAAACTCAATAAAAACAAACATAGATGAAGAAATAAAACTTATTCTGTCTTGTGCAGTAATAGAACATAAATTAAAATATATTAATTGCTCTACCCATATATTTTAAGAACAATTTTTAGAGAACTGTTATTTGTAAAAAAAAAATTCCTATACAGAAATGTTTCTCCTATACAAATTATTGAACAGCTTGAGTGTGTAACTTCCCTGTACACATCTGACTCTCAGTGATTTAAAGCAGTAGCTTGAGGTTTTGGCTACAGGATCTGCAGCCAATTATGGGGGAAAAATTCCAATTAATTTTTCATAACAAGGCGTTAAGGCTACTGCCCTTTTTTCTCCTTGGTGTCGTATGTTGCTAAGCTGCAGAATAAAGGCACAAATACCAACTTCACAAATTACACATTCAAAATGCTAACATATGGCAAACACATTTCATGTATTCACACAAAAATATATGTTATGGAATCTACAATAAGTCCCCAGTGTTCAAAGCAAAATAAGACCACTGTGTCTTGTTCCTTTTCTTCAAATGGCAAGACTACATGTGAAACACTGCTGAATTTAAACTCCATAACACAGTAGATACTATTATCACTATTAATGCCATGCACTCACCATGAATGAGTCTGACAGAAATACCAGAACTAAAACAGAATTTATTTTGAATTTGACTTTTTTACTACACTGTGCTTGGAAATTTACTGGTTCAGTTACATGGGATGTTAACTATATTTCAAACCACATGTCTGCAAAGGCTGGATTTTGACTCTTAGAGCTGCATCCCCAGAGAGTACGTTTGTATCGTAGGAGGCAAGTAAAGGATTTAGATTTGATAATGTACACCAGTCACATAGTGCAGGATTGCACAGATCTACAGCACTAAAGAGAGCCATCTAAGGAATTAAAATTAAATATACACTTGGAACAAGCTGTTAAGAAACTGGGATTTTTCCTTTTTGAGTGAAAAATGGTAATAAAGTAATTAAACATGCCCAGCATTATACATCACCACCTTCTGAGTCAAACCCTGTGCTTAATCATAAAGCAGTGCTGCTGTTCACTACAGTGCATCCCTCCCAGAGGGTGGTCTATGAGAACAGAACTCTAGAATTCCATGTATATGAGCCCTGCAACATGGCAATACAGTATATTCATGTGTAAATCCCCGGCCCAACTGAAATGGGATCTTGAGCAAGGAAAGCCTGAATAGCGAGGTCTGGCTAGAAGAAACTGTTGCTTTTTTGGTTTTTTTGAAACAGTTACAATATGATAAACAGCCACAATGAAATTAACTTGCCCTTATAGAGTACAACACACCGTGGGAAAGCTGCCTAACATTTCATCATGCTCTGAAAATAGAAACTACAGTTTGAACACTTATTATTTAAACTCAAACATTTCAGTCATGAGTTTACTTCTGTAGACATCTTCACAAGTTGAAGTCAGAAAATATGCTAGAATTCAATGTGTATGTAGATAAAAACACAAAGGCTTTAGGTAAATTGTACCTTACAATTTAGAGCATGCCACGTCATGCTATTGTTCTGCATTTTATTTAACAAAAGTAATACTAATTTACTTTGGAAATTAAAAAGAAAAGCAACTCAGGTTGGCAAAGAAAATATTAGCATACACATACCAAAACATTCCTATTGTGAAATCCACTGCCTGGACAAGTATTGGATGCAAGAAATCCTGATCCTGCTGACATCAGATGGTAACCACCACACTGCTCTGATGTGGCCTGTATTCCACCTGTTCTGCTGAAGCATCACTCTTACCATGACAGTAAGAAGTCAACCCTTATGATATTAAAAGTTACTTTTTGAGGTGGCAGAACATTAAATACATTAACATTTTAACTCAAACATTTCCCAAAATGTTTTTTTCACGTTGTTACACATACAGATTGCTCTACTAAACACCTACTCTTTTGGAAATTAAAGGAATGTGTGTATAAAACCCTAATAGATGAAAAACAGAATCCTTGCCCCTGGTAAGAAACATGTTTTCCATCACTCACCAGCTGACATCCTTCCAGGGACTTCACCAGCTGAGCGTTCTGACAGGAGAGAATGGACCCGGCCAAGTTCAGCATCACACACACTGCAGAGAGCAGCATGAAAAAGGTTATCTGGAAAAAACCCAAGCACCCTGTTATTACTCATTCCAAGAGGCAAACAAGGAAAAAATCTAATTTAGATGTTCAAGAACTTCCAGCTTGTCACACAATTACATGGGTGGCAACTTTTTATGTATTTTAGAGAGAGTAGGGTACTTAATCTGACAGCGTCCTTGGTCTTGCACTGTAAGAGAAAGCTAAATCAAAACTAGACATGATTATTATATGTTTTCCTCCAGCCATTTCAAAATAATCCATTTATCTCCCACTTTTATCACACACTGAAAATTTAATGGGTTTTATTACCAAGCATTACTAAAAAGTAAGATTTGAAAAATGTTTTATTATAAACAGATGTAGTCTTGAAACAATTTAAATCCTCTTGATGGGGATATGGGTATCTTAAACAGGAAATGTATTTGTGAATATCATATATCATGACTGCCTACAAATTGGGAAAAAACAGTGAATAAAATTCTGGATATATATATAACTACTTGGTTTTTAAACAACAATTATCATTTAAGCAGCATCCTCCATATCAACTACCCATGGTGTTAATTACTCCTTTTTTCTCATCTCAAAATCTGACAAAACAATCATTAACCCTATTCCATCAGTTTAATTATCATTTTATTGCTTTAAATGTAAAAAAACTGGTCCAATCAGGGCAGAAAAATCTCAACATATAGGGAATGGCATAAGCAGCAAGAGGCAGGAACAAACGTGTGCCTGATGTATGGCCACCTTAAATATTCAGTGTTGACATTGCTATAACTCAACAGGAGTGAGTGTATTATATGAAAATAGTACGAAATTCTGTTGCATCTCTTTTCCATAAGCATGCTTACAGTTTACAGCCCTTCATTGCTCTCACAAGACATTATCTTTTGTCAGTGCATGTGCTAGAAATATTTCTGACAAGCTTAAATCCAAAATGGCTGTATGTTTTTTTCCGGTGCTTTTGGACAAAACCCCCTGTAACCTGCACAGTATTAACCAAAGGGCAGAAGCTGTGTTACATATTTTAGTTTCCAGCTTCAGATTCTTCCAAGCATCACAGAAGACAACGAGGGCTGTAACCTACACCAGGTTTATCTATCTTTGCAGTACTTTCTCCATATCAGCATTCATTAATGAAGAAATCTCTATTGGTGTTTCCAAGGTAACCTCTTCCTCTTGTCACTGGCAAAGACAAGAGGGAAGGACCCAGCACTGTCAAAATAATGAAACAGGCTCTTAGAATTCCTGCTTATCTCAGTGGGTCTAAGTATCAGATTCTGTTTAGGAGCTGCATTTCAAAGTGGCACCCACCACATGGTATCACTGAAATTCTCTGTCACACTTGTCTTCCCAGTTTTGCTATTTTATGCCTCGCTTCTTAATGTCCCAGGCAAGGAACTACCTAATCTGGACATGGAGCTAAAAGGGGAAATTCATGTCTTTTGCAAGTCTTGAATCTACCTCGCCTCTTGTTGAGCACAAAGAACCTAATAAAAGGAATTGAAGAATTTCCAATCTTCTTCCTTAATGCTTCTCAGCTAAATACCAGAAAAAGCATTCTGCTGATGGAGTAGGACACACCTGGTACTCTGTTATCACAACTTCAGAGGTAAAGTTTACCACCATGCTGGAAGCCACAAGAGAGAAAAGGAGGCACAAAAGTATCAAGTACCACATTTCCAGACATTAAAAAACATGTTCAGCGTGCTTAATTTTTTTATCACAAATCAGTCTTTTCTAACGCTGGCACAGGTGCAGCAGTAGAAATAAACACATCTGCAATCCTTTGAAAGAGTGGCCATTGTGGGTTATGATGGAGACCCAACATTACACTATGAAACACTGTAGCTGAAGTTAGATATACATTATTTATGAAGTCAGGTATGCCTGATTTCCACATTAAAATTTTCCTCTGAAAGAGAGCTACCAAATAATTGCTCTGAGAGCTCAGTGTGACATACTTGAAGGAATGGTATGAAACTACAAGGAAAGAGTATAGGATGCAGTCAATCCAATTATCAAGGGCAAAAACTTACCCTGAAGTAAATACAGAATTGTCAGATATTGAAGGGCTATGACATCTTAATGCTAGACTTAAAACAACAATATTATGTTCTTCACCTTTCTAGTTACAACATATAAACAAGCTAAAATATTCCTAAAAATCAGCAAGAAGCATTAATGCCACTAAGCTCCAAAAGTCACCAAGAACTAATACATGAACAAACAGCAAAGCCGATGGATTTATTATGACATGGTGGTAGCAGAACTAACTGGAGAAGTCAAAGCTTATATTCTATACAAAGAGCTCTCTGGAAGAAATGTTAATAGGACTTCCTATGTAAATGCTACTATGGTCCTAAATGAATTCTACAAAACTGAACAGTTAGGATGCAACTATTTAAAATTTATATAACAACTCACTATGTGAGATGTCATCTTGCACATGGACCCACACAAAGCTCCCCTTTTTACTGCATTTCTGTAAGTATATATATAAAGTATATATATTATACTTTAAGTATAAATATGCAGAGCATATCAAGAGCGAGTTTGCATCTTTGCAGTCCCAACACCACACACACCCACACAGAATGAAAACGTCAGTACCCCCCATGCCTTGCAAGGGAGAGTCCAGAAAAAGTTCCCTTCGATACTGAAAGAAAAAAAAAATGTAAAAACTCAAGCACTAACAGGTTTTATTATCTTTCCACTATAAAGGAAGCTGTTTGTAGTTCTCTCTTGAGTACAACTTGACCTTTTAGAAAATTATTAGTATTTTCAGATTATTTGTGAATACTTTTTCCTTCACATTTCTTAAATGTAGATACAACCATACACCTGCCATCATAATGACCCAAAGATGATCTTAATTTTATGGATACCACCAAAAAAATCAAGGGGATTTACAGAAGCTGATATATTCTCCACCCCCCATTTTTTTCATCACTTTTATTTTTGCCTCTTGATATTTCTCTTTTCTTCACAACTGGCCTCAAGTAATTTATTCTCTTTTGTTTTTACCATAAGCTCTAGACTTCCTTTCATCTTCTTTCCTAAAGGCACTGTTAAAACTGTATTACCTGAAAACTCAAAAACTTTAATCCTTGAGATAGCTGGCTCAAAGCGCTTTCTTGCTCTTACTGTGCCTTTCACAATTTGTTCTTGAATTGATAGAACTGCAGTTTGTGACTTGCAACAGGAAACATTAACAATTTAGATTTTCTGTCCATATACAGCTTTCTACCAAAAAACGCAGTGAGAGCAGCTCTGAGGAGGAGCGCTTGAGGGTGTTGGTGGATGAGAAGCAGAGCATTACCTGTCAATGTGTCTGCAGCCCAGAAAGCCAACTGTGCCCTGGATTGCATCACAAGCAGCATGGCCAGGAGGTCGGGGGAGAGGATTCTCCCTGTCTGCTCCACTCTGGCCAGAGACCTGGAATGCTGTGTCCAGCCCGGGGGCTCCCAGTGCAGGAAGGATGTGAATGTGTTGGAGCAAGTCCAGAGGGGATCACAAAGATGCGCAGAGAGCTGAGCACCTCTGCTGTGGAGACAGGCTGGGAGAGCTGGGCTGCTCAGCCTGGGCAAGAGGAGGCTCCAGGGAGAACCCAGAGCACCTTTCAGTGCCTAAGGAGAGCTGGACAGGGACTTTGGACAAGGGCCTGGAACATGAGGATAAGGGGGAATGGCTTCAAAATGCCAGAAGGCAGGTTTAGATTAGATACGAGGAAGAAATTCATCCCTGTGAGGGTGGTGAGGCCCTGGAGCAGGCTGCTCGGAGAAGGTGTGGCTGTCCCATCCCTGGGAGTTGTCAAGGCCAGGCTGGATGGATCTCTGAGCTATCTGGTCCAGATGGAAGCTGTCCCTGCCCATGGACAGAGGGTGGAACAAGGTGACCTCTCTCCCAACCCAACCCATTCTATGATTCTATGACTTTCACAAAGTTGTATTAAACCCTGATTTGCCAATACTTTTGATTTGGATTCTTTAAGTGACCCAAACCAGCAACTCACTACTGCATCAAGAATGCATCAAGAACTCATACATATCAAGAACACAGCAAAAAGGAACTGCACATACTATAGTTTCAAGAAATACTTACTACTATAAGCACAAAGAAGCTTTCACATGCAAAAGAGCTCAAGTCCTCCAAAAGAAATGTAAATATAGTATCACATGAAACCATATTTCTAAAAGCAACATTTTATTTCATTCCTCATACTTTCATTTTGGAGATGTATATGAAACAATATTGTTTTTTCATTGCTGGCATTTCAACCACTACTTCCCCAGGTGGTTTGCAGTGGTTTGATAAACAAGACATGAACATTTAGACAAAACGTTAATTACCCTCTGTGCTGATGAAACATGACTCAACTCTCCTGTGCAGGGTACTTTGAGTAAAACCAGCCATTGCCATGATAAACTGGATTCTGCAAATCTGCCAATCCTCTGCACCTGTAATACTGTGTCTATGTGTTTTTTCCTCTTCATTCCTGTCCTGCAGCTCCTGAAAGGTCAGAAAATCTCCTTGAATGAACTTTGGTTTACACTGAAAACATTTGCAGAAAGCAGCTTTTTGAGACACTGTAGTTTGCCACAAGGTACTACAGGCTTCTTTCCAATCCCATTAAATACTTGTGGGTATATTCAATGGGATTTAAAATATATTCCTTTTAACACACATATTTCTCACTTGTGAGGCAGCAAGAAGAGCCAGAGGTAAATGTGCTTGTCTCTGTAAACCACTGTATAAGTAGATTAAAAACTTGCCCCAAGGTATTCTGCTCACAGAACTTTGTCTTACATGAACTGCAGACAGTAACATTTATTGTTATTTGTGCTACAGAATTTATAGTTTCCCTGACAGAAGTGCAGAAGGCTAAACACCAGAAGCAAACCTGAAAATTTATCAGGTTTGAGAGAGCTATGAAGCAGTGAGACCAGCAACTGTGCCAGGACTAAGTTAATGCAAGATTATTTGGGGTACAGCCAGAAGCAACCTGGATCAGCCAGATGCTGAATGCTCATTACGTATTATATGTTTAAATAGATAAAACATACAATTTTTAAAGGAGCCCATTTTAAAAACTTACTGAACAGAAACAGCGCTCAAACCAACACTCTTGACTCATGGTTTGCAAGTGTACAAGAAACAAAATTTATCTTCTCATTATTTGCCTCATAATAGATTTCTTTTTCATCATTTCTCAATGCTTGCCAAGAAGAGACAGGATGAAAAGCGTAGGCTTTTCAGATTTGTTTAATTCAGTATTCCATGTTGTTTGCCTAAATTAAAATAAAGATTTGAACAAAAATATTTTCTCTAGGTCTAAAGCCATGTTCTATGTTACATAGGCAGAAATATTCCCTGTATGTGGCAGTGCATCAGGCTAAAGATTTTAATATTTTTATGTTAAGAACCATAAATTATATCCTGTTTTATCATAAATTATAACAGCCTGTTCAATTCCAGTCATTATTAAATTAAATTACATTTTCTCCAGATTAAGTTCCTTTTGACTCCAATGAGGCTATTTAACTTTGTAAAGGAAAGCTGAAACGTCAGTATAAATATTGAAATCCATGCAACTATTTCTAATTTCAAAGCTGAATAGTTCAGATGAAAATTTCTGAACTTGAACTTGGTGTATGTCATTTTACTGACCCCGTTATGGCCCTATTAATTTGTTTTCACTCAGATAGATCTTGGAATTTAATTAATTTATTATTTGTTGCTTGGTTGTATCTTCATTTCTATATTTTCATTAAAATATTCTGTGGAAAATTCTAACTTCAAATATGATTCTGTTAAGATTATAAATAATGTTGCTGGTTTTGATTCACCAGAAAAAAATGATGCCTCTCTCTGAGCAGCAATCAGCTTCCAGCAAGAGTCAGCAAGCTGTACCTTTGGAGAATTATGTGAATGTTGGTAAAAGCCCTGTGTGCAACAGAGAGGGGTACTGGGTGTTTGCAGCAGAATTTGCATCACACAAAATAACTCCTATTTAATGACCAGAAGTAGTAGTTTGGTTTCCTCCTTGTTCACTGTGCAACAAACAACAACATCAATAAAGTGAGGGATTTGGTAGCTGCTGCCAAGGCTTTTCAAGAACCCTCGAATCCAAAATGCAACCTTGGCTCTGCATACAGAGTAGACTGACAGACAAATGCAAAGATGCAGTTATATTTAAAAAAATCTGCTAATATCTCTTATTATGAGATATTCAATACCTCCAAGAAATTCCCTGTCAGTAGAAGCAATGGCCATACAGATAATTTCCTCAAGTGTGATCAGATTAAAAGAGTAAGACAGCAGTGAGTGCAGCACTGTCACGTTCTACACACACAAATAGGTGTTTGTTGTTTCTGTAATGCTCTGTTACAGCTCTAGTGACTACATGATTTATTGTAGAATATTTTAGGAAAGTGTAAGAGGGGGCCTGATTCAGTAATAAAGACCTTGTGCTCTCAGCCCAGAAACATTAGCCAGAAATTTGCCACAAGTAGATATTTCAGCATCTACTAATTTTCTGCTCTTTTGAATCCAATTAACTATTTTAGCATCTACACCTTTGTGAATCACAGAATATTCTGAGTTGGAAGAGGCCCAAAAGGACCATCAAGTGGCCTGCAGACTACTGCCATATAAAAGAGAAACAAGAGGAGCTATACATTTTCTTTTTCTTAGATAAAATTCAAGCTATCTCTTGAAGTATTCAAATAATGTGACACACTTCTAACAGTATTAGTAACAAAATAAGTTTGCAGGTAATTAGTTTCATAGCAGAGAACAAGCTTAAGTTTTGTCTAATAATCTATTAAAAAGACAATGGGGAGTAGCCAGCTAATATGTTAAAGAGACTCATTCAAAGTTTGCTACATGGAAATAAACACTCAAAGGAATCCTTCAATGATCTGCAGCTACTACTGCAACAAAACTAATTGTATAATTTTTACTATATTTACAGGCAGTCAAAAGAAGTAATTTGGATTCTTTTTTTTTAATGGTAGTTGTATTGTCTAATTTTCATCACTGACATTCCCATTTATGCATCACTGCTCCCCCTAAATAAAAAATCCATACACATGAAATTTAACTTAGTGTTATTTTGAAAGAGAAAGAAATCAAACAGCACTAATTTATTTTAACGCTACTCAAAATGTTGTCAGTTTGAAATGCTGCAAAAACAGCTGCTCCAGCTGTACAGTCAGGTGGAAAAAGAGGAGTTGATATAGAGTGTGATAATAAAATCTTCAAATATAATGCTTTCTGAATAGAGTTTTGACCACATAAGCCAGATCTAAAATTTGCAACCACCTCAGCCATATTAGTTTAATTTTCCTTCCAACATACTCTCCAAGGAAGTAAAAATTGAAACTTTTCAAATTAACAAATAAGACACTGTGTCTCAAAAATGTTCCACACTTACAGCAGAACAGGAAAAGAAAGCTGACGTTTAGGGTCTTTAGACATTTAGGAGATCAGGCAAGACAACATTTTTCTGAATTAGCTTTGTACACAACAATCTATATTTAAACAAAACAGTCAGATAAATAAAAATGAATACACTTTTTTCAACAATGTGAGTGGTCTAATAACTTTTAAGAAAATTGACATAAGGCTGAATTTAGACTTCCCTAGCAACTGCTTAATGGGTTTCCTCCACCTAAACAATACATTACTTTTCGCAAGTGTCACATTGCAGGAAGGATTCACCTCCATGCACATGTCAGTGAAATGCTACTCCATATAAATTAACCTTCCATAACATCTGTAGCAGGATTCCCTGAGGAAATAAAGGCTCATGTTTTCCTGCTGACAAGGACAGGCATCAAAAGCTCTGCGAGCAGCCCGTCCTGGCAGAAGCATAATGAGACAGAAGCAGGATATAAAGGTCACATACACAGATATTTTGCATCTGTCTTTCCCAACATATTAATAGCAATTAACTACTCACTTGCAATTCTCTCATTAATTAACAACTGTGCGGCCTCTCTGAGCCCTTGCACACCAGAACTCTGACTTTCATTTCTGAGGAGGAAAATTCTGCCAGGTGAGCAGGGTCAGGAGCCACAACTGCTGATCTCCAGCAAAAGCACACGAGCATTTTCAGTATCAGTTTCTGAGGCAAGGCTTCAACGTGGACAGCAGCGCTTTCCAATTTGATTGTAATGTAAACTCACTATAGTTTTGGCCATTTCAAGAAAAATTGCACACACATCTCCAAGGAAGACTCACATGAATAATTTGATGGAGATCCATCAGTAAAGGAACTTTAAGATTTCAAAGACCTTTCCTCATATATCTGAAGTCGAACTTAATCCATTATGTTGTTGGAGGTTTTATAGTATCTGTAGTAAGGAAACCCAGACACTCAATCACACACATGTCTAGCTCAGGATCTAAGCTGTGATTTACCTGGCAAACAAATCCCACTGAAATCAAAGTATTTTTCTTCAACAAGCACAGGATAATTAGATTCTCTTGGGGTAACAGTGTGTTTCCTTCCATCTGTCACACAAATAAAACTAAAATCACATGAGTTTTGATTTGAGTACATGAATACAAGGAGTGAGGTATCCATTCTCAACTCCATCACACCTCAAAATATTTATATTAGTTCATACAAATATTTATTGTATTTTAAAAATATCTCAAATGCAGATCATCTTGTCTCCAATAATTTTTTGAAGCTAGTGTTTCCTCATCATTTGAAAACAAAACACAAAGTTTAACAAATCATTCCCATGTTGCCCAACTAGCCATCCCCAGTGATATGTGACATGAGATTAATCTACCAAGGAGGAAGAAGAAATGCTAAAGCAAACCAGACTCACAGCAAGAAAAAGTTGAAGAAATTAGATTGTGCAAAGGCTGCCAAGAGCTCCAGGAGCAGATGCAGCCTGCATTTCTAAAAGAAGGAGCAGATGAGATGAAAGAACCATCAGCAGATATATTTAGAAAGTGTGTGAGAACTAGGGAATTACTGAAGGACTGAAGAGAGGTGAATGTAGCACCCACACCACAGCCTTCACTCCAAGCAGCAGCAGCAGCACTGGGACTGGAGCTGTGACAGTTTCCTAGGGCAGGAATGTGCCAGCAGGAGCAGCTGCCATGGCAACACACAACGCCACGGCAGCAGATGGGGAAGAGCAGGGACTGTTTAAGTGTAATAATGAAGTGCTTCTTTAGGAAGGGGCAAGTGGTATGCCCCAGCAGGATTTGTCTGCTCTTCAGGAAAAGCTGCTTGTGGTCTTTTTAAACTCTGCCACCGGGATAACTGATTAGCACATGGATGCTCAGCAGAGGGGTCCAGATTCTCACATGAGTGACAGCTGGGCCCAGGAACAGGCAGCCTTGGTCAGAAGGGTATCAGAGAGATGCAGACAGAGACCCAGGCAAGAGAAAGCTTTAAGAAGTGTTAAGCTGTAAAAGAGGACTTAGAATGTTCATTCTAAAGAGATGCTTCACCCTGTGACATCTTTTCTCCACCACTGCAAAGATTTCCCTGCTTCACTTCTTCTGTTTCCATCTCAAGTGTTCTTTCTCACCCAGTTCACAACTTCACTGGGTCATGCTCCATTTTTTCCCTCTTCCGTCAGGTCTATTCTAATGAAAGAGCACTGGGGGTAGTTTTTTCTGTCAGTCATTTCATGATATTAAAGAAGAAAGAAGGGAATCAGCAGTCTAAGTTAAAAAAAATAAAATTTTAAAAAACCCAACCAACAACAAACACAAAAAAACCAAAACAAACAAACAAAACAAAACACACAAAAAACCCAAACCAAACAAACAAAAAAACCCCACAGCAATTGGAAACACACGTTTTAAAAGCTAAATATATTAACTTACCTGCAAAAAAATTTTGGAACACGAATGTAATCAGAGTTTACAAAAACTCAAATTGCAAGTTTTGAAGACCACACTTTTCAGATCCCCTTCTCAACCAACAAGAGACATTATTTCATGGCCTAAACCAACAGTTTGTACATTGGAAAAAGACCTCTCAGGGCATCAGTTTGAAATAAATATAAAAGAGAAGCAGCTTCAATGAAATACAAATATATTTTAAATCTACTTTCAAACTGAGGTAACCTGGAATACAGTTATCACTAAATACCCTAACCTAATTCCTTGATCCTGTCTCACAGACTCTTAGCCATGCTGCAATAGTGTGCAGAGACACATGATACAGTTTGGTGACCAGAGCAGTACAGCCACGTTAGTGCTTTATACAAATAACCCTCAGTGAAGGGAGAACAAGAAGGCAAGAGGCAAAGAAAACTCAACTATATCCCAAGTAGAGGAAAATACTATTTACAGCCCACACTTTCTTCACTGAAATCATTCAGAACTAAGATACAAATCTATTGCAATTCAGTTATTTATGGTGCTTGTGGCACTGAATCTCTGAAACATCAGAGATCCTATGGTATGATTTCTTATTGACATGGTTTTGGTTTACTTCTTTCTGGTCATGTAGGTCCTGTTCTGCTCAAATCTTTTGATGTCTATCTTCCTCGGGCTGCCAGACTCACATTTCAGTTTCTCCTTCCTGTCCCAGTCCTCCACAATTCTCTTCCCCCTGATTTAGCATTCAGCTCCTCTGAATTTGGGTTAGTTTCCTTCCATGCTCCCAGAAAAGAGGTCAAAGAAAAACACTCTGCTCTCAATTCCAAAGCCTGGGTTCACATCAGCTCTGAGCAAAATTTACAGCTTTGCATCTGAAGAGCTGCTTTTTGAACCAGCACTGGATTTGCTTTCCAAATAGAAGTTTTTGCAGCCTCCCAGGTTTCTTTTTGGAAGCAGCAATACCCAGCATTCAACCCCTGCCTAGTTCATCAGAAACTCAAAAACATGGGTATATAAGATGCATTTGTTTTCACCCAGTGTTTTGTTCACCTTTAAACTAATGCTTCAGCCTCAAAGAGAAGTGTTTGTCTAATAGCAGGGCTCCTAATGAATATTTTGATCAAGGAGTTCAAAGAGTATTCAGGCTCAGGGCTCCTAATGAATATTTTGATCAAGGAATTCAAAGAGTATTCAGGCTGAAATGATACTGCAGAGTGATCAAGGGATCTGTTAAGGCAGAGGGATGTTCTGCAGCTCCTCTCAACATCACTCAGGTGTCAAAGCAGTGACACACGAGGTGATGGTGCCTCACACTCTGCTGTTCTCCCACGCTGTGCATTCCTTCACTTGCTTTTCTCCTGCAGTCTGAACCTGTTTATGCTGACACTGTCGCTCCACTACACAGATCATCTTTCATTTCCAGGAAGCAAACACCAAATCTTGAGGGTGGGTATTGGTGGGAGGACAACCACATTTTGTTTTAAATTAAAAGATTTCTCTCAGATTTCATCTGAAAAGAAGCTGCAAATTCTCCTACATGAGTTTAAAAAGACTTGTCTCACCCCTTAAGCTACTGTAGGACCTCAGGTTAAGCAGCATGGCCAGGAACATGTCAACACTCCACCTCACCAAGCACAATATAGGAAACTTTAATACACTCTATATGAAATACTAATACACTATTTCTATACATTTTATGTTTCATCTGTTTCCTGAAGTTTGGTTACTCCTGCTGTAGTCTGCAACAATATATAGTGAGAGGAGATAATCAATGAGGAAAAATATTTGGACCAGTTTTACATATTCATGCACCTTATGGGGCAAGAGTATATGTGGATGTACTGATTTAAAATTATTAGTAATTTCCTTTTTCTATGTAGATATTTTTCTAATGATTTTTACAGAAAAAAAAAGAAAAATGTTCAAGTCCAAATTTCAACTAATTCAAGTTCTTCACTGGAATTCTAGAAAGAAAATCTCTCATTTTGCAACAAACTGCCAAGCTGACCCAAGATGAGTATTTTCTTTAATAGTCAGTTTTTGTATTTAATTGAGTCTTACCACAGGTGCAGCCTGAGACCTTGCACAGCAGTTCATCCTTTTGCCTGATATGCAGGTTGAACTGCAGCTATTTAAGGTGGCTTCTCTCATTTTTCTTAAATGAAGAAAATCCTATGTGCTTATCAAAAACAAAGAAATAACGGTTCTTTTGAAGAGACAACACATTGAGTTACACACACACTTATTGGCACATTCACTGGTGCACGGAAGTGGATCTGGAATGCACATTTCATAGTAAATGCTTTTAAATAGCTATTCTGAGTAATCAAGATCATTTATTAGTAAGTAGTATTATCTTGTGCTCACTGGCATTCACAGACATTAAGAAACCCTACATTTCTGTTCATTGAAAAAAATACTAAAGTTATCAGTTTATTTTAAAAAACTTTCAGTTAGAAATGTAAAAATATTTTTCTGGGGTCACCCAAATGCCAGATGGCAACAGAGAAGCTTTCAACTCAATTCAGAGGCTGAATTAATCTCCTTAGCACAAATAGATTTGCAATTACCATAGATTAGATTGTAACAGAAAAATAATCTGACTGCGAAATTTAGGTTATTTACAAGGTTATTCAGCCTCAGGAGCTCCAAAAGCTCTCACCAGACACTTCCATAAACCATAAGGAAACAAATTACTACTTTAACATTGCATTCTAACACTAAGCAGTGCTGGTGACACAGACAATACTTGGTTTCAAAAAAAGGGACTCTTAAGAGATTTTACAAATGTGTTACCAATACTCTGAAACTTCCAAATGAAAATACAGAAAGCTTAATGAGGAAAAATCTGAAATATGCAGCAAGTACTGTTCAAAATCAATGTGTGAGCAATTTAAATATCTCCTTTGCCTGAGTATTCCTTCTGGTAAATGTAAATACAGGTTTGATAACAGACACTGATTCCCTGCGTGTATAAAGCATTTTAGCAACATAAGCAACCAATGGCTAGGAGGTGACTAAGAAAATCCAGATAAACTAACAAAAAATCTGGTGCATTCTCCAGATAATCAAGATTTGCAAAGACATTTTAGCAGGAGAACTTCTAAATTTCTGCACATTAATATTGCAAATGTCCTTGGTAAACACACATTTGTCCTTAGTACATACACATTTGTAGATCTTTGACTGAATGCAGAATACAAAACAGCATTCATACTAATAGCTTATAAATACACAACCACTCTCAGTTTTGACTTTGGTTCCGAAGTGTTAAACTATGCAACAACACACTCATTTCTACACCAATACTACATAATGCACTTCTAGTATGATAGAGCCAGAAATTAATGGTTGATGAACTATCTCTGTTTAAGGGTTCTTCAGCTTCCTCTTTTTTCCAGCAGAAAATAATATGTTTGCAAAGAAAAGACACTGCATCTGTGGAAAAATCCTGTATGATTACAGTGCTGAGCAAAGTGCATCCAGCAGTGTGGATGCTGACCCTCCCAGCAGAAAGCATCACACAGCCACCCACTCACTGCCCCTTGCAGCAGGACTGGAAGAGAATTAGAAAAGCCCAAGTGAAAAAAACTTGTGGATGGAAATAAAGATAGCTTAATAAGCAAAGGAAAGAGGAAGGGAAAAGCCAAAACAAGTGTGGGAAAACCAGAAAGCCTTGATACTGCACAAGTGCTGCACAGCAATAGTCAAAACACTGGTTATTATAAACCAGTTTTAGTCACAAATCCAAGATACGCAGAAAATTGGCACCTTAAAATATTATCACAGTTTCACCAGTTTTCAGGACGTCACAGATGGTGCATGGTTTAATTTTATATAACTTTATTCATAGCTTCAAATGATAAAGCTATTTATCTATCTTTCTGCTATCACTCTAGGCAGTGCCAGATTTTGTAACACACTGCATAAAAAAGACACGTATTGCAATTGATTATCTAGATGCTTACAATACTGTAAAATAGTTTAAAAGGTAATTATTGACCATATGTATTTGGCATATGTGTTACATAAACAGATGAGGAGAACCATGGCTCATTAGCACGTTGGTGGCACTTTCTGCTGTGAGGTTGTAAAAGTTATACATTATTGATTGCTAATCAGAACAGCCACCCTGCACACGTGGGGTCCAACTGCTCAAAGGTATTTACAACTCAGCAAGGAAAACAGGACACTTTGTAGCCACTGTAAAACCACTACACAGCTCAATCACACACAGGAGTGAAAAACACCATCCCTGTCCCCATTCTTCAGCTGATTATTGTATCACCACCAAGGGCCAATGCAGAAGATCAGGATCTAACTCAAGACCATTAAGCTTACTCTTGGAAATAAATAATTTCCTAGGGCAGATTTTAGGAAGATGAGCTGCTCTGCAAGGAGTAATGTAACCATTACTGTTTCCCCCCTTCTTCCTTTATTTCCTTGAATTACACTGACCATGACTGCCTATTTACATTTCACTGAATTAGTCAAAATTAGAAAGCCCAGCTGAATTTACAACAATTGCAAGTGAGTGTTCAAGAATCAGAGAAGCCAAGTCTCAACAGGCCTGGATAACATTTCTGATGTGTGAATATTATTTATTCCAATTATGTGAGCTCTATGCCTACTGTTCAAGTTCATAACACCAAAAGATATACCTGAAGTTCTAATTAGGTTTATTCTTATCAGTACAAGACTTCAAATTTCATACTGTCCCTTATAGTCTTTATTACAGGACTATCTTTAGTACTATGTTACATAAGTTTCATGTTACTCTTACACATGCACGTTGTTTCAAAGGCAATGTTTACCTGCTAACACACCCTTCTTGACATGGCTGCTTTCAATAAGATTGATTTCCATCTAACACTGCTTTATACTAATAACCTAACTGAAACACTATTAGCATGCACACACAAAGAATGGATTACTGTTCATCAAGTAACTACATGAATCTCACAACAGAAATAATAATGTAGCTGGAAATCTTTCTGCAGATGAAGATAGACAACTACTAGTTCAGAATGGGCTTTTTTCCATCCAGATACCTGCTAAAAAGATCACTCTGCAGTGCATTTTTAGGCAAATTAAGTTAAATGCAAAGGTACAAGCAGACCAATAGTCTGTTTGTGAGACAGTAGAAAAATATTACTTTCACCCAGGTAGTTTATATGTTACAAATCCAAATGCCTTTCACTTTTTGTACTAAGTGTTCATAAATATCAGGATACACAACAGCACTGCAAATCATCCCCACGGACTATCAGGCTTCTCTATAAAGACAAAAGCACTGGGAGTTTCTCACCACAAGGGACAGGGGCCTCTTCCATGAAACAACACCGATCAATCCTGACAACAGCACCTGGAACAGAAAGCAGAGTTACTAAAGAGGCATGACAGCTATACCAGTGTCATTGAAAACATGGTAGGCAATGAAATCAAGTTAATACACAGTCATGATACGTATTTCCAGAATGATGTAAACCAAATGCTAAGAATAAAATGCTTTCCTTTTATTCTCAATAAAAAAAATAAACAGAACTAATACTGAGCTGCTTTAAAACAAATTTCAATCCAGCTTCCAGATTCACTCAGTTCTGATCAGATCACAAGAAGTCATTAAAACATTTCTTCTCTCCCAGTCCCAAATGTTATCAACATTTGATAGGAGAATAAATGTTTAGGGCAAATTTTCCTGTGGTCTCTTAGCACAATTGAAAATTAGCTAAGAAAAGCGGAGCAATGACAGAACAATCATAAAATCGTACAGGTATCCAGATAAATTAGCAAAAGGGTTTTGTGTTCTGTTTCACCCACCCAAACAACCTCCCCATTGGATGTCATGTTTGAGAGAAGACCTATATATTCATTAAAACGTGGTTTTAGCATACAGATACATTACTCCCTATACTACAAACCAAAAGCAAGCAAGATTCAGACCTTTATACGTCTAAGCTAATCTTAAGTATTTTAAAATAACATGCAAGTTACAGTTGAGATGCTATAAGCTTTACATGCAGTTAAAAATGGAGAAAGAAACAAGAAATGGGGTGAGGGATATCAACACTGGTGTGGGAGAAAAAGTAGTGGAGAGGAACCTTTTCATTAGAACACTGAATTACAAAAATAGTAAAATAGAATCCAAATAAAATGCAAAGAAAATAATGCAAAATGTAATTTATTTCAAGAGTCCAGTGTCATTTTTTCACCTCAGCTTGTGCAAAGAATCTGCATAACAATAACATATACTTAGCATGTCACCATTCCCACTCCATCCTGCTTTCCTAACAATCTTTTGGGTGTAAAAATAGTAGAGCATAATAAACAAAAATGCCTGTATATCTAGGCACTGCAGAAGTGATGTACACTGTACTGGGAACTAGGCTGGAAACAATCCAGTCTAGCGAAGTTTGGTGTGAATGTGGGAGAAGGAGCTGTTGGTTATCTGCAGCAGCTGCACTGTGGAGTGCCCAGTTTAAGCTCTCACAAAGTCTAGTCTGTGGACACTCTATTGTGAGCATGTTTCAAGCATATTTCACAATCTGACAATATCCAAACTGCAGCAGCTATTGAAAACATTATTCAGAAAGACAACACGTGGAAAATGCACCTTTTGGTGTTTTCTTTGGTAGCTATGCCATTAAAAAAGACTCATCAAATGAGGTTTTTTAGTAAAACCTTAGTGTTAGTTTCTAAGTGAAGTAAAAATCAACAGCTGAGAGATAAATGCATGGTAAAAATGAACCAAGACCAGGATATGGATATCAAAGACAGTCCAGATAATGCCTACATGCAAATGTGCATAGTTTGTATTCTACAGCATTTCCTACAGCAGAGAAGTCACACGCTTCTGGATGGTGGCCAAGTGAAGGAAAAGCCGAGAATTCCATCTTGCAGTTAATTAAATGTGCTCACACAGCTATGTTAGCTTATTATTACTGTATGATAACTTGGCTCTGGGCTGATAATCCTGTAATGTGAAACTGCATTCAGAAGGTAAAATGACAAGGTTAGCTAGTTTATCTGCTCGCTGGCCAGCAACATGCTCCCA
Source organism: Rhabdornis inornatus (assembly GCA_013397075.1). NCBI lineage: Eukaryota > Metazoa > Chordata > Aves > Passeriformes > Rhabdornithidae > Rhabdornis > Rhabdornis inornatus. The sequence continues at coordinate 1,976,828 of VWZS01008407.1, read as the reverse complement.
ATTAAATAAATGGGCAGGCTGAAATTGTGAGGTTATTAAAGAAAACCCTTCAGGAAAAGTAAGAAATTGCATTCCAAACCAGAGCATGTATTGATACATAAAATATTCATATATAAATCAGTGTTTCTCAGTCATCAAGTTATATGGTCAGAGCCAAGATACTGTAGTGCACTACCTATGAGTAGCATATCTTTACTTTCATTTACTGTGACCTCCCTTCCATGAATTAAGCCTCTACCCCTCTTATCTTATTTGTGGCATTGCACAGAGTGCAAGAAGGGAGCTGATCTCTTTTGTTCAGCTGAACTACAACTGTGTTTGACCTTTACAGAGGCCTTGTAAGATGAAAGAGGTACATGTGTTTTGGTTTGGAAAAGGAGAGCTTCGTGGCACTCACAGTACTGGCTCTCCATTCAAAAGGTCAAGCACAGCCAGGCCACTTGATAAATTTACACTGCTAACAGACACAAGAACACAGTGTTCCCCCTGTGTCTTTAATTCTGGCATTATAAACAGGTCACTTCAACAATGCTGTCATGTAATTTTCCCACCCCATTACTCCCATGTGTCAGTCATTTGTTACCCAAAAAAACTTATTTTGCTTTGAGATGCAGCTACTTCCAGTGCCAAGCACCTCACATTAACCCACAATGTGCACAGCTATATAACTAGGAAAAAAGCACACAGAGGACATCACATATACATCTAACAGTTAGTTAGAACACACCAAATTACTATCAAAACAGAAATCTACAGACTTCTCTTGATATTGAAGATGACCAGGAATTTAAGAACAAAACAAAACCAAACAAGCCTCCACAAACCCAAACAAACAACAACAACAACAAAAAAAAACCCACAAAATCCCCAAACCCCAACCAACCAACACCCAAAAAGCCCTCCAGTCTTAAGTTTTGTTTTCTCTTCAGTTTATACCTCTAATAAATACAACATTAACATTAAATACAGTTAGTAGAAACCCCACTTTATTTCTATGCAGAAATAGCAATTATTTGAAAAGTAGTATGCAATTTACAGGCCCAAAATATCTTACAGTAGTAACTGAGAATATTCAATAGCACAACATTGCAATCCATACAGCTTCTTATGCTTTTCAAAAATCACTACATCACATGTATTCTGTGCACAGGTTTTTTCTTTCTTAAATAAAAAGTAAACTGGAGTTTGAAGATTTTAACAATCCCTTAACCTTGGCAATGTGTTTTGATTTCACAACTTGCCAGTACGTTCATCTACTCCCTTGGACTCAATTTCCATCTGCTGAATTGCAGTGAACCTCCTCATCACATAATAACTGAAATAATAAAAATATTTAAAAAGTAGCTTTGTCTGATTCCTTAAGGAGAATTCCTACAGATATATGTATCTGCTGATTATCAGAGTGCTGATGCACAGAGGAAAAAATGGAGCACATCAGTGCTGACTTCTGCAGCATTAGAAATGCAGTAACTCAACATGCATATGAAAACTCCATTATCATTAATGCAAGTGGTGCTCATGCATGACAAATATGCATTTATTTTAAAAGGCACATACTGAAGCAGGACAAAACCAGAAGGTAAAATTACTTTCTAGTACAGGGACTGCAAACAAAGGATTAGCCCTTGATGGTGTCTTTTCCAGCATTTAGCATCCACAGTCTGGCGAATCCCTAGAAATTTAAAGGGCTCTGACATTGAATATGGGACAGATCAGATGATGCAGCCTCTTGATGTGTCTTGAATAATCTGCTTTCCAAGTCTCCAACTCCAAGGAGCCAAAATGGCTCTCGTATGTAATACAATTCTCTAGTTTGGTTCCTTTAAACTTCTTTTCTGAACTACATAAATCATATATTTATATAAATATTAATTAAGGCCTCATTAAGTAGAGTAAAACACTATCAAGGTACAAAAAAACTACAGAAATTCTAGGTTACCGATGTCTATGCATTAATTTACTTAATAAAATGAAATTTTCTTCCTTAGTTCTACTTGGGATCTAAAAATGGTTTCCTAGTCTAATCTAGGGGATGAGTTATAGAAAACTCCAAGTTTTATTCTTTATTCTTATTCCTGCTTCCTTGCTCAGCCTGGTACAACATATATCAAGTAATTTGTTTACTTTCTACCAGTTTAGGAGTCAGTCATGTTTTCAGATTGTGAATAAAAGACCAGCTCTCTAATCAATGGATTCAGTCACATGAAAATAAGCATACAAGTTCTTCAAGTAATTGCAGAAATTCCTTCTCAGGTGTCTTCTAAGAACTAAATTTATTTTATTTATGTTTACAGATATCTGTGTACGTGTTTCCAAAAACGTGTGTTGTGAACACAGATAACCCAGAAACCAAAGAGTCTGTCTGTGCCAAGACATCAGACAAACATCATCAGGGTGGGCCAGGCAGAGCAGGCACAGCAGGAACAGGCAGATGGGGCAGGAGGCAGCTGAGTGGAGAGGGCAGGGCAGTAACTGGGCTGCCAAAGGGAAATCCCAGCACCCACAGCACCAGCAAAGCACCTTGTGCTGTGTTCCTGCACAAGGGCCCAAAGCCACTGACACTTCCCAAGGCTCTCCTCTTTGGGCTACAGGAGCAGAGACTATTGCAAAGATTCATTTTGTCAGCTCAAATGTTCCTGGAAGGGTGAAGTTCAAGTATACCTCAACAAATAACATCCCAACTGTCTTTAGGTCTAGGTGTAGCTCAGAGAGTCTGAAACCATGGCAGAAATATCTTCCAGGACTATGCTTCTGTGAAATCTACCACAGCCCTTGTAAAAGGTAGATAATTATTGAACAAAATGCAAGTATTAAATACTGTGTGAGTAATGTCACAACTATCACATACTCAGAGACTATAAAAGCATGACACATTACTACCAGAGCATGAAATCTTCTTATAATAACACTCTCTGCGGCATCTGCAATCCATTAGTGCAAAATGCTGGTAAAGTTAAATACACACAATAGGAAAAAAACTGTGCTGCATGGGAATTAGCTGAAAAGTGACTGGAACAGTCTATCAGTAATATTCCTCTCCATTCCAATTCCTGGAAAAACAGGAAGAATGAAAATCTCTTCGGGTGAGGGTGGTATGAATGTATTAACAAGTACCAGAAGAAGAAACAGGTTTATATATTTCTACAGGCATACACACATACATGAAAACTGTATGGACAAATACAGAATGGTGGCTTGATTTTGGAATGGTCTTCCAAGAAAGTGATCCTAAAGAGTGGGTGCTGATAAAAATCATACCATTACACCACATTCGAACCATTGCAAAAATCAGTCATGGGCTAAGGAGATTTTAGAATATTTAATACAAATATTTATTAGCAAATATGCAAACTGACTGTTCAACATGCAGCTATCACTAGAATCCAGGGACCGCTCTCTCATTTAAAGGCTACACATCCCTATAAACACAAAAAGCACAAGTGCCACCAGACTGTGACCACGAGCAAAAGATCTGGATGCTGAAAGATAAATACAAGCAAGTCAACAGCAACCAGAAAACCACAATGATTTAAGTGCAGTTTTGGGCTACTTTATAAAAAGACTCAGTGTGTTCCTGGCTCACAAACAGTACATCATAGCTTAGTCGCTCTCATTTATCCACTGTGAACCTAAAACTAATCTAATTCTAATTGCCATGGAAACAGGAGCAGAGAAACAAAATCCCTCGGTGCCCCACAAGAACAGGACAGTAAAATTACCTATCCATTGACACAGCTACCAGAATGCATTAAGAGTACACGGTTTTGATCTTATTTTAAGCTCTAGGGTGAGCTTTTTTTGGTTTTCTCTTTGTACTCCCGTCAAATATTCTCCACACCCCTCAGAAATCTGCTCGTTACACATCTATAATTTGTTTCTAGAAGGAAACAATTTGACATACAGAGAAAAACAAGCACTGATGGAGCACATATCCATCAGAATAATATATTTTCCAATTACAAAAAACTTCATGTGTTCTGTATTTTTTACTCTTCTGAGTGGTTCAGAACTGTTATGCTCAGCTTCACTAAAATATGCAAATTTTATTGAAAGCTATGGACAGGGATTTAGATAAGATATTAAGCACAGAGCTGATATGTCAGTGACTCACAATACAGTCTTAATTCTAATCTGGTTTTTATTAAACATACTCACAGAACACACTATTACATTATCTTCTATGCCCCATAATGTAATCCATGAGCATTAATAAGGCACACAGCCATTAGCATAACAGTATTTAAACAGAAAGGTAACTAAGCAGTTTGGAACCAATCCTCCAAGCTTTCAAGTGTACTAGACTGAACGAACCTGAAATAAACAGATGACTGAAGAGTGAGCTCAATATGTGCTGTTTCATAGGGGAAGAGTTTGAACTCAGAACAAAGTCTATGGAGACACTGTAAGGGATAACATAAGAAGATTTTGTGGCTCTTGGACAATTCTCTCAAATTAAAATGAAGTTCCCTCACAACCCAAGCAACTTCCCTTCTATGACCCATGCATGAACCAAAAGAACACAAGTGCTTTGGGTGACACCAGTGGCAGCACTGCTGCAGAACCAGCTGCTGTGTTACACAACATTCAAAATGAAAGCCAGACCAAGCAATCCTGTCACAAAAAATTGATTGAAGAAATATGCTGCCCATACATGATATTTAGCATCTCTACAGTAGCTCATATCAAGTGTGGATAGCTTATCGATTCTTTGAAGCAGGAAGGGTTTACTGAGGAGCAGTCAAAAGCTTAATTAAAATGCACTGAACCAAAGAAATCAGTGAAATTAGAAGCAGTTTGTCCAATATGATGGATCTGTATGCAGGTGGTGTAAACTCAAGTGTCAATTCTTTCTTCATCTGAATATTTATTTTCTTAGTCTTTATGAGCATTCCATACAATAGATTTACAAAGATGATTTCTAACAGGGATGAGACCTCCACACCTAAAAGTATATTGAATTTCCTTTCCAAAACTACTGACACATTTTTAATTGTTTGTAATGAAAGAAATAATGTGCTTGAAATAATTGGAAAGCTATTATGAGTCTATAAAATAAATCATGCTTTACTTCTTTCATAATAGTTACACTCTTCAAGGGCTGAAAATGTGAAAATTTTATCTTAACTCCAGTAATGAAGAATTCCATATTTTTTCAATTACTAAGGCAAAGATATCACCCAGCTATCAGAACTTCACTTCCAGAATTTTCATTTTATGTTTCATTGTATTTAAAAAAAAAAAATCCATAATATTATTGTGACAAAAGAAAAATTGATAAATTTCTTTAGACATTCCCTAATCTGTTTTCACACCAATCTTGGCTTGTATCATTGACTCAGTACAGACAATTATTCTAGAAATATTGTTTCCCAGTAGCATTAGGAAATTAGTAATAATTTAGTAGAAGAGCTGCTGAGCTCTTCCAATAATTATAAGAAAGAAGACTAAGTTTGTTTAGATAACTGAAATGAGACAATGGCTCTTTCAATTACTGACAGAATTTCTCAGGGGATGAAAGCTGAGGTGTATTATAAAGCGATTTAAGTATCAATAACAAGAGCATTTTCTTTGCCTCAGACTCAGAAAGGCTTCCAAATGCACATAAAACAACGTGCAATGCCTCTGCACATCACTAGTGCAGAGTAAGCTCCACTCCTCCAATTCCATAAACCTTTTGGAGCTGTATTTCAAACTGCAGTGCCACAGGGCACATGGAGAAAGATTAATCAAATAGCAATAGACCTCATACTCTAATGAGCATGATTAGTGATTTGCCTCTAGGCCATGCTGCCAGATAAAGGAAAAGGTTAAAGATGCACAGGCAGCAATGAGAAAGGAGCAGAGTAAATATTAAATGGTCAGATCAGATAAAGACTGTCCTCAGCCTACTGACTTCTGTCACCAGGCTCTTGGAGAAAGCCACCTGCACTAATGCATTCACCATCTTCTCTGAGACAATGCTTCCCAGGCAGCCATAACCACCACAGTCTGCTGGTCACCACTTCCAAAACAGGACTTCAGAGGGAAGTTAATTAATTTGGGTAAACACTGGTTCAATTTAAGGATGGACAGATGCCTTCCAAACACGCCAACACACCAGGGGCTCTGGACATGATTTTCATGGCAAGCTGAACATGAGTCAGCAGTGCCCTGGTGGCCACGAGGACCAGGCATGTCCTGGGGGCATCTGGCACAACCTCACCAGCTGGGCAAGGCGGGAATTGTCCTGCTCTGCTCTGGGCAGCCTCACCTCAAGTGCTGGGGGCAGTTCTGGGCACCACAATATTAAAAAAAACATTAAGCTGTTAGAGAGTGTCCAAAAGAGAGCAACAAAGATGGTGAAGGGTCTGGAGGGGAAGCCACACCAGGAGTGGCTGAAATCACTTGGTCTGTTCAGCTGGGACAAAAAGAGACCAAGGGGAGACCTCGTCACAGCCTACAATGTCCTCAAGAGGGGAAGAGGTGGGGCAGGCACTGATCTCTTCACCATGGACGGGACTTGAGGAAGCAGCATAAGGCTGAGCCAGAGGAGGTTTAGGTTAGAGATTAGCAAAGCTCTTCCCCCAGAGGCTGGTTGGGCACTGGAACAGGCTCCCTGGGGCAATAGTCACAGCATCAGCCTGACAGAGTTCCAGAAGTGTTTGGACAATGCTCTCAGGCACATGGTGGGATCTTAACAGTGTCCTGCACAGGGCCAGGAGTTGGACTTGATGATCCTGATGGCCCCTTCTCAACACCTGTCTCCCAAGACCAACTGTATCTGAACTATAATGAGACAAGATCAGGGAAAATACCTGCACCTAGTCCTCTCCAGCCTTAATGGAACAAAATGGAAATCCAGGTGCCATCAGCAGCCAGTAGCCACTGTATGACACTTCCCTGCTCAGAATGCTCACGGGCCTGAACTCCAGACACTTGAAGCCTGTCAGCAGCAAAATGCAAAAACGAAATCATGCTGATACAGAGTCAAAATAGACTGAACAAAGGATGTAATGTGTATAGAATAATTTAGAGCATTACCCCTTTTTAATTATAATAATCTCATTAGTTACTATTATGGACTTAAAATACATTATTTTAGACATGCTGCATACAAGTCGTAAGATAACTGTTTTTGACAACCCATGAGAAAGGGTTATAAACATCTCTAAATGGTTTGGAATGAAAGAGCAAAGGACTTGGGCAAGTAGAAAAGCGTATCACTCCAGCACCAAAAACCAAGCCTGAAGTTCTACACTGCACCCACATGAAAATGAGTTTTCAATGCCATCCCATGGATCAATTAAAGCCATCAAGCTTTACAAAGGGAAGGCACATATTGGAATGATCTAGGGAACAGGCAGGAGCTTTTCTCACACCAAACTCTTGGGCTGCACAGTGACATAGACTTCCAGCTTAAGACTGCAGAACTACTTGGCAAAAGCATAGCTGTTCTCTAGTGAAACCTGATACGTGACGTGCTCCCAAAATTCAAGCCAAACACTAGGCAAGAAGCAAAAGCACCAAAACCTCTGCAATTGAAGTCTAATTCTACTGTAGAGACTTCTTAACCTGTCAGCAGGCAATAGGTTTGGGGAGCACATGACTTGCTCTTTTGGTAATTTTAATACAATTGATTATTTGGGCAATGATAGTCCGAACGCTGAATGAATAAAAGTATAACCTTAGTTCCAAAATCAAAGCCCAGAGCTATTTTAAGTGCAAGGAGAATGTGAAAGAGAGAACCCTATAAGCATTACAGAGCAACTAAAATGTTGTCTATTTTCTCTTCATAAGAGATTCAAAGAGATTACTGATGTATAACACTAAACTCATTTGCACAGCAAGTCGTAATTTATAATAAACGTGGTTGAAATACACAAACTCTGAAACACTGCAGACAGAAAAACATCCTGCATCACAAGGTTGGAAGAGACTTTCAAGGTCTTTGAGTCCAACCCATGCCCTGACACCTCAACTAAACCACGGTATTGAGTGCCACATCCAGTCTTTTTTCAAACACATCCAGGGATGGTGACTCCACCACCTCCCCAGGCAGACCATTCCAGTGTTTGGTCACTCTTTCCATAAAAACGTTTTTCCTAATATCCAACCTATATTTCCCTTGGCACAGCTTAAGACTGTGTCCTCTCATTCTGCCAGTGCTGCCTGGAGAAAGAGACCAACCCCACCTGACTGCAGCCACCTTTCAGGGAGTTGTAGAGAGTGATAAGGTCACCCCTGAGTCTCCTTTTCTCCAGACTAAACAACCCCAGCTCCCTCAGCTGTTCCTCACAGGGTTTGTGTTCCAAGCCCCTCACCAGCCTCGTTGCCTCCTCTGGACACGCTCAGGTGTCTCAAGGTGCTCCCTAAACTGAGGGGCCCAGAACTGGACACAGCACTCAAGGTGTGACCTCACCAGTGCTGAGTGCAGGGGAAGAACGACCTCCCTGCTCCTGCTGGCCACACTATCCCTGATCCAGGCCAGGAGCCATTGGCCTTCTTGGCCACCAGGGCACACTGCTGGCTCATGCTCAGTCAGCTGTCGATCAGTACCCCCAGGTCCCTTCCTGCCTGGGCACTGTCCAGCGACACCGTCCCCAGCCTATAGCACTGCAGGGGGTTATTGTGGCCAAAATGCAGGACTTGGCACTTGGACTTGTTACACTTCATTTTATTGGACTCCACCCATCCATCCAAATGTCCCAGGTCTCTCTGCAGAGCCTTCTTACCTTCCAACAGATGGACACACACTCCCAGCTCAGTGTCGCCTGCAAATTTACTGATGCAAGACTCAATGCCCTCATCCATGTCATCAGTAAAAATATTGAACAGGACTGGCCCCACCACAGACCCCTGGGGGACACCACTGGTGACTGATTCCCAGCTGGATGCAGCACTGTTCACCACCATTCTCTGGACCCAGTCAGTTCTTACCCCAGCAAAGAGTGCTCCTGTCCAAGCCATGGGCTGCAGCTTTTCCAGGGAATGCTGTGGCAGACAGTGTCAAAGGCCTTGCTGAAGTCCACATACACAACATCCACAGCCTTTCCTGCATCCACCAGGTGGTCACTTGGTCATAAAAGGAGATCAGGCTGGTCAAACATGACCTACCCCTCCTAAACCCATGCTGGCTGGGTCTGATCCCCTGGCCATCCTGTAAGTGCTATGTGATGACACTCAGCATAAACTGTTCCGTTACCTTACCAGGCACTGAGGTCAGGATGACTGGCCTATAATTACCAGGATCCTCCTTGCCACCCTTTTTGTCTACAAGATACATCTATATTGTCACCTGTGGAGGAAGTAAAAATCTAGAAAAAGTGATTCCCACTGCCATGTGAAGCATGTTTGTTTAACAAGGATTACAGATTAACCAGCATTATGTCTGATCTTTAGATGTGACATCATGACCAAAAATTAATTAAATGTTAATTTCATATGGCACAGTCATTCACATATAGGCATTAGACTGAGCAGTGTTTTATTCTCTTTAAAACACCTTCTTAAATACCTCCTAAGAAATCACTATAACTTTATCTGATATTAAATGGCTAGGCTCAAATATGACTATTTTCCCACTTCATCACACAGTCAGATGTCTTAATTTAAAAGAATTCCGCAGAGTCAAAGGCAAAGAAAACTGAGTAAGCAGTACATCAAACTCAATTATATTTCAAAGACAGGGCCTCTTTGGTTTGTTCTACTTCTCTCTGATTGCCTGCAAAAAGTTCACAAAGAAGCTTTGAAATTACCATCCCAGTAAGATTCCCACACTCTCAATGTTTGTGTTACTGCAGCCTGGCTGACCACAGACTCAACAAAAGCCTAACATATTGACTTTCATAAAAGCAGCTATATTCCTACTACAGCTGGAGATACTTTATTCATTAAGACAGGATAAACTAAAAACAAGACACAGAGACTAATACTTACTTCTAAATGATTTAGGGCTATTAAATTTTATGCACACTAACACAGCCTAAAAACTTTTCTAACTTGTAACTTTGGCATCTAGATTCCACCTTAATTAAATAATTTTGAAAATTAACTCTCAAAACCCAAGACAGTGGGATGGTATTCCAGAATACGAGGTGTCACTTGTCTTTTCAAAAAATACGCTTGATTTTACTGAACTTAGGCTTATGATAGAATGAGATAGTGACTCTGCACACAATATCTGGTTTTAAAACCATCTTCTCACTATCTTTCCACATTATCTTTCCAGAATCACCATCTGAGAAGCTAAAGTTTTATTTTTAAGCTGAAGAATGCAGAGAGAGAAAGACCTCTTCTGCTCAGGCCAGCAGCTTTCTTTTTGTACACATGGAGAATGTTGACAGGAAAACAATTACAGCAATGGCTGTTCTGACACAAGTATCAAAAGCACTTAACAGAGAAACTTGGCTTTCTAGCAATATCGAACAGACCAAAGACCACACTGAAGCCTGTTGAATAATGGATAGGAGAAATTCAAATTGAGTTCACCTCAAACACCTAACTGGCAGCTAGTGTGAAGAAAATCAGCCCCAGTACTTCAGAGCTGTCAATGAAGACTCTCTCAAGTTATTGCTATTGATTCATAGGAACATGACAACCTGTGTCGTGTTTCGAGGAGTCTCTGGTTAGGGGCTATATCAGATACTGGTGACTTAACTGGGAAATATTCTCCACAGGACAATCTTTACTAGCAATTAAACCCTATCTTGTGCCACAGTACATACACCACGACTAACATAAAGACCACAGAACTGTGGCAATCCACTACAAAATTAGTAGAACAACAACGTTGGGAGGCTGGGAAGAGGGGGCAGTTTGTTTCTTTCGGGGTTGTGTTTTCTTTGTTTGTTGTTGTGGGTTTGGTTTTTTTTAAATAGAAAAAAAAATCAATGCCAAGGAAGCTGACAGAAAGGACAAGGAAAGAGAAAATAGCATAACAATAAAAAGAATAGCTCTACACACAAAAACAAAGTCACTGAAAAATGTGAAAGTCACATTAATAGAAACTACATTATGCAAATAGTCTGCTATTCCTGTCTCATTCGTCAACTTGGGAAACATAGATATTGAAAGCATCTAGAATGCTAATGATTTTCACTAGACAAAAAGTCAATTAGAAGATTCAAAGCTTGTTGAATAGGATTCAATTTTCCCACAGCTTCCACAGCTTTTCCATATACAGGTATAAGAGATATCAGCTCAAATCAGCCTCAGCTACCTGAGCTCACACATACCAGCGAGATCAGAAATCCAGAGCTGGAACTTTCCTGCTCTTCTCACACGGATTCCAGCAGAAGGTGAGTCTCAGACTCATGGCCCTGCATGTGCAAGAGTACCTGCACTGTGCATGCACACAGCTGAGGTGCCAATGTGCACTGTGTGTTCTCACTGTGAGAGCCAACTCATTCACAACTACAATATTCTTTTCATAGTGAAGTTAAACACCAAAACAAGGAATTTAATTAATACTTCCAGAAAAATATTCTACACCAAAAGAAAAAGTTATGACCAAATCTAAAACTAGAAAAATTTAAAAGTGAGAAGAACTTCTGAGTTCAGGTCAGTAAAACCAAGTCCTTCATCTTACCAAAAACTTTTGCTGACTTTATGCCAAGTTATATACAACTACTGCTACATTCCTTTCAAACCAAAAATGCAGACCTAATCTACAGAACAGAGAGCAGAGATCCTAACAAACAGCATTTGTCAACACCATCCAGAGCCAGAAAATGAGCAGCTTGCCCAGTGTATTTCTGAGTTATTTCCCCTTTAGAACTCACCTTTATTTATATAGCACACTGTACAGTTTCCCAGGGAAATCATCTTGGTGCAGGAATGAAATATAGCAACTGTAAGGCAATCTGTAAATCAGTTTTTAAAAAACTCATCCAGCTCCTATAAAGAATCAAAATGAGTATACAGAAAACTCCAATAAAAGAGCCTCAAACCAGTCCATGGGTGCACATGCATAATTAGGCATTTGTATTTAGTTTTTGTTAAGTGCATTTTGCAAAGCTGAGGAGTGCTAAATTGGCCTCAATACAAGACAGTCCTGAATATCAAGTGACTCATTCTGCAAGAACAAATAAAGGGAAGAAAAGAGGAGTGAATTGCACCAGAGCATCTAAACCTGGCATATGTCAGTCTTGCTGAACACCCTAGCAAAGTGCCAGTGGAACACGAGGAAATTTTAAATGTCTCAGTGCAAAATCACTTTAAAGGACCCAGCACAATCCAGAGCAATCCAAACTGCAGTGCCTTAGGTCTCAGCTGAGGACCTATGAGCTGGATAGCACCTGCATGGATTCAGAGCCTTGCTGTCCTATGCCAGTCCAGCAACACTAGCACTTCTCAGCTGCAGGACTGGATACAAGATTAGCCCAGAAAATGAGATCAGAATATCAAAGACCAAACAAAACACACTTTTGCTGATTGTGGAGTCAAAGGGATCAGGGGAAGAGACCTGGGACACAGAGAAACTGAGAATTATAACAGAAATTAATTTCGATCTTGAAGGTGGCATGGACATCATCAATTAATCACAGCTTCTGCTTCACTAAATACTCCTTAAAGAAAGAGGAAGAAAGAAACTGAATAGGAAGGAACAATGAGGGCCACCAAAAACAAAAGACAATAATATCCAGCATTCAGAAAGTATTATTGTGGATTGGGAATCTTTTTCATTTTAACAATTCTCTCAATAAACAATTCTTGCAAAAAACTTCAATTACTTTCTTAAAATGACACTGATTTTGTTCCCTGGGATAGAAAGAAATCATCCTATTCTCAGTCATTTTTATGTTTCAGCATATAAAGGAACTTTCATCTATAAAGGAACTTTCATCTACATCTTCTCATCCCACTTCCTTCAGAATTTTCTTCCAACTCATTGTAAAACTGTTCCCAGACATTACAGATCCCTCAGAACAGCATGCAGCATTAAGCCTTGCTTTAGACCCGGATCACACACCATAGAACCATGTACTTTTTTTCATAAGGTTATGAACAGTCAGACACTCAATGGCTGAAGACATCACCTAAGGAAAGTCTAATGACATGAAAAGAAAAAAAAAAAGTAACAGAGTTACAGACTCAGAAAGAAAATACGAAGGAAAAAGCTGGAAAGCTTGGGTCTTTTTGCAAAGAGTAGGTTTCCTGATTCTGGAATTTACAAATCTTTGTCGCTTAAGTAGGTCATCTCACTTTTTCATGTTTCAGACTCTGCAAATTAAGACAGCTCTTTGCTAATCCACTGTAATGTTGCAAAATTTAATGAACTTAGAACATTTTATACAGCATGTCAGATTCTGCTTGTAATTAACAAGTTGTACTGTACTTACTAAAAATAATTTCAGAAGACACACCTTTACAGATCCATAATTCACCCCTGCTGCAGTCACCTCAGAAGGTTCTAATTCTCTCTCCTTGTGTCCCCACTATGGAAAGGGCCACAGAAATGTGGTGGTGATAGAGGGACTCTCACTCATGTTCTAATTGTTTTCATCAGCTTCTTATACTGCTAATAACTACTTTGAAGGACACAGTACTTCTTTATCCACAACAAGTGAAAGACAAAGAGAAGCATCCTTCATTTTTTCAGTCTTTATATTACAGAAAGGCCTTAAACCCAACTAGTTCCAGAATTCCAATACAGCTTCACAAGAAACAGTACCAAGAAATACTACTGATCATTTTTCAGAACAGTGGCCTTAGAGCACAAAAAAAAACTGCAGGAGAGGCAGCAAAATTGTTACTGCTGTTCATAACAAGAAGAAAAAAAGACAAAATCTGTCCTGTCTCTTCCCTCTAGACTTCCTATCCTACTTCCCATCTTGAGACATGGAAATCAGTAGCAGCATCAAGTGGATTATTAAGACAGGAGGTAGAGATCATTGTCAATTCTCCATAGAGTTTATTTTTGTTTTGGTAAGTTTTTTGTTTGGTTGGTTTTAAATTCACACACACACAAAGAGCAAAAGCAGATTACTGCTAAACAGGGAGCTCTGCAGCAGGCAGGCACTAGGGAAATGGGATATGAAAAAAAAGGGCCAGAGAAGTAAGGTCAGAAAACTGTCATAAGTCAGTAGTAAAGTCAGAAAAATCAAATTTAAAAACATCATTAAAACTAAAAGCAGTACTGTAACAATTAATGTAAGTGCAAAAAAGTGTATTTTTTTCTAGGAAGCAGCCAAAAATGAAATAAAGCACTTGAGATAAAAAAATATGATAGTGAGATTTAAAATATTCTGTTGCATAGCTGATAATTTATCCCCTTTAAAGTTTAATATTCAACATGAAAGCTAAGCTATGTCTTTTGCAGATATATTCTGTAAACTTCTGAAAATGTCTGAAAGATGAGTGAAACTATAGAGAAGCAACAGAGATGCTGCATGACAAATGCACATTTCACAGAGGAGTAACTGATGCCAAGTGATGCAGATTGCAAAACTTTCTCATTCTTGCTTCAGCAGTTCTGCAGACCATGCTCAGTGAAACATTGCACTGCTGCCTGCCCAATTAACATCTCATTTTATTGTCTCAGCAGAGGAAAAAACCTACTGCACTGCTGCTCTTAAAACACAGAAATAATCCCTTGCTATATCTCAAAATATTATAGAAGTTTGTTACTCAGGTTATCACCAAATATGATAGAGGGTATTCTGAACCCATATTTTACACATCAAAATGTTGAACCACTGCGTATTCAAAGATAATAAGCCTTTGTTTTTAATTTTTAGGATGATTTTGGGCCTTCCACTAACTACAGACACCACAGGTTTAGAAAATGGTTATCAAATCCCCAAACTGACAGAGAGCAGGCTTAGGTTAGGTGTTAGGTAGAAATTGTTCCCCGTGAGGGCGGTGAGGCCCAGGCACAGGTTCCCAGAGAAGCTGGAAATGTTCAAGGCCAGGTTGGATGGGGCTTGGAGCAACCTGGGATAGTGGAAGGTGCCCCTGTCCATGGCAGCGGGGATGGAATGAGATGAGTTCCAACCCAGGCCATTCTATAATTCCACTATATAGATAATGCTCCAGAATCCATGACTCTTGCTATCCCACTGATAGCAAACTCTCATAAAAAGTCATCAATTTCTTTAAAATATCTTCCTGAAATATAAGAGAGTAAAAAGCTGGGATCTGGTACTCTGTTCCCATATCACAGTTACTCTTGTATTCACTCAAGTTCTTGTCTCCCTTTCTGACAGAAAGGTTATGAGTACTCAAAAAAAATTAATAAAATCATATGTACGATTTTGAAATTGGCAATAAGTTACCCATTTAGCAATTGTAACCCAGGGACACAAAAATGTAATGGTGCTGGTTTTAAAAGAGTCAAAGAAAAAGAAGTTTGCCACGTTCTTAAATACTCTCTTATCCATCAAGCAATTCTGTAAATAGTAGTACAGAACAGAAATGTGGTCTGAAAAGCTCCTTCAAATTTATTTACATCTTGGGTAAGCTGAAGAAACCCAGACTTTTTCTGCCTCAAGATCTCCAAGAGAGGTGATCAGCAAGAGATGCTTTCTCAAATCAGTCACTTGCACCGTTTTATTTTCCTCAAATATATTTTCCCCCTAATTTCTCACCTTTTCTTACTTCTCTGCAGTCTGCAGGATGTGCTTTTAACAGTAAAGAAATCCTGAGCTCTAGGTAAGCCTCCATACTGAGCATTTTAGTGAGTCAGTCTGTGCAGGACATCACACTGCTTTCCTAGAACTCACTGTCAATAACTGGAAACTAAAACCATGTTTTTTCTTGTGCATTTAGTGATTCTACAGGGAGGCAGTAAACTATCTTTCTGTATGGCTTGTCATTTTTAAGCTATAAAATCCATCTCCACCTTACACATGAAAAGAAATCACTAACATATCAAACCTTGATATTAGTTGGAATACAATCCTAGCCTAGAATTTTCAAAGCAGATGAAGCAAATAAGATTCAACACTGAAAGGAAATCACAATAATTAATACTTCTGAACTACTCTGAAAATTTGAATCTTCATTCTTCCTTTTCCTGAAAATGACAAACAATATACATTTATGATTTTACAATACCTGTCAGTAAAAGGCTATCATTTGTTCTCTGTTGCATGCCAAATACCTTTAAAACTAAAGCAGAAGACTTTTAACTAGAAAACTATTAAATATTCAAAGTAATTTTCTGTTACAGCTCAAGTCAAACATGACTTGAGTTGCATAGTGCTGGCTTCCAATTCATAAATCCTTTTAGCAGTGTTATATAAACACAACAGAAAGTAATTTTCTCCAAGTATCTGTACAGTAATTCCTCTGAGGAACAATAAGAGAGAGAATAGAACCAGAAAACATGTGCAAGTGTTAATAACTGGCAGATTTACAAACATGAAACATCCTACATACTTATTAAAAAATCATTTCAATGACAGCTATTACCTACTACCAAAAGCAGCTCTGATGAACCAGAGACTGTCAGGTTATTACAGCATGGCAAGAGGATCACGTTGGGACTAAACCAGAAAGACAAAACTGGCTGAAGCCAAAGAGGGCCATGTAAAGCTTCTTCCAGCAACACAAAGTCACAAGACTTGTCCATTAGCTATCAGGAAAGCTCTTCTCATGAAAAATTCTCCAATCTCCTTCATAGAAAATACCTTTGGAGTTTTTTTTCAAAAAATGGTAGTTATGACGAGTTATTCAATACTTTTAAAAGATTCAGGGTATGAATGTAAATCAGAATTAATAAAAAAGCCTGAGATGAATTTGAGCCCTTCAACTAGGCACGGCCTATTGAAACACACAGCACCACAAAGTGGCACCAAACCCACCCAAATCTCCAGCTATAACCTAAGAGTTCCTGCACCTCAAAAAGCTATGTTATGTGGGATTTGTGCAGCTTACCAAAACAACATGTTTTTAACAGCAGTGTCTACACCCCCAGGCAGTGCAGGCCAGCAGGAACTGAGCTCTGAGGAACAGATGCTGTTGGGAAGCTGACATCCACACCATCCACGGCTCTAAAGCATGGCTGCTTTGGCAAGGTTTGTTTTGGTTCAGTGCTTGTGGGGGTTTGTTTGTTTGTGGTTTTGTTTGCTTGTTTCATGTTGTTTTGGTTTTTTTGCAGTAGGGTAAGGGGGTTTTGTTTTTTTGTTGTTAGTTGGGGTGTATTTTGGTCGTTTTGTTAAGTCTTTAGAAACAAGATCTAGCTCTAGTCTGAGCCCATGGATTTAAATGCCCATCCAGAGCCAGGCAGCATTAGAGATGCTGTGGAAGCACCCTTTCCAGTTTAGTGTTATCCAGTCTGCAAGCTCAGAGAGCTCCAGAAGATGAATCAAAGCCCAGTGTGCATAGTTCATTCTGAAAGTGCACATCTGAACCCGTACAGCTCTGTGGAGACACACTGAGATAACCATCCACACATGACCTGAGGCTGGGAGACATGCTGGTACCACAACCAACCTAAGAACCTTGAAAAGTGAAAAGCTAGTATTTCAAACAGGAAATTAAAAGATGTTTGCCAATGAGGATGCTCTAACACTGCTGAAAAGTAACAAACTCAAGAGAAGTAAGGTATTAATACTTCAGTAAATAAGGGGGCCCTTACTGTCAAAAATGGGAAAACGGCAGAAAAGGACCTGAGGGTTAGTTTCACCAGGAATCAAAATATAAATAAGAAAGGGACAGAGGAACACAGGGACACAGACAGCATCTGGGAGCAAATTTGCAGGAGTGTCATACATACAGAGTGCACAGTATCCATTCTGCTGCCATAAGCACTGATGAAGACTCTCAGCAAGAATGCTCAGCCCAGCTTGCCCACATTTTATTAAATATACCCAAATACTGTAGAGAATGTAGGTCAGAAATAAAGATGCAAAGAGATTTAGAAAATTACTTATAAGTGAGGTTAGAAAGTTCTGTATGGTTTACCCAGGCTAAAGAACAGTAGCATTTTTCTGGTGGGTTAAAAAACCTCAACAAATTAATACCAACAGAATAATTTGCCCTTGTGTCCACCACATATGCATCAAAAATTATCAGAAGCTTAGCTTGCAGAAAAAATGTACATTCCATAATAGAATATATAAAGTTAATGTATGAGATCCATACTAGCACAGGATTAGTTAAGTGCTGGAAGATGTAATAAACATTACACAGTTTCCTTTATTACCTAACTTTAAGAATATCTAAACAAACACCCAGCTGGAGATGCTGCTGTTTAGAGATGGACCTCACAGTGAAAATAGAGTAGATGAGCTGTTGAGACCCATGCCAGGTGCACATTTTTTTAATTTTATAATTTCTGTACAAAAATACATTCTTGATGTTTTATTTTAGTGTGTGCATACATACAAGTACAGCATCAAAATATGTTTGTAATACTAATTTATTTTCTAATTTACTTTTATTAAAAATGTGCATATATTTATTGGACAGTACTGTCTGTTAAGAGAACATCATAATTCTCAGAGAATGCAGTTTACCACTCCTTTGGTACATTTAGTCAGCTTTGCTTGCACACTTACAGTGAATTGGAAGCAAGGAAGGTTTCTGCGTACTCTCCAGCACCAAGTATCTCACTCAGAGATTTAGTTACTACCATGCCCTTCTTAAATCTTATATCAATGCCTACAGTTAAAACTTCTGAGACTCCCAAATTCTTTATCAAACAATTTAATGGTGAAATCAAGCCTAGGTCTACAAGTTAAAACACAATTATCAATTAATCTCTAAATATAGATCGACTATTAAAGGACCAGCTGGCATTTTAAAATGATGAAAGCCAACACTGTTCTTTGGCACCAGCACTAGCTGATGTTGCTAAGCTACTGCTGCTGCCCAGTTAGTTACACACCATCAGGTATTAAATTCATGCAGGGTACTAGGCTGCAGGAAAAGAGAAAAAAAAAAACAGAAAAGGAAAAAAACTAACAAAAAGAGGAGAAAACACTCAAAATATAGTCTTATGCCAGTAAAACTCGTAAGTCAAGTCTTGCCATCTGAGTCTATGAAGTGCAATATAGCTTATGCCCATGATGAAATGATATACAGAGAAAAACAATCACCCTTTGGTGCCATTTCTGAGTCCATGTCATCTTTACTTGCCCTGTTAATTTACTTCAAGCTCCTTTTACTATAACACAGGGATTTTTTTTCTATAATGTAGATAAGTTTTTGTTATATACCTACATTTTGATGAGACAATTTTTATTTCTGCCAAATAAATTTCTTGAAAAGAGTTATAAGGATTTTCTGCTTCTGTGGGTCAACAGGAGCAAATGGAAACAACTGTCAGAAAGGATGATCATTTTTCTGGCAGTTAATTAGAGATAATGAAGATGAAGATCACTGCTCAAAAAATTTCTTGTGAGTTTCTGGCAGTTTCTTTGAGATTATATAGCAGCCTTTTCCTCATTCTTTCATCACTGATCACACTTGTGATTTGCAGCCTTCAAATCCAAACCTGCACTTACTCTTAAGCAGCCTAGCCACCCCAGGTGGCATCATTATACTATTTAACAAACTTGGAGAACACTCCAAATAGCCTCCTAATCACAAACATCATCTCCACAGTGCTTTTTCTCAAGCTTGACTCCATTTTTATTTAGGACATTACTTTCACACCCTTAGCAAAGCTTTGTCATTTGGAAGCCAGCCTTTTATCTGTGTTGGTGCAGGAGGAGATAATTCTCCTGGTAGAAGACATTTTTGACCGCTAAATAATCCGGTCCTCCCCATCACACACTGCAAGCACTAACTTTATGATTGTGATGTTTCTTCCCCTCCTCATACAATTAAAGTAGGAAGAAAATTATTAAGATCAATTACAAATGTAATGCTTTGTGGTTTAGGGTTTTTTTTGGTTGGGTTTTGTTTTGGTTGTTTCCCTATGGTGAATGCATAACCAGCTAAAAAACTACACACCATATTTAACCATTTTTTACTCTCAGTCAAAAATCAATTGGATTCTGCAAACTTTCCTTTGATCAACACTTTCTAGGAAGGAGCTAAATGAGAGAGAGCAGTGGAAGAGATCACAGCTCTACAGAACATGACAGAAAGGCAGGAGGTGTTTAATTTACTGATGGAAGGGACACTGGGTAGCTGCATTCAAGCACAAAGGTTGTTGTGAGCTGGGAGCCAAGGCAATCTCACAAAAGCACCAGGGCACAGCTCCCAGCTGCTCAATACAGGATTGGAGACCCTCATTCCACAGACAGAAACGTTACTGTCAAAACTGTGATATTATTATTCCATCAAGCAAAAGAATTTTCTTGCTCTCACTTTTTTTCCCTCCTGAATAATTGTCCTCCATTTTGTAGGAAAACAAACAAATCAACAAACAACCCCCTAGAGTCAGTACATCCTTAGAAGATCATCTTCCAGCTTACCCTGTTCTAGTTTGTTTCAACACCATATTATGAAATCCCCACTATATGTATTAAAAACCCAACTCGAACAACAAAACATGAAATCCCAGGGGAAAAAAAAAAACAACAAAACAAAACAAACAAAAAAAAAAAACCAAAACAAAAAAAATCCCCACTAAGCAAGAAAAAACCCAAATGAATTAACAAAAAAACAAGCCACTGACAAAAACTAAATATCTGGGCAGAATTTCCATTTATATTTAAGAGGGTTACTTCTATACGTTTGCTGTTCCACAGGATTATCAACTGTGAACCTATACCTAATGCTACTATTACAATCCTAGATTTCTAGGAAATATTCCTTGCATTGTCTGCTGGTACATTCCTTAAAGCCTTGCTACAGACCACTGAGTCAGTAAAATGACAAAATTCATTGTCCCTGCAACATGCCCCAGCTATTTTTTAAAAACATGGGTAGATTAAGATAGAAAAGTTTTAACTTCTCAGGCAAAGAAGGGCAAGAACTATTCATCACTATTATGTTTATTAGAGTTCCCTCAGCACGTTTGTACAACCCTGTTAGCCAATGGTAGGGCGTATTTAGAGCTCACTAAAATAACAGATCATCACTTGTCAGATGTGGAAGCACACAGGGAATGGAGAGCACATTTCTTAAGCAAGTTCTTTGGGGATTGAGGAGGTGTGAATCTTGTCTGAGAACACGCTATTTGCTTATTCTCATCTTCCCACTCCTCAGGCATTTCAAGTGGCAACTGGGGAAGCAAACATTTCTCCCAGTTAAATGACCAAGGTATTCTTTAACAGACACCAAATACATAGATTTTTAATGCATTTCATTGCCTTACACTGAAGTTAGTGCCTGTGTCTGAGAAATCCAGTAAACCATACTCCATCCAACTATAACTTTACTAACTAAAACAGCTGTATGAGGTATCTTTTTCCATGACAGAGAAACCACCTTCCTTAATATGCAAGCCTACCTTGTTTTTCTCAAACTATTCACCAACAATTTAGTTGGAAAAGAATGGAATCCTTTTTTTCAGATGTGTTTTTAAAATAGTAAGTTTTCATCTCCTTCAGGATGATCTCCTCAGAAAGATTTTTTTTTTTACTTCATCCAAAGTATCATTATATGTATTTATACCATTAAGCCTCCCATTTCTACAAGAGTCTATTGATTAATATAATCACTGTGCCTTATTGTTAATCCACAGGCTTCTTGTGGGCTTCTAACAAATACAATTACACTGACTGTTGAATTTCCTGCTTTCAGAAAACAGAACACTTCACAAAGCCTCAGATTATTTTTAAGTGTAAGCCTTTCACGTCCTATTCACCTTTGGCACGTGGTCTGCGCCACAAGTCAGAACTTCACATCCATCAGCTTTGTTTGGTGCTGCTGAACTGCCAGTGAGGCAGGATTGAAGATAACTCACACAGAGCCCATCTCTGGCTGCTCCTACAGGGTTCCAAGGGAGCAGGGGCTGGACACACCCATGCTGACAGGTGAAGAGAGCTCTGCAGCAGCTGGGGTGAAATCCTGAGCTGTTCCTTTCCACTCTTGGCTAAGGAGGGAACTTACTGCCTGAAACACATCACAGTTTCAATGCTGCATTCTGTAATGTTTTACTCAAAACCAAAAAAAGCTGCAAAAAAGCTGCTCCTACCACTGCTCTCATTCACCTTCTGGAACTCTACACAAGAATTACATCAATAACAGCTAAAGTGTCTAAAACACTGATTCCTGAGGCACTTAGGCTGGAGGCGAAGGAGGTCAAAAGGAGGTCTAACATTTCTGATGTTATATGGTTAACAGACAGACACAAGACATCAGAAGTATTTTTAGACCTTTCTGAATCAGGCAAATATTGTTTAAAACATTGCTCTAATTTCTAAATGATCTAGTTCTCAAGAATTTGGGCTATAGCTCATTACTAGAGCATTCAATTTTGCATTAGATTCTTTTTCTTGATTCAGTCAAATACAGTAGAGCCAAGGAAATATATTGTTTGGGGACTCCCATATGGTTCCTAAATACAATATACCTAACTATAGACAAAGAAATCTGATTGATTTTTATTTTCCAGGAGCTCTAAATGTTAGTTCATAGAATTATTTTTCCGTGGGTAAAATTCCTCACAGACCTATCTTGCTTCATTGTTGTTATATAAATCAAATCATTGATGAAGGGAAGAAATCTTCAGAATCCCAAAATAACCTCCAAAAATTAAAAAAAAAATGCTTGTTGCAGAAATAGTCAAGATTGAAAAGTAACTTAACTGTAACTCTCAAATTGACTCTTTTTTTACCCATTATTTCTTATCTTCTCTAATTTTCCAAAACAGGTTAATTAACAAGATAATTACTTATATAGTTAGGAACCAAAACAGCTGATTGAGGCAAAACCTCAAGCTAACCCCAAACAATTCATACTGGAAGGCAAGTTTTTAAACAGACAGGACATGAGAAGGAACTATCAAGTGGAAAGACATTACAATTTGCCTAGTGATGAATTCTAGTCCCAGAAGCAAAAAGGGCATTGCTGCAGGGGAAGGTACAAGGTCAAAAAAGTAGAAAATGGTTTTGCTTCCTTCTACCTGTTACTTTAGGTTCACAAACCAATGATGGGTATGATTAAACTCTTCAGACAATCCTCACCTAGGACTGACAGGTATTGGCACTGGGGACCACTTTTCCTAATAGCTGGGTTGATATTCAGTCTTTCAGACACCTGATTCACAGGAAGGTTAGTGAAGGAAGATGAGCACATGGTCTCTGGTGGACACCAAATGCCACCAGATATTGGCCTGATATTAGTTATCCTTATTATCCCTACAACACTTTATTGTTTGCACTGCCATTATTGCTTTTACAGTAAAGGCTCTTCTCCACTCAAGAGGCAAATATTATATACCAAGAGAAATGAGTCTGTCAAACCACAGTGTGAGTATTTGAAAAGCTCAAAGGAAAAGCTGCACTGAAGACTTCAACTACTGAGGTAGGAAAGAAAATATTTACTGAATTGACATGAATTTCAAAAACAGATAGCAATGTTTTGGTATTGTTACTAGTTACTACTCATTGTAATGATATTTCTTAGGATGTCAAAGTATGGTCTGACTGTGAAGCTTGATTCCAAATTTCATAAGGAATGAAGGAAAATTTTAAGGGAGGAAAAGAAGTAATTCTAAATTATCATAAATTCCTTAGACCCAAAGCAATATCCATCACATAAGAACAAACAGGACAAGAGGCATACCTATTAGGAACTCCTAAAAAAAGCTAATGTCTCCTCTTGTACCAGAACAAATGTGAAGAACTGGTTATGTTAAAGACTTAAATCTATACAGTAAATCTGACTCCTACCTACCATTACATTACTTCTGTCCTTCTGAAAGGGCAACCATTGCTGGTTTATGCATAACGGGCACATGCACAAGTTGTTAACATCTCACCCAAAGTGTGCAGCGTTATCAGGCAGGCAAAGTGCACCTGCCACCCCGTGTGTGCTGCCCTCACTATTCTCTGGTTCCATGCAGCAGGTTCTGTGCTAGGAGTGGCAGAGATGCATCAGTGAAATCATGTGGTGCAGCTGTAAGGGAGTCCTGCAATTACAGACACAATGAAATGTGTCTCAAGGGCATGAGCTATTATCCTACATGTATTTTTCTTCCTTCTCCACCCCCCCACTCCAGTGGTGTTTTGTGGCTTGTTTTGTTCTGGTTTTAATGTTACTTTGAACATGAAAATTATTTATAACACTCTGATGTATCTAAAGAAATCTCCACTCCCTAAGTTAACATATTTCAAGTACCCTTTATAAACAAATATTTATGACAAACTCAGAAATGTTCTTTTTTGATGCTCCCTTTTACTCTTTACATGTAATGAAACATTATTTTACATGAAAACTCTATTGTGTTTAAAACCACTGCAAAATGAAAACTCAAATCTAGCACTTCTTGAATAAACATTGCTTTTTGGAGAGCAATCTTCAAAAAAGGACTACAACAGCATCCATTTGGTTTATTCCCATTTGCAATAGACAACCTTTCAGATACAAATCATGTCTGTATAGGCAATCAAGAGGAAGCTCATCTGTTCTTCATCTAAAGATCCCACTTTCATCAGGAGTTTCCTAAATGCATTTTTTCCTTCCAGCTCACAAACAAAAACTGAAACTCGCCATAAGAATTTGTAAGTGGTCTTACACCCCCCTAGAAAATTTGTGTTTAATTGGGAACATGTAAAGAGTCAAGTCTATAGTCTGATACTCTGACTGAGTCACATAAAACAGACTGAGATCCCTTCACATCAACACAAACACAGGACAGGAGCCTTTGCACTGGAGAGTGTAATTTGTATTTTTTTTAGCCATATATTTCACGAGTTTTCAAAAGGTTTTCTATTTAGCCTCCGTAAAGATAAAATTTGTTTGAATTACAGATACTTTCAAGATATGACAAAACCACTTTCTACCAATGTCATTTTCAGAATGACATAGCAGAGTCACACATGTTCACAGCACCATCAAAGTTCTTGATGATTTTTTTCAGAGTAAGAATTTGAAAACCTCTTATTTTAGTAGCATTAGTCAACAAATGCTTTCACTGCTGTAACAAAGGAAAATTTGAGTTTAACTGTTCTGATAGAAGTGCACTCACTACAATGCATAATAGTGAGAAAATTACTTGTGTTTATTATTGATAAATTGTGTTGTCCCTTGGCTCTTTACATTGAATGCTCAATACTTGCTTGGTTTGTTTTTTGGTTTTGTTTTTTTTTTTTTAAACTAGAGAGTAATCTTAATTTCTTTAGCAGACAAAAAAAAAAATCTGTCAGAAATCGGAAAAATAGCTACACAATTTTTCACACAGATGAAAAAAAGTTTCTTCTCTGAAGAGAGTGAATACAAAAGTGACAGCGTAAAGCTACATGTTTATTTTCTCTCAGTGCCTCTGGATTAAGTGTGTTCAGTTTAAAACCACCTGTTTTTATCTAGCCTGGCACTGAAGGCTTATCTAAAATCTTCAGATTAAGCCATGCTCTTTTCTGCTAAAACAGCAGCAAAAAAAACCCAAAAACCATAAGAACATTATACCCCACACATGAAAATAATTCTGCTGAGGTTGACTCTTTGTAAGTGAAAGAAATAAAAGATCTGTATAGTTATCAGTGAGGACATTACTTGCTGGTTCTGCAGAACAGAAATTACTCACAATGATGACTTCTAGAAAGGAGGAAAGTTCATGTTCAAAACCAAAAGCAAGTCTGTAAAGTGGAGTAACTCCTACTTTGTAAATCAGACCCAAAAAGTTTAAAATTGTGCTGCTGTTTCAACTATCCGTGTTTAAATCAAGCTGTTATAGAGATCAGAAATCCAAGAGTTAAATTCAGTTTGCCTCCTTTAAGCAAAAAACACATATTCTTCAAAGTGCTTACATTTTCTCATTTTTATCAGAATATAAAAATAATAAAACCAAACAATTCTAAACTTTTTAGCATATTGTGGAAATTATTCCTTTGGTTTTTTAATCACAATCTATCAGAAAACAGTGTCTCATTATAAGTGATGCAGCAGTAATTCAAATAAGTATTTCTCATTTACTGCAAATTAGCTCAAAAGTATCCACCTACTCAAGGCCCTTAGAAGTAACACACAGAACACTGGCATCTGCTCCTCAGAAGTGGCTATTTTAATCTGCAGACCTGCATCAAATTACCAATGGAGATGTAACCAGGATGGAGGAAAACTCTGCCCAGCACAAAGCATTTCTAGTAATTTGTAGGGAGTTCACATCCTCTGAACAATACAGGAGCTCTCAGATTGGCTTTACAGGTTTTATTTGAATTGCCAAAGAGCAAATGGAACTTGAGCAAATCTGTTTGCAAAAGAATCTGGTTCTGAGAGCATCCACACCATGCATTCAGTGGCTGAGTGACTTTCAGACAGGTTCTAGTCTGGCACAGATACCTCATTGCTCGCAGCAGCCAGATTCCATTTACTGTGTTCTTACAGCTCATCTTTGGCTTCATTTAATCCCCCTGGAGTCGCGTATGTGTGCTCTGAGATCACTCCCTGGTGTGCAGGAACAGTGAGTGGGAGCCCACACAGGACCAGAACACTGATATGGACACATCCACACACCACCAAAAAAAAACAATGATAAAATATACTGGGGACAGGACTGAAGTTTCAAACAGCACAAGCAAAAAATTTTGCTAGAATTATCAACATAGTGTCCTTATAAGCAGATTGTAGCCTCTGTTTATGGGGTAGACACAGTGATTCTGTGACTTTGCCAAAGATGGAAGACCAAGCTTTAAGGCATTTTGATCTTAAAATGCTGCCTGCACGTAAGTTAAGATGCCTTGAATGTATAAATATTCCTCAATTATAAATTTCCCTACTTTTGTCACATTTGCATAACACTCCTTTAAAGCAATATGGCTGCTCCGAAAGACATGAGGTAATGACTACACCACCTGCTTCTAGAAGAGCAGCTTTCTCTAAATACATCACTGAAATCGTTATATTCCTGTAAGTTACATATTTTCAGGCAGTTCACTCCTTACAGAGTCCCATTATCTGTTCTGCCCTTGGATCCCAGAAGGCACAGGAGTAAGCACAAAAATGAATTGTGAAAGAATAGCTCATTAAGCATGATAATTCACAACTCATTCCTTTAGTAAATCAAAACTTAAAACTAAAATGAAGTTGCAGTAAGTTCAGCAGCTGCAAATAACTGGATTATTGACCTTAGAAATTCCCACTTCTACCAAGGTACTTGTGGAAACTCTGTCCAAGTTTCTCAGTAGACTTTACCTGTTCTCATAAGTTCCTGGGCAGTATTTGCTGTCTGTTACAGCAAATGCTCCTCCATTTCCAGCATTAAAAAAAAATGGCTGGAAAGGACAACCAGCATCCAGGAAAAATATTTCATTCCTAAAGAGACTGAGATGGAGTGTATAAAATAGAAGCCTCTCTGAGCCCCTCAGAGAGAAAAAAGAATGCAGGGATTGAATTAAAGTCTTTAGAGAAATTAAAATATATTAAGCCATGCAGACACGAAGTAAAAGTTTTAGCTTTAAGTAAGTAGGAATATACTTTAAGTGCCTTTAGAGAGTAAAAAGCCCTAAAGCCTTGTTTAAAGTTCAGTAACTTAGCTCCAGACACAATGAAAACATAGCAGAATGTTGCTTGCATTTCTAGATAAAACAGGTAGAACCATTTAGGTGAACAGATAGAATTATATGTGTAAACTATGTGTAAGAACTGACACTGCTTTCGTACTTTAGAATTAAGTTCTGATAGGTGTAGGAAGAATGTTTTAGAATCGTGTTTTTAGGTCATTGGATGATTTATGAATAAAATCCCCTGTATTGGAGTGAGAGAGAAGAGAAGAAATAGGAGGAAGAGGAGGAAGAAGAAATACCAGGGAGCTGCTGTTGCTACTGCTGCTCAGGACTCTATGCTAGAAAGCTTTAGCATGGACTTTACTACTCTGAACTCTTTGCCTTTGAGACTGATGTTTTCCTGCAATAAACAACTTTACAGCAACCAACAACTGCTCTTGTCTCTTTGAAGACCCAGACCCGTGAAAAACTGATACTGAGACACACACCTGTCTTTCTGCTACAGACAAAAACAAACCCACAACAAACTAACTAAAAACTGTATGCTGACAACAGTAAGAGACTTACTCAAGGTAATATTTTTATTCTGTAGTCTGGCTACCTGCAGAAAAATAAAAGACTTCAGAATACAGATCACTTATAATAACATAGGATTAATAAAAATGATGCTATTTCTTCCCTACAGACTGGACACTTCCTGCTTCTTGTCATAATTATCCTTGCTTTCTTCCATTACTCTTTCCTGTAACACAGGAAGTTTTTAAATTAAATTGCTCTTAAGGCTAAGGCAACAGAACATACTCAGAAGCAATAAAAGCTGATGTGCCTCATGAAACAAATAATGTTTCCTTCCATTAGTCTGCTCTTCTCTAGTGCACTGGAGACAAAAAATCAAGGTTGCGCTTTAGCCCAAATCCTCAGGAAGCTACAAACAGTTATTTTACCATGCATAGTCCAAAGAATTAAAAAGGAACACTGGCATCTTTCTAACTGTTCCTTGGTGCAGCCATCTGATTTGCTGTCATTCCATCAGGATATGAAAACAACATTCTCACCCATGACAGCCCTGTTCCAAAGCCCTGCCTGGCCACAGACTCCATAAAGCACAGAGGATGCACCCAAGGCTTCTCAGTTCTTATGTTCTATGACTTGTATGATCTTTTCTTGTGCACAAATGCCACAAGTTTTAACTGGCATCTATTAACAGCCTCAAGGGTTTTCTGGATTGGATATTTTCGGGTTTTTTGTCTGTCACACAATATTGCCAGGTATTCTTGGTACAAACCAAGAATGCTAATAAAATTCTTAATGATCCATCACCTAGACAAGACACATTGCAATCCTCATGAATTTTATGAAGGTGAGAAGCAAGCCTGTCCAGGCGACATTGATATTTTTTTACCAACACTGTGTATGAGCAACACACATCCCTAGCAGGCTTCCTGAGACACAAAGCTCCAGACAGTTGACTTCCTTCCAGAGACTGCTCACAGTTCAAAGCCCTGACAAACACAGAAGGAAAGGGAAAGGGAAAAAAATCCATCAAATTGAAGCAAGGAACTTCATAGTAACTGTCCTGGTGTGTGGATGCATCATCTTTCAGGAATGACATAAAATCTTCAACAACCACATAGAGAAGTCAGTTTCATTTGTTCCCTGGGCCCGACTATTTCATAATCTGCATTAGAGGTCTGATAAGTCTCCCAAAAACTTTTTCAGTGTGGAAATTTACCTACCCAATTCCCAAACCAGCAATACAAACTCCTCCAAAAGAATTCTGAAAGTGAATATTTAGAAATACAGAACATTGTCTGAACCAGCAGCTACCATCACAGAATAACAAACTGTCCACAATAAACTAACCATAATGGATATGAGTCCACAGGTTCGAAATCTGCTATTAGAACAATTCTCTGCAGAGAAGGCATCTGGTCACATACTCTCATCCAAACAGTGTTTCCTCCAAGAAAGTTCAAAGCTGAGCTCTCAGGATGTGTGTGTTAACCAGGAGACTCAATCAAGCAACCCATACTATGGATTTTCATATTCTCTAGCGAGTATCTAGAGCTCTCATAGAGCACACTCAGAAGAACAGTGGACATTTTGTGAAAAGCTACCTGATAACCATAGACCTAGAGTTTCATTTATTCGCACAGAAGGTGGACAAGAAAGCTGCCCTTTGAGTCTTAGGCATGAAATTATCATTTCCAAGACAAATAAATCAATGTGTTACAGGTCATCCCAGGTCAGTGGACACTATCACACAACAAGAGCAGTAAGGTTACTTTATTTCAAGGAGCTTCTCTTTGCTTTCACAGTCACACCGTTCACAAGAGGCTTCTCATGCAAACTAAAATTCCTTGCCCCAAGCTACAACTATCACTCTATTCCTCCTTACTATCCAGAGGCAATCATGGAAAATACCAAAAGAGGACAGGACAAGGGAAAAAAGCCCTTTAGCTGAAATGGAGAAGAAGAGAAAAACACAATCGCTAACAAATCATCTTTATTGTCATCTCCCCTTCACTTCCACAATGATTCTGTACGGGAACATGCCAGGACAACCTGCTGCACATGAAGAACAGCCAGGGTCACAGACAAGTAGAAGTTTTTTAAAGTTAACTCCTTTAAGCATCACCTGAGGTTTTAAAACCTACTTCGTACAATGTCATAGAAGAATACAGAAAAGCCTCCTACATTCAGCTTTCTCAGTTAATAGCATAGACAAGTACATAACATATTTACCATTTTCCATAAAAGAAAAGTTGGGTTTGAGTTCGCACCAACAATCTCCCTATATATCTGTTTCCTTTTTCAAAGAACACAAAAAAGCACGTATGTCATGAACCTTGAAAACATTCTACATTAAAGATGCTTTTAAGCCAGAAGAATTGCTCTGCTCTGAACATGGGGTATGGATGAAAAGAGGCACAATTGAGAAGAAACTTAATAAAAAGGAAAGGCAGCACAAGATCTTCCAGCAACACACTTCTACACAAGAACACAACGACTGTCAAGTAACTACACATAAAGAAGGAGATAGAAGAATACACAGCAAGTACATGCTAAGATTTCTAGTGCCAGAGTAATTTTAGAAACCTGGTAATCTTATGATTTAATTTACTCTTTTATTAATACTTTGCTCAACTAGAGAGAACTCTGGTCTCTAAGTCTGGTAATTTTCCTAAATTGCTGGGATCAAGATGAGGGGTAGCAGGATAAGCATCTTTCTACGAACTTCTAAATAATTTCAAGCAATGACTTCACAAAGCGGATTTGTTTCTGCAGTCACACAACCACAGCTCTATCAGCCTGTGGTTTGCTACTGTCCCAACACTGACAGGAGCCATGAACATCAGGCACACTGAGCAGAAGCATTGCCTTCAATCTGGCCACGTACAGAACCAACACACTACAAACTGCCATGTGGTTTGCATTCTAAAGGGCAAAGGGGGTACAAGTATTTTCTCATATTCAAGCAACTATGGACCTACAGGAGAGACAAATAACCTTGTCACTGCTTATACCTTCAGTGACCTACCAGAACAGCCTCATTTTGAGACCTATCCTTCTGTGATTAAAATGAGGCTAGTACTCTGTTCTTGATGTTCTTAGCAGGATCAAAGACACCTATGCTCACTTCCCTCACATGAAAAAAATATTTTCTTTTACCCAATTGAAAGAATGTGAAGAAGAAATCACCTTTTTCTCAGGAAACTGCAATGAGAGCAAGCCGCCAAGCATTTTAGCACACAGACTGCAAGGTCTTGCCAATGACTGCTACCTATACAGATGATTAACCAGTACCTGCTTATCTAAACCTCAAATTTCCTTCTGCTCAGTGTGAGGTTAACTCTGATTAATTACCATAAAAATTTCTTAGTACAAAATATATGAATACACTTTTTATCTTCCTAATATGATGCTATGAAAGATAAACTGTTTAAGGTATGGAATGATGCTTAAATAAGCTCTGAACTCTTCAAAGTTTTGTGGAAGTTTTATGGTGGCCTGTTCTTTAAATAACCTCTTACTTATAAGGTCACTTGATTTGATTTCAAAAAGAAAGTGAGAAATCAGACTCTTTCCTTGCATTTGATTACAGAACTTTCTGTGAGTCTAATATGAAGGCTGATCTATTTTAATTTTTCTTCTACCAGCTAGACTGTTACAAACACTAGGAAATTCTCCTCAGAAACATTTGAAAGACTTAGCAAATTTTTGCAGCCTTCATTTATATTGACAAGGCATTTGGTGTCAAAAACTGCTGAAAAGCACCAACACCAAGACTACTCTCTTTTAGGATGTGCATTTCTAATGGCTAAAAACTACAGTATATCACATAAACACACACACAAAAAATAGATACAGAAGTGCTACTTCAATATCAAATGATTTAGTTATTTACTTCCAAGAAGTGAGGGGGAAGTAGTGTGAAGGCAGTGAATATCTATGTCTGACTTTGGCACCAAATAAAGAAGGGAAGGATAGCTACATTATTTTTCTCTTGTATTACTTAAACCCACCTGTAGTTATTTCTTAAATTGTATTTTACAGAAGCAAGCTAAAGACTGTTACTCTTCCACAGAAGCATTTTTCAGCTGTGAGTGATGATACATCTAGTGTTTGTTAAATTCACTAAATACCTCAAAGGGCTTTTAGAAAAGGTTGTATAATCAATTAACTTCAAAAAGTTCTTTAGGGCTCATCATGATTCAAAAACTGTTCTATCTTATCTTAGTTCTTGAGACTCAGAGGTAAGGATAATAGGAGGAAACTAAGTTTATTCTAATGCTCAGATAGATAATTTATAAGGCAGAATTATTTTTTCAAAAAGTGAACTCTTAGTTTAGGAAACAATGTACACCTGCTTTGTTCTGATAACATAGGAAAATAAGGCCTTCTAGTCAACAGTCTTGCAATTCTCTGAGCCTTCCACCTGTTCTACCACAGCCTGGAATCACAGGTTTGGTGTCTCTAGTGAGCAACTGACATGCGTGAAATCTAAGTGGGAAACACATTTTCTGTGAAATACGCTGCACAGAGAGAAGAGTAGAAAGCATCCACGGTAAGAAAAGCAGCCTATCTTGGGGGCATAACAATAGACACCAGAAGTGTCTTTGCACACAGGACACAGGAGTGGGGGAAAGCTACTACAGAAAAAGTTACTGGAATCTACCAGCAGTTATGCACATTCCTGCTCACTCTGTCCAGGTAAGAAACAAAGGCTGCCTAAGGTCTGTTGGTTTAGTAGCACATTAATATGTAAGCAGCCAGATTCTAAACCTAAAATTTGCATCTCATCACAACAAATAATTGCATATTATCTTGCAGAGGATCAAATTCAGCAGAACAACAATTAAAAGATCAATGCTCTTAGTGTAAAGTCATTTTTTTTCAAGACTAAAATAAAATACAACAAAATCAAGAAAAATATCTAAATAATTACTCTTCTGCTCTGAAAGACTCAGAAAAAAGGGAGTAATATTCTGCATAACGGCATATTAAATAGTTTAAGGTTTTTTAAAAATTACACCATTTCCACCACATGCTCAGAACTAAATAACCCAAAATATTTTATCTAACGGTTCTGGTTTCTAACAAGCATGTTTGAAGTTGAAAACTCTCTGGTCCATTAAAAGAGCTGAAGAGACAATTAAAACTGGTAAAGCATTAAATTAAACGGAGCAAGTCTTCACCAATAACATGGAGTCTGTTACCAGTGCCCTCAGAAATGCCTAATTCTTCATAAATGTCAAGCCCCATTTCATTGCTTATGACAAAAACTTTCATGAGGCAGTATCATACTACTGTGCCCAAGTGTGCACTGTACCCACACACAGATGCAGCCACTCATGGTCAGCACTAAATGAGACCACCTGAGTCAGACTAGCAACTTTTTTTTTTGCTGTGCTAGCAGAACATAATGGAAAGTAGAAAAGGAGATTGCAAAGGAACCAGGAGGACCCTCATTTGCGTTCGGAACGAACAAGTTTTTCCCTCAGGGCAGGGCTCTCGGGTGCCCCAAAGCCACGGCCCTTCCAGCCCCCCCGGCACAACTCTTCCATGCCGTGTGTGTACCTTAATTCCCACTCCTGCTGTGCTCGGCTCCTTTGGTCACCTCCAGCACCGCACGGCTCGCGGCTCGGTTTGCAACCGCGCCAGACCCTGAGCGGCGGCCGCATCCCAAGGTGAGCCCAAGTCAGCGCCGATGGAACGGGCAACGCCAGAGGCTCATTTGTCATCCTAACTTTCACCCGACGCTGCTGGTAAAACCCAATCTACCTCGGCCAGCCCTTTCCTAAGGGGAGGTGGAAGTGCCGCCGCGTCGCAGCCGATCGAGGAGCTCTCACCTGCCCGCCTCACCGCGGCGAGAGCGCCGAGGCCCGGGATCACCGCCCGCGTCCCACCTGTCGGGCGGCCGCGCATCCCTGAGGCGGCGGTGCCGCCCGCCCCCTCCCGCGCCCCCCGACTCACCGAGAAGCCGGCCCAGAAGGGGCAGGAGTGGCGGACGCGGGCCGAGGTGGTGAGCGCCAGGGCGGCGAAGCTGACGGCCACGATGAGGCATCCGAGCACCATCTGCGTGACCCCCAGGGCCAGCATGGCCCGCGAGCGGGCGCGCTGCTCGCGCAGGCGGGACAGGCTCCGGGACAGCGCGGTGGGGCTGAGGGAGCGCGCCCCGCCGGGGCCCCGCGCCGCCCCGCCNNNNGCGGCCGGAGCAGCGGCGGCGGCCGCCGGCCCTGCGGACTCAGCGTCGTGTGCGAGGCGGGCGCTGGGCGAGGGGCCCGGCCCGAGCCCCCCCTGCGCCCGGGCAGCGCCCCTGAGCCCGCCCCGCTCCTGCCGCCAGGGCCCTGAGGGCAAAATCGCTCCCACCTGCGCTCGCTGCAGCAGCGGCACCTGGCAGCCTCCCCCCTGCTCTAGTCCAGCGGCGGAGGAAGGGCACGGCTGGCTCTCAGTTGTGTGCGAAGGGCATCTTGAACGTTTTTTACTTTCTCACAGCAAACCGTTACCAAGTATCGGGCGCAGCATCCCCAGTAGCAGAAATATATCAAGCTTCTAATTATAAAAACTTCCCAGCCCTCCCGTGGCTGCCAACAGGGTCTAGCACGGTAAGGCTGCCCAAAGCACCTGAAGCCACTTTTCTGCAGAAGGTAAATCACAGTGATTAGGTACCAACTGCAAACAGCTTGGCCTACTCATGAAAAACGCACAAACGAACCCGAACCCCAGATAATCATTTCACTATACTGCAGGATAGTTTAGGTAGTAAAACTATGCCAAGATTAACGTGTTTGTAGCGCCATAATCTGCTAAAACAGTATTTTTTTAAATACAGGAATTGGTACACATAGTCTACATATCTGTAATCCTGTGATATTCATACAAAAAAAGCCCCCAACCTGAACATCACATATACACCAGGCTTAAATCTTTGTATTTGAGGCTCTTTGTCTTTTCATCCAAGAACTTTTCTTAGCATTAAATAGTTTCCTGGGGAGGTAGTAGTGAGGAAGTGTGCCTTGACAGCAAAGTGTCAGAGAGCAGGTCCCCTCTTTTCATACAATATTCAGATGTTTTACTGTAACAGAAGAAGGCAAAAAAAGGTTGCTGCTTTCAGCTTAATTCACTGTCACAAAACATCATAGGATAACAGCTGCTGTCACCCCAACATCGCTGAAATACTGCTCCAGCATGTGTGCAAACCGTATTTTAATCAGAGACAAAAGCACCTAACAAAACTCTACACTGAAAAAAAAGCAGTTTTGCTAGAAGTTTTTAGTCAAATGCAGAATTGTACTACATTAATACGGCTCATAATCAAAAGAAGAGTTAGCTTATGATAACATAGTTAGATTGGGCCTGATAACAAATGGGAGCCAGCTAGAAACAGCACACCACTACACATTCCCAACCAATATTCCCAAACTGACTGCTGGCACAGGTGTGCTACCTCCCATCTGAAAGCCAGGCAGAACAGATAAATGAAGGCAGGTGGGAATATATCGTTATAGATCACACTGATTTTTTGCTTATACCACTTGACACTAAAACGAACTTCCACTTGTATCTATTTAAGTAGGACTATTTGCTGTCCAACATTGGAAACATAACTTCAAAATACCCCTTTCAAAGTCAAGGAAGAGTCTGTGTTCCATTGTTCTGACAAATAGAGTGAAAGGTTCTAGCAAAAAGAAACAAAATCAAAGCCCAGATGCAAACCGAACCTGTGCAGTCTCCATGATTAAGTAGCTTGTTCTCCAACAAGGTAGAAATTCTTTAGGTTATTCAACAGCAGGACAATTAGAAATCTTTATAAATGCATTTCAACTTCTATCTGGGTGCTCTCATTCAGGAACAAGATGGCCCTAGGGCTTGGAGAAATTAGGACACATTACACTGGGGTATGAATTTATATCTCACTAACTCCCTGTGCTGATACTGTTGTATGCATTACATACAAAGCAATTTACCTTCATTTCCAAGGACTTTCTAACTTGTACGCAAAAAAAAAAAAAAAAAAAATTAATAATCCACATTTGCGGGTAATCCAGAGGAGGATCTGGCGCTGCAAATCCACATGCTCATTTGCTGCTCATGAACCTCACACGGGTGTAAGCTCTCAGGTAACTGCTTCCAATATGGCCAACTACGGCTACCAGAAAACAATTATTTTGGCCTCCAGTAGGAGTCCACAGGACTTTAGATCATGTTTTGTCACTTCAATATTCGTGCGCATTCAGGTGTAGATAGATACTGTTCAAGATCTGAATTAGCTCTGGATACATTTCTTACTTTTCTTTGAAGAGTCTTAGTTGCTGGATTTGTTTGAGAAGTATTCGGAAGAAATTTGAGAAGCAGCATTGCCCCTAATTTAAAGTTATTTTGCTGAAGAGATCTTTTTACAATACCTCCACTGGTATTTTTCAATACCAGATCAGTGTGTGTAACTGAAAGTGGGATGTGGTACTGAAATTTCTTCCAGAACTGTAGTCACAAAAGCTTTGGAATAGCCATGTTTATATGGAAACACTATAAACTACTAATTTTTAATTTACCAAATAATTTGTCTCCCAAAGGCAGGCAGAAGGGCAGTACACATCAGACCTCATTTATTAGCCTGTTAAAACCCATCAAAACTCAGAAGCCAGTATGACAACAATGGCACTTCCATGGTAACGGTGTCAGTACTGTCAGCCTTTACTGGCTCTCACCAGCTCGGAAAGCAGCGTCACACTCAGGACTGTATTAGTGGATAGAAGTTTGTATTTATTTTACCTCACTTTGCACTGTAGTGAATTTCATGCATCTGTCTCTTCAACTGTTGCTTGAGATGAAGCAAATGGCATTTTCAAATATGACAATTGGAAAAGGAGCAAAGAGAAGTAAATTCACAGTTACAGTAAAGCCTCTCTTGCCATTACGAAGGTGCCCTACAGGGTATAGGTATGGAAAGCATGCCCAAGGGCCCTGCCACTACCACTTACATACAGCATGGCTCAAATCTGCATCCCTTACATCAGCTCATTATTTGAAGCAGCACCTCTTTATGTATGGAGCTCTAAGGACTTATTAAGCACTAACAAACCAGGCTGTCCCACACAATGTACATCCTCAAGATGTAGGGGAAATTGGTCAAATGTGATATCAGTCCTGAAAAATAAAATGTAAACTTTATCTTCACATACACACAAAATGAGAAAACCCTACAAAACATATCTCCTTCCATATCTAACCTTCAGCATTCATCTTGATATCTTGACTTTAAGAAAATTTATTATTCTTATATTTAACAAGTAATTTCTCAGCCTTTCAGGTACTGTTGCATCCCTATAACACCAGCAGTAGTAATTCCACTTCCTTTGTCTACCCCATTGATTCCTCAAAGGGAATCAAGTATCCAGACCACAGCATCCAGGATAAGTTCAGTTGAAGCATATAATAATTTCTTGGCATGTATATAAAAAAATTAATTATCTTTTTCCATGGCTACACTTTGCCCAGTTCTAAAAATGACTTGTAAGGTTCTCCAACATACTTTATCCCAGTTTACCACGAACCATCCCCAATATATCTAATTTTTACAGAAGTAATAAAATTAGTTTACAGATATAATTACCTAAATATAAAGTCTGTATCATTGGCAGAACTGAGGAGCAACTTATTCTCACATGCCAACTTCTAAGCATATAAGGATATTTGATTGCAAAGGCAACAGAAGCTGGTATTTCAGTACATTTAAAAAGAAATTGACATGTTCTTACACTTGACAGTCAATCTTCCTTTAGTTTTTCTTTGAAAAAAATTGTACTGGGCAGAGACAGAAAGGAGGGCAAGACAGCAAATAATAAAGATTTCTTTATCTATACACCACATCCAATTGAAATCAACATCTTGCAGGAAGTATCCTGCTTTACTAGCCTTAGGCTTTGAAAATATAAAAAACCCCTCATAGTAGCAGATACCGAGTGTGTCAAAGACAACACATGCCAGTGCCCACCAGCATCAGAAGGGATCTGATACTGTATACTTAAAACCTTATGGTGGCACTGCTATCTTCTGTATTATTTTGCTTCCTGATGACTCAACAATTTTCTTAAAATAGGAACACTGCCTCTGACAGACTTGGTAATCAATGAACCTCCAAAATAAAAATCCTCTTCCCACCTCCCTACTTTTTATACTAATAAAAGTATCCACTGTGTTTTCATTTGGCAAATCAGATGTACAATGACACTCCCATCTTTTACAGCAATTTTTTTGTGGAAGTGAATGAAGAGCTCACAAAGCACGCCAATTCTGTGTACAAAAATATTATTAATAAAAACTTTAAAAATTACTGTGAAGATCACCAGACTTTGACTAAGCCCCGCTTCTTTGCTTGAAATGTGTCTATTTATGAAAGCTTTTAAAAGGATATGTTAAAAACAAGATCTCTACCTCACAACCATCAAGAGCCCTGTAATGAAGCAATGCCTGCCAAAGTCTGCTTCCAAGAGGTAGCACAAGTAAGGGGAACTGTCACATATCCACTGCAGGCTGCAAAGCACTATCCTTGGTGGGTTGACTGTGCACAGAGGAACCATTCTCTCACTTTTTAAGGACTTGGAGTTATATGTGGATTCCTGAATACCTCAGGTTTTCTGCACCATCTACTGCCTATGAATTGGTCTGTTACCCCAACCAGTCATCGACCTGAAGCAGACAAAGAAAAGCACCTGCCATTACTTTACAGCCATTATTGTGGTTTGTCATGTTTTTACATAGAGGATAATCACAGATTAGTTGGTTTCACAAAAATAGTATCCTTTAACAACATAATCTAAGCGTATATAAAACCACAGGATTTACTTTTGTATGTAAGCCAAAAGGGTCTTAAATAAGAAAGCTTCGCAGATAAAAAATGAAAGAAACCTTCATTTTCACGCTTTAATCTGAAAACAGTGTGTGTCTGTTCTTCAGAAATACCTGCCTTGGAATGACTTCCTCCACATGAGTGTCCTGGAGTGCTACAGACACCACTGAAATCAAGATAATTGCTCTGCATTTTATGACTGCTTGAAAGTTCACATTGGGTACACATGATTGGATCTGAAAAGCAGATTGCCCTGTGGTTTTACAAAAGGCAAGCTAGAACTCAGATTTTTTAAAGTGAGACGTATTTCTTTCCCAGATGATCACACTTGGCCTGGCAGAAAATGTAATCCCCGCAAAAAAAAAACAAACAAAAACCCAAAAAGCATAAACCAAAGAAGTACCTGGTATTTTCTGTCCAAGTCTTAGCAAAAATGAAACTATTTTAGTCAGGACTTCAGTCTAAGAAATTAAAACACAGAAAAATATATATCCAATATTATACAAGAAGTTTTAGACAGCAGTCTTTTGGTGCATTAAATCATATCACTTTTCTTCTGTAAAACTTTAAAAGGTGCAACACTTCTGTACATAAAGTAACAAGCAATAGTGATCAGATTCCCTATTGATCCCACTGCCAAAGTAAAAGGAATGTGGCAGCCAGTTCATACTGTCTCTTAAAATGACTAGACTTTACAGGGCTAGAATCTACTAGATAAAATATTTTTTACTGTAGAAATTAAGTAGCTGAAATTCCCAAATAAGATTAAACAGAATCACTTAATAGTGCAGAAAATCAATCTTTTAGGTAAGCCACTAAAATCCAGATGTAATTTTTAAATGAAGAACCATTTTATGCATTCTCAAGTAGGTTTTTATTTCCTTTACTGAAAGATAAGTGAGTTATATTTTAAAAATTATAAGTCAAAGACTTGGTTTTCTGAGAAAAACACCTGTTAATTTCTAACATGATTCACTAAATAAAATTTTCAAGAAATTCATTTGATTTACAGGTAAGTAATTTAAAGTATTTAGAATGAAAAAGAAAGAAGCCCCTAGTCCCTCCCCTAAGTATCTTGTTGAGATTGTGGATTTTCTAGTAAAGCACATAGAATCTGCTTGTGGGATTCTACTTATTCTTCTTAGACATTAATGTATATTCCTGAGAAGATAAAGGAGGAAAACGAAAATATTTCTAATCACTACCATTAAGTAAAAATCATGAAAATATTAGGAAAAAACTTAGACACTTTCTAGGAAATAGCTTATTAAAAGCATATAGTCTTTCTAGTTGTCATCAGTAGATGAGAAAAGCTATAAATGTGAGCAAAAGGATCTTCCCTGGTGAATCAGGAATTGGTGTCTGGTGGCTGAGACATTCCAGTTTTCTTCAGAAGCATTGGGTAAGCAATCTAAATAATTCAAGGCTAGCTTAGATGTTCTTAGCAATTTAGTTAAAACCTGATAGATGAACACAGCTTTTCTACTTTGGATAATTGAGGGGACCAGATAGACTGTTCAGCATGGAAACTCAGGTGAGCTAAAGTTAAGGGTTATTAAAGAAACTCTGGTTCTTGGATGAAATTATAATTTATATAGGGCATTTATTTCATATGAAGTTGCTACTGAGATTTATGAAATCAGTCTCCAACATATTGGATAATTTTTTAAGCTTTTTCTTCATGAAATGCAGCCGAAAATCAGAAGGCAAAAACGTCTGTCTGGATGTATCTGAAACACATTCAAATTAACTGAAGGCATAGTTGAGTATTTTTTGCAGTAACTGACCACACATGATCAGATACGTGAATTGTAGCAGTTTGGCCGGGTGTAAAAGGATTCAGCTGTATACCAACACACCAAAAGGACTGTATTGAGCAGAAACAAGTCACAAGTTGTAAAGTTTTTCCCCTTGGACACTTCTGTACACGTACATGGGTAAGCTGGAACAGCCCTCAGGGCTTGCACTTCCACACCCAAAGGCGAATTTGCTCCTCAGAACCATCCACCAGCCCTGTCCATTCCAGCTGCAGCCCTGAAATGCATCCGTGAAACTCATCCCCTCCCCTGGGCACTAAATGACCTCAAGCAGAAGCAACTTTCTGGTGACACTCAAGCCCCTGCACCACTTTGTCCCCTTGCTCCAGACAGGCAGACACAAGCAGAAAGCTGCAGATAGAAGGGTACTGGTACAATATATTGGGATATTATTTCTTAATCCCTACCCTCTTCTCCAGTCTAGTATTTTCCACCAGCACAGCCGTATTTCTGCAGACATTTACAAGTTCTCCCCACTCCCCTTTTTGGATTCCTAGCCCACAAGATCCTCTGCATTCCTCTAATCTTCCTAAGTAACTCCACAGAGAGTTCTGTATTAGGTTTTCAGAGCAACTACATACAGAGTAAAAAGAGAAAAATTACATAATTCTCCAGCAATCTATACTTGCAGAGTACACTGGAAATTTGATTAGACAATTATAACCTTTCTGCACCTTTTTTTTTTTTTTTTGGCCAAGTCCATTTTGAAAGCAGAAGACTTCAAGAAAGAAAATGCTGCCATTTGTCTATCTAAGCATCACACACTATGGTAGCATCCATTTGTTTTAAATGATGATGAAATACAGAATGTATTTAGGATCAAACTCAATTTAGTTGCCCTAAATTGAAAAAGGTTAAAAACCCACTGCCCTTAGGACAGTCTACCAGACACACAACATTCCCCTCTGCAGAATGGCACAGCCAAATCTGCTGCTGAGGATGACTAAGGATTCAAAAGTTTAGAGAACCAGATTTCATAGTTATTGACTAAACCCTTTAAATCTCTTCTGAATTTTAATTGTTACACTTTTCCTCTTTTTTTAATTCTTATATTTCCTACTTGAACCTGTGTTCAAGATTTATTTTTTAAGTCAAACTTACTGTTCATCTCTGTCCAGGCATTGCAAATGAACTTTTTCTAACTTCAACATACTGGCTGAAAAGAACTGGATTTTTTTCTGAGGTAGAACAGAATATTATTTCCTTAAAACAAATATGTCTGAAGAGCAGCTATTTCTTCTGAAATGTATCATCCATGTAGAATATTATACCTGAATAAAATCCTGAGGTATGTGGAGTTCTTAGGCATTATATGGACTCTTTTTTTTTGCAACAGAATGGCAGAAATACACATATATAAATTTACTATAAAAGAAATTAAGTGCAGACAAGTCTTACTGTACACTTTCTGAAAAAAAGCCTTCAGGAAGAAATAAGTTCTGCATAATTATTACATATTTACGATTCAGGTACAATCAATATATGCAGAAGCCTTTATAAACTTGTTATCTATATGTACCAAGAACCTTTATTGTTGTAAGTCTAAGTGGCTCACTTATGCACAAAAGTATAACTTCCCTTTCAAGCACAGAAAAATATGGAGCAAGTCAAGAAATTACATTTGTTCTGTGAAAAGCTACTCTTAACTGTCTACTTAAATCAGTATAAAAATGCAATATTCCATTTTTGACAGTGTTCTGAATGTTAGGTGCGCTTTTATTTTAACAGCATGCAAAGCTTTCTTTGTTTTTCAAAGTGCTTTTAAAACAGGGCATTCATTCAACATAGGTGGCACTCCATAAAACAGTTTTTTTCTGGTCAGAAAGTACATAGCCAAGTTTCTATCAGAATTAAGACTCTCGTGTTGGAAGGTACAAAAAAAGGTCATGGGGCCTATGATTCAGCAGATTCCAGCCCAGAAGGAACAGATCACTCCAAACAGGATACCTAAAATACACAGGCTGGTTGTGGCCAAGGCAGCGGGACAGACATGGCTGATTATTTGTGCATTTAGGAGGTTCTGTCACTATTCTACAAACAGTAAATCTTATCCATGCAAATGACTGCACTCATTGACACTTCTAAAAGAGGGTTTCCTCAAAAAGGAAAGAAATCTCTTCTATAATTTCCCATACATTGTTTCTTCTGAAAGACAGGCACTTGTTCTTTTTAAAGGAATACTGCCTTTGTATTTTCCAAAGTAGCTTACTGTTGGCCTGAGGGGAAATAAAAAACATCCCTCTAGAATATCAGTGCATAATGAGCAGTGTACTTTTGTGGCTGCCTAGGGAACAGTGCTGGCAGCATCACTCACCACAGTGGCCTGAGGTCTGTAGAAATGACAGGTGGAATCAAAGTCTCTCTTTGGTTTTGGCAATGCTGAGATGAGAAGGATTTAATATACTAAAGAATTGTATTCCAATGCCAACCTCTATTTTTTGGGTTTTTTATGTCTCTAAATGGAATGATTTTGGTGAAAATTTAAAAAACAAACAAACAAAAAACCATCTTACACATCCCTCTTATATTATGGTGGTTGTCAGAGACTAAAACAGGGAAATCTGGCAAAAACTCTATCGGTGAAATGTAAGCCAAGGATGTGAAATGGTTTGGCAGAGAGAAAAATTCCCTGCAGGATTTATAATAAAAACAATAACACAAAAGCACTGAATAGAGAGGTGTACATACAGAAAAAGCAATTACTCTAACAGAATATTAGTTATTATGACAAGTGTTTGAAAAACAGGCTTATCTCAACTGCCAAAAATCATTAAGCAGATTGTCACACTACCCCTTCAAACAAAAGGATTAGTGAGAAATCTCATTCAGGCTTTGTGCTTCTTTCTCTAAGAACCAGGAAAATGAACAAGGTCAGCTTGAGTACCACTAGGATTACTCTTCAGCCAGTATTTTAGCACAATTCTTAATACTTTTTTTTTTTAAATCTCCCTCTTGTTAAAGCATTTCTTCCCAAGGGGTCATTTGATGGTTTGCCAGCCTGTTCAGTGCCCTCTCGTTCACCCTGCAGCAGAAAGCATTGCTCCCCCTGGCACCAGCAGAGCCAAGGCCAGAGCCACCCCTTGCTCAAACTGGTACCGTGTCACACACACCTCCTGCAGTAAAGTGATGCTGCTGAAAGGGCACTGGGGCCTGAGCTAGCAAGAGCAATTTGGAGGCAATTGCTCAATTACACAGAATATGAGACAGTTGGATTATTATTTCAAGTTTTTCTCTGAGTATTTCAGGCCCCTGGGTAGGAGTCTATGTTGTAGTGTGGAAATGAATAATTCAGAAGGGAGTCCCTTAGGAGAACAGCTGTTAGGTAAACACTTGAGGAAAAACCAAGTTTAGTAAAGGCCTTTAAATTATATTTTTCTTTCCCCACTGAAAGCCTAATTATCTCTTAGTAGTTCAGAAGATTTTGTTTCAACCTAACAACCACTTAATGCTCCCTGTTCTCCTGAAATTACTGCCTAAACAGTTTCTGAGTAGTATCACATAGTCTCTAATCATTATGAGGGTGAAATGTTCCTGGGGTTGGAAAAGTAACTTTATAAGCTTCAAAAATTGAGAATCAATGGGGGGAAATCTGCTATTCTGCTTGTGCTTCCTACCCTGATGAATTCTTATAGCCATTCAAACAGTTTTGATGGCTACAGGTACTTCTCAATCCTTTTTCTTTAGTGATGTTCTGCATTATGAGCTGAGGAGGTTGGCACCTGTTGGAAAGTCACCCCTTTGATTCACACAGGACTTGCAGAAAGTGTCAAAGTTCATCCCCAGGCATCCTGCTGCTCTGGGTCACCACACTTGGTGGCCTCAGAAAATTGTGTCCAGTGTCAGGGAAGCCTATGGCTATGCTCAAGTTTTAGGGTTGTTTACTTTTAAGAAAAGCATTACTGTAAATGTTCTGCTCCTATTAAAGATAAGGAACATTTTTACTTTAAATGTAGAGATAGATAAAATAACATGTTGTTCACATAAGGCAGGACTGAAATAAAACCATTCTGGCATATAAATATTAAATAATGTTTCCAATATGATCTGTGCAACTGAAGGGCAATTACAGCTCCCCACTCCCTCTCCCAGATATAGCTACTGGAACAATATATAATTTCTAATGAGATTTTATAGCACTCTGTAATTTCTTCTTACATCTGTATATTATGAGCCACTTTCCTTTCTGCTGTGTGTGTATATAAACCTATTTTTTATATTTTCAGTTGTAAGCTGGTTAAGTATAGAATTAAATATGTAGCCTAGAGAACTGTGGAAATTGCTTATAAGCCTCAGGTGTTATCCTGGA
Organism: Rhabdornis inornatus; assembly: GCA_013397075.1. Taxonomy (NCBI): domain Eukaryota; kingdom Metazoa; phylum Chordata; class Aves; order Passeriformes; family Rhabdornithidae; genus Rhabdornis; species Rhabdornis inornatus. The sequence continues at coordinate 1,931,867 of VWZS01008407.1, read as the reverse complement.
GGAAAGGAAACTAAATTAAACTAAAATCTACACTAGAGTCACACTTTCGGGTAGCCAAAAGTCATCCAAAACAGATATCTACTCTGTGTAATTCAGAACTTGGGTAAATTCCAAGTCTTCCTTTTGGTTATCAGACTGCAAAGGGGAGGATGTCTGTCAGGGTACTCTCAAAGATCCTACCACAGTATTTTTTCTTCAGAAACCCATTAAAATTGTTTCTTTGATCAAACACTCAGGAAAAAATTCTAATTTAAAGCATTAGAGAACTGTGACTTAACAAGTTTTTCACTCTTTTTAAGAATTACTTCACCTTGCCCACTTCCTCTTGCTATTTTCCTCTATGAAAATTATTCTAACCTCATTCTTTCTTCTCTGCCTCATATCAGCTCAATGATAAATAGACTTAATAGGCCTTGCAAATCACAAATAGACAGGTGGTGCAGTGATGGACTCGCCATTAGCTGCATTAGCACAATGTGTTTTAGGAATTTCAAGAAGGTATAAGCACATTGAACTATTACAGGCTATTTCAATAAATCACAGAGCATTTTATTTAAGTAAGTCCCTTTTAATAGGAATATTAAAGATACAGATAGACAGAAGTGCCATTAGTACAAAAAGGTTTGATATACTAAACAACCTGAGTTTTTTATTATTTTCTACCCCCTAAAAGTAACATTTTATAATCCAACAAAAGTAGGACTTGATTATTTTGATTCACAATGTAAAATGTTATGGTTGGTTGCCTCTACTTTACTGAGTTCATGACCTGATGGCTTCCATTACCTCACCTGCTGTGATTCTTTTTCCAAATCTTAGGACATTACAACCATCGAGGAACAATAGTTAGCACAGCACAGGCAGCACTACAGGCATCAGATGTTTCTGTGCAAGAGGAAATGCTGTAACTGAAGAGAATAGTTTTGAATGAATGAGGATAATTTTGCTTTACCAAAATAGAGGTATAGAAGAGGATAAAGTGAATATTCAGAATATGCATTATTGGTCAACAATGAGTATATGACTTTCTCAGTATTTCTTTCAAATTTTTTATTTTTACTATTAGGGTAGTCAAACACTGGAACAGCTCCCTGAAGTGGTGATCTCTATTCCATCACAGGAGACAGACTGATCATTATTTTAATTATTTAGGGAAAGACTACAAGGGACCAAGAAAAAACAGAGGTAAAAGATTGAAGCTGTTTTATGGAGTGGGAAGAACTATGAAGCTGAATCCAGAGCACATCTGCAGCTTCATCTCAGGACACACAAAAGAGGAGAGAAGCTGTCTCTCTATGACAGCCCGAGATCATGGCACTGGGAAGGGTGGTGCTGGGAGCTTGAAAATAAGCCTGGATATTTAAACTCTGGAATTAAAAATACCCACAAATGAATGATATTCCATTCAAAACTACCAGCAAATGAATGATTCCCTCATACAGAATGGGACTGTGTAGGCTAAACAACATAGTTAAACCAAAGCCATTGGAATGACTCTCAATTCCTCCATTTCCTGGGTTTTGAGAAGACTCTGATATTAGTGAAAGGTGGAAGATGAGCCAACTTAACCCTATAATAAATCTTTTGGCTGCCACTAACCAAAACACAGCACAAACCAGTATTTTTAATATCCTAGGAACTGATCTTATTATGGTACCCAGTAAGTTACCCCTCCTTAATTTGAACTGTTTCTAACCATATTTAGTCTGTTAGTAGGTAGCAGCTTGTTTCCAAAGTACACTGCCTGCTGAAGACAATGCATACAAGAGCTACCATGTACAAGAGCTTACCCAACTGCATAAGCTATTTGAACAAATCCTCTCGGCCAGCGTCAGAGAGCAATCTCATTTCAGTACAGCACAGCCATTCCAGCCCTCCTCAACCCAAGTTCAGGGCTTCTTATGAACTCTTCTTCACAGATGAGTAGGTTTCCAACAGAGCACTCTCCTGATCATCTCCACATGAAAGAGTAGATTTAAAGATACTCTAATGAAGGGCTTGAAACCAAATTAATCACTACCACAAAGTGCAAGAGATTTGCTGGTCTTTGTTACTGAGCTTTGTTTCCCTTGGTGTCCTCCAGATACAGCAATTATTACACACAGCAGGTTTACAGAGTTAATGGGCTCTACATAGAGCCCTGGACAGTGGAAATCCTTGACAGAGTTTAAACCATTTCCTGTTTATAATTTTTCACATGTAGTAATGAAGTAATTATCCTTTTGAGAGTCAACTGCTGACATTCCTACACATATTTAACGGCAGATAAAAAACATCAGTCTCTCCCAGAACTTACCCTCTTCAGATTTGGGTGTCTTCATGACTCTCTGTGGAAGGGCAGATTCACTAACAGGGGAAGATTCAGCAAAAAATGTTGTTTGAAACCCTTTTGAAACAATGCTTGAAACAAACAATAAATAAAAGTGCTTCACTTTTGGCTGATATCCACCAGTCATTTATAGCTTGTTTTCCCCCTCCTGTGGTGTCTTACAGCAAACTGAAATTCTCAGCATGATTTGCTGTTACCCTCAGCATCCCTCAGTGAGTAGCCAGAGCAGCAGTGACAGAGAAGTGCTGGGAGGTGGGGCTGTGTGTGCCAGGCACAAGTCAGAGCAATACAAGCCCTTCAACAACTGCATGGATTACTAGGCAATGGTTTATTTGCAACCATCCATCATTCCTCTCCCAAGCAATATCTACCCAGGCATAACAACTTGATTACACAGCTCCCACCATATGTGCCCATAACACAGCATTTCAGAACTGCTTAACTCACACATGCAATGTATGATAATACTTCTATCCATGTCAGTCTGGCATTTTACAGTCTGCTGCCTTCACTGTCCTTGTCCTTTGAGTAAGTGTGGCTCATCTGTGGTATTCTCAAAAAAGTCTGTAGTTTTAAAAATGCTCAAAATTTCACTAACTGCAATGTCTGCAAATTAAAAGCAGATTTAAAAAAGCTGAAGTAGAAGCTAGACAAGTAAAAAGTTGCTACATTCAGGCAATACACCTATTGTTTCCCACCTATTCCTAATGTATATTCCAGGTCCACAATAGGCTTTGTTGTGATCTCTGAGTGAAGTAAAGCTAGTTTGTTCAGCTGATAAAGAACTATTTGGACTTATTATGTTGATATTACTATTACTTTTAGTCTCTTACTGTAGTTACTTCTGATATAATGTAGTCACTTCCAGTGTTTATATTATGTTCCTAACAAGACCCTTCTGTGACCACTAGGAAAAAACCCAAAGCCTGATTTTCTTTTCTTTCACAAAAAACCACGACTCTTTACACATCAAGTAAATTTTACACCACTCAACACCAGCACATACACAAAGGCTAGATTAGCAGTATATGCACACACATTTCAAATTCCTGGCTGCAGCTTTTCTCTGCTTTAACAGAGGATCACATTAACAATCATTAGTCAGACACAGCGGGCAGCCTATTACATGTTAGGAAGGATCTGTCATTTAAATGGAGTGATGGCTACAAACACATCTACAGCACTTATTAGCTCTAAGCTGCCATCCCAAGTGCTGGGGAATAGTTGAAATGAAAACACAAATCACTTCTAAATCCGAATGAAAATTACTTCTTAAAGAAATGCAAATAAAATCCAACTTCAGTCATCACTTGAAGCCACAGTCCACAATTGTGATCCCACACAAAAACTGAAGAGGCAAATTAAATCTTAACTGTGTACAACCAGGAAAAGTTTCTACTCTGGAGATCTATGCATAAATAGTTTGCTTCAGCATCCAACAGCTGGCCTGGCAGCTTTTGCACTGCAAGCAAAGTGTAAATTAATGTCTCTGACAGGGATGGTTCATAAATAAAGCAATATTCTAGAAGCTAAAATCATTTTTATCATGTGCTGAATCTTAGAAGTACTACAGCAAAACACTCTAATGTCTGAATTCTCTAACCTTTTCCTGCTGAATTATAGAACATGGGCTGTAAATATTTAACTGAGACAAAGAAGGCTCTAGATTGTAGTAAGAATAAAGTGTTACCTCCCCCATCAGCCTCATTCTATTTTCAAAGGTATTTCAAGGTTCATTGGGTGGCAAGAACAGATTTTACTGTCAAACATGAAACCTTCCTGGGAATGTTCAGTGAGAAACTATTCAGGTGAGAAAAGAACAATGGAACACAGAACAGAGCTGTAGTTTGGACCTTGAAGTTACACAGACCCGAGCAGCTGAAGACCTGCACGACCCACAGTGTTCTGTTTGCACCTCTCCCCCAGCTCACAGCGTGTCACACTGCACCTGCTGCTTGCAGGCACCAAACCAACGATTTCCAAGGTAGACAGAGGCAGCTACAGCATTTTCCAGCTGAAAACAACTGCCTAGGCAGCAAGACTGCTACTACTGCAAAAAACAGATCACTTCTAGTATTGGAAGCTTTTAATACTTCTTGACATTGCGGCACCAAATACAGGTGAGTTAATTTACCTTCTAAATATGGCAAATACTGTGCAAATAAGGAAAGCTTTACAACATTTATGTCTGCAGAGTGAAAATTTCAAAGTTAGAAAATTTCAAAATTACATGATAAGATCACATTATAAGATAAAAGCACTAGCAGCAACATCCATACTATACTGTGGCAACTTAGCAGCCATTTCCTTCAGCAAGCCTCACTGAACACAAACAATTCAGCTAGATTAAAGCAGAGCTACAGACAGGTGCAAGTGCATTTTGTTCAATTAACAGCAAAAATATGTAACCCACACATAGGGATTTTGAGCTAGAACTGTTATGTTTATTTGCTTCTAATCTTCTTCCATAAACAGAGTGACAGTGGAACAGAGGAGTAACAGCAACTGTGCAATTTTCCTACCCAATTTTTAAACGACACTGGTGTTTTCAGAGGGTCGTTATGAAGAATGGTATTTTTGTCACCACTTCTTTTGGACACAATCAGATGCTCCAAAAATTAGCAGGCTAGAGCAGTTCAAAGATTAGAACTCACACAGACTTTTAAAAATGAGGGAACAGCGTCACTGGGGTTATGCCATCTGGTCAGAAGAGTTGTAGGATCCAGAGGTCACCCTGTCCAGCCCTCACTGTTCAAGCAGGGTTCCCCAGAACCAGGTGGCTTTTGAATAACTCCAAGGATGGAGAGTCCATGGCCTCCAGGAGCAACCTCACAGCAAATAAGTGGTTTGTGATGTTCAGAAGGAACCTTATGGGTTCCATTCTGTACCCACTGTCTCTCTACTTGTGCCTCTGGGCACCACTGAAAAGAGCCCAGCTCCACCCTCTCTGCAGCCTTCCTTGTGGTAGTTGGTTTCTGCATATATTCAAAATAAAAGACCCCCCCAAGCCTTCTCCCCTGCAGGCTAAACTGCCCCAGCTTTCTTAGCCTTTACTCATAGCAGAGCTGCCCCACTCCCTTCCCCATCTCTGTGGCTCTTGGCTCCACTCTCTCCAACACATCCACATCTCTCCTGCACTGAAGAGCCAGGACTGAGCGGAGACCTCCAGGCCTGGCTTCAGCAGTGCTGAGCCAAGGGGAAGGATCCCCTCCTGGAGCAGCTGGCAATAGTCTGCCTAATGCAGCCCAGGAGAGCACTGCAGATGCCTTTGCTGCAAGGGCACACTGCCAGAATGGGAGTTGAATGTCAGTGAATCCCAGTGCTTCCTGCCAAGACCTTCACAAGGTGCTCTGATGTGAAGGCAACACAGCAGAGCAGGGAGGTTTCCACGTGCCCCAGTACAGCACCAAGGACTGAAGAGACACAAGGCATTTCGTGAGGCCACGTACCCAGAGTGCAACTTCTTACCACAGCAATCTGCCTTCTGTTAGTGCTGAGGAAAACATCATTTCTGCATCAGAATCACAAACAATGTGCACTAAAAAAAATAAAAATTAAGGTATTGAATAAAGGTATGCATTGCAACTCCTATTACTGGGGTTGAAAGTTAACCTGGTTTCACTCCTGCACTTAACTCCATTAGCTCCGCATTCAGCTGAACTGCAGCTGAGCAGCACTATTGCTCCACAAGAGTTATGACTGTACAAGATATGCTTTTGATCCACCTCTTTTCCATTTGTTTTTCCTTTCCCAAATACACTGAGGATATTCCTGGAAGCATATTTGAACTGACACTGAAGAAGAAAATCCTGAGCAGCTACTACATGTGAGACATGGAGTGTTGTGGAGGTTTTAGAGGTAACTTTTTTGTGGAATTAATGTTTTCTTCTCCTTAACTACCTTTAGTTACATGTAAAGTGATTCACCTAAGAAAACTTGTCCACAAACCTACAGTTTTACTATGAAGAGTCACTCTGTACTTAAGTTCATTATTTATTAAGACATACAGAATAAAAGAAATTACTTATACCACCTTTCTTCTGGGTCTCTCTCCTTACTCACTGGTCCCAAAATGGCTGTTCCTAATGCTAAATACACATCCAAACAAAACTACTTAGCAAATGCCATGCCCATAAACACAGGGGCATAACATTCTGGAATTCTGCACATGCCATAAGCAAATACTCTTCTACACAGTTATATTTATCCTTACATAACTCTGCACCAGAACCCCAGCATCCTTCCTATCTATTTTTAGAACTTAACATTCACTAAGAATAAAATGATGCACAGATGGATCCCTGGATTTCATTGCCTCACTAAACTCTTTAAATATCTGTTCATTCTAGTCAAGAGCAGAAACATTTTTGGAACATCAATTTTTGCTTAACAGAAAGATATTTCTTACTCAGCTGTGATTGCTGCAAGAAATGTTGATCTCACTACCCAAAATTAGTACATTTTGACAAAAAACTAGAGATAAGTAAATCTTTGATCTTCTCGGATTAAAATTTTAAAAAAAATTCATGCAGGTTTTTCCAAAGTATATGAAGGTACATGAAGGTATTCATAGAACATTTGGCATTTAACTTTTATTTTGTTAATAAAAAAATTATCATCTATACGTCAAATAACTATTTTCTTATGACAATTAAGAAAGCAAGGAGTTAAAAAGGACTTCATAATGAATTACCCATTTAAAGTAAAAGTCTCAAATCCTGGCAAGACCTTTAAAAACGTCATTTTCTTAACTCTACATACATAATTACCCAACAGTCTAAACATGAGTTTTGTTATATATTCCCATGACACAAAGGCCATCTCCTTCTCCTGAAGAAAAAAAGGTTCGGAAAACACCCCAAGACCTAGAAAATCCTTTTATTTTAGAATTTGATCCAGATAACACCATCCAGACTCTAACACAGACTTCACACCGCTATGAAAAAAACATTTTGAGATAGTAAAAAAACCTAGCAGTACAGTTTACATAGACTGCTCTTCAGGAAATTACTCTGTACTGTACTGAATTCTTTCCTAAGGCTTGTTTGCAATTTAGTTTGAAAGAGATAACAGTTTTGCAAAGAGAACATGAAAAATGAATTAACTGCAGATTAAAAAAAAGTCTATAAAAAGTTCATAATCTCTTGCTGGGTATATTACATCAGAGCATCCTTCAGGCATTTCCCCTTTCAGTTTATTAGTCCATAAAGAAAAACCACAGTCCTGGAAAAATGACAAAGGCACAAAATACTGTGCTGTAGCAAAGTGAGATGGCACAAATGCAGCTGGCTACAGTGAGCTTGAGATTGCACTCTTTGCTTTCACAGCTTTCTAAATAAGAACATCTGTTTAACTACAAAAGCAGCCTGCAAGCAACCACTGTTTTCTGAAAGCAGCAGCAAGTCTCAAAAAGATTAAGCCAACCTGTTCTGCAGAAGGAATATGATAAAGGACTATTTCTGAAAGTGTCCTTTACACTGAAGGGAACACAGACATCCTTTAGCACTATGAGCAGCTCTGGGCTCCCTCTTGCCACACCACTGAAGGCCATAGCAGGCTTTCTGATGGCTGAATGAATACTCTGAACATCTTCCCCTTGGCCACCTTCTGTAAGAACATGGCCCTTGTTTACGAGCTCTGACAGTAGTTTTAAATGACAGCCGAGACATTTGAGATTCTGTATTGATGTCACTTTCCCTATAAAACAGAAGCAATTCCCTGGAGCTCAGTGCTCTGCAGCAGTGCTGTGCCCATGCAGAGCAGAGCTGCCTGCAGCCAGCAGCTCTGGGCACCCAGAGCACTGCACAGGCCAGCCTGGGCTCACATGGCAGGCACAGCATTGGCACAGCTGCCATACATCTGTGCACAGCTGGACTCACAGCCCAGTCCCAGGCTTGCACAGTCAGTGCTTGACACTGGACCTCAAACAGATTCCTGAGGCTTAGAGAAGGCAAATTTGGGCAGGATTGCAGCATTCTAAGAGGCCAAACAAGTTTGAAAAGACCAATTATAAAATTAACTCCTTGTTAGTAAGTTTGAATATACGACACTGGTACAGTCTGATGTGAAAATGCCTGGAAAATGAATACACAGGAAGGGCCACCATACTTAAGGAGCATCTTTAAATACTCAATAAAAACCTGCTGCCTTCCCCAACATCTCCCTTCTCTAAAGCTCTTTGCTGTTTCTTAGGTGAGACTCCCCCCCAGTGGCTGTTTTTTCCACTCACATGTGAGTTCAAAGACTGCCGCAGCTCTTCAGCCTGCAGAAAAATACCAGTAGCACTTGCCAGTATTAAGCCTGATACATCAAAAGGAGTGGTAAGAGGCTGTCAGAAGCGAAGTGTGATTTGGTACTCACCAATCTGTGTTACATACACACTGCACAGGAGCTCTGATGCAGTTGTTCTTGTGCAGAAGCTTGCACAAAGGGACTCTAACACAAATTGCTGATCTGAATTACTCCTTTTTAACTGAAGTGCTTTTAATTATATTCATTTTCTTTTGCGGTATGAGAAGGCAAAATTTTAAGAAGTGCTTTTTTGTTCACAAACAGGTGATTATCTTCCTTCTTTCTGTTTGCCAAGAGTAGTTCAATTACATACACATTATTATTATCATCATGTGATCAATAACCCTCAAGACCATATGGTAAAACTATTCCTAATTACTATGAAAATCCAGTAAAAGTTCAAAGCATACCAAGTTCTGTGGCAGATATACGTTGTGACCACCCCAGAATGTCCAGTGAGTCCTATGGAAGGTGAACAAGACTTAGGTACACAAGCACACCTCCTCTGTTTACCTGCAAAGCTCAGATTTTGCAGTAGTGGCAGATGTTTTTTTATGTATATATATAAAACCAGACTGAAAAGATTCATTGGATAGGTAGAATAATCTTCTAGTTTTCACTTCTTTATATTCAGATACATTTTCTATTTCCTTGAGGGGTTTTCAAAGTGGTTCTTACTGACAGTTTCTACCACTGTAAAACTACTTGCCTATGATAAAACCTTTTTCTCTTAAAATAGGACTGAATTGAAGCACCAATGCACGGTGCTTCAAAACAAGGACTTGCACTCCTCCATCTTCATTTCTGTCACATTTTGGCCTGAACTCCATGCAGGTATTCTTGCATGACATCATGGTATATTTTCTATACATGGCTTGATCACTAGAAAGCCACAGTTAGGTGCTATATATTTTTGATATTAAAAAAAACAAAAACAAAACAAAACAAGGATCACATCCAGAAATGAAGAGTTCCTTCAGAATTAAGTGCTTTGAAATCCAAACACAGAGTAGTACAAAGCGTGCTGGCCTCACAGCTCACTACCTACCATGCTACACTTGGGAGAGCTACTGCCTACAGACCAGAGGAGCAAGGTCATCAGCAAACTAACTCTCCCATCAAAAGAAAGAAGAAACAGAAAACATCTTGGAAGTTATGGGTATGTCAGAACAGTGCTTGCTACTCATTTAAACCAAGTGTAGTATGTTTGTGTACAGACTCTGTGCTTGCTCACCACCTACCCTCACACTGCAGAAAGGCAAATTCTGAGCTCCTTGCCCCCAGAGCGATGCCAGCCTCCCTCACCTTCACTGGGGAATAGACAGTTTTGCATCCTATGCACAAATTCATCAGAAAACCCATCCTCAGGGAACTTGGCTAGTGTTTTCTGGGGTTGGGGGTGTTGTCAAACAGAACACTGCAGCAGCATCAGCTTTATGGGGTCTCAGGAAACTCCTCCTGCGCTCAGTAACAGTTTTCAGCATCTGTGAAAAACTGCTCTTTCCTCTTACTGGCATGGTTTAAAACAGGGCAGCTGTTACTATCACAGGCCAAAACTCCATACCATTTATGCCCATTAAATAATGAAAATTACCTTTATGTAAATTATATTTAAATGCAACCAAAACAGAAAAAAAAGTTCCCAGTCATGTGAAACCACACCAACCCCACAGGCTTCTATACCAGTGAGTCTCACATAAGGATGAGGGACTGGGGGACGAGTAAGCTTTATTTCAGTGAGACTGACACAGCTGCATAGATATTACTACCATAGCTTATGTCTGAATTGCCTTTTCAAAACTGCCTAGAACCACACAGAAGTCAATTATTAAGAGAAAATGAAAGTCTGTATATGAAATGTATCTGAAAGATATGCAAGCCCACTCTCATCACTCCTGCATTCTCAGCAGACACGTGAAGGGCTATAAAAACCTTCAGTGTGCTGCTGATAGAAATAAAAAAAGTGGTGCCAATACTGGCAGCACCAGTGGGACCACCATTGTTGTTCAGGGAAAAGGGCTGCACCTCTTCCTTCTGCCACAGGCTCTAGCTGTTCTACAGCAGCAGCAGGTTATCGTTTATGTAAATCATTTAATAGCATTATTTTTTATATATTAAGGTTTGCATCTGCATATATCTTGTGCCTTTTCACAGCTTTTAGACAAGACAAGCTGAAAATAATTAACACAATGCTTAATTTTAAGCAACTACTTCCTGAACACTAAGCTGATTTCCCCGATGTACTGCTTTACTAACATGCTACTTCAGTAAACAAATATGTAAACTTCTGTATCACCCATGTAGTTAATTCTACCTTACCTTTTTATTTGGTCATTAATTCAGGGAGGACAAGTATAATTAGGAGGGAAATCACTGCTGTCAGTTTCACTGTTACACCATCTATATTGGAAGTACTCTATCAGGCTCTGTATTATAAATGAGCCTTCTCGCAAAGACTTTTCCTCTCATCTTCTTTCTGCAAGGAGTAATTTTCAATGCCAGGTTTCACTATGGCAAGATAATCTAAATCTTTGGCAAGGCTTTTAAATGTATGTAATTTAGCATCACCATTAGAATGAAAAGATATAAAAGAACCTACCAGACTAAATAGCTGATCTCATTTTCTTTAAATTCCACAGCCTGTTTCCTCTTACATCTTCTCCCAAATTCTAAGCCCCAAAGCAGAAAGGGAAGTAATCCATAATTTTTCTGAGAAAATATTGCTTATTTTTAATGTAATTTAGAAACTTAATACTTTAACCTAAGTGTTTTCAACCAGCATTTACCTTAACTGGCTGTAGTTTATTTTCACAGCCTATCTACTGTGCTCATCAACTTTTGTACAAAACAGACAAGTAGTGCACAATACTGTAAAGACAACGTAGTAGTAAGTCCATTTATTGTCAGATCCTCGCTTCCAAGATCATAAGGCACAGTTTGGAGATAATAAATATTTTTACCCAAAATAATATTTTACCCATCCAATGGATGGATCCAGTAGCCAGAGAAGTCCATACCTACCCAGATCACCATGGCACTCTGCAAGGCTACTACAAATGCCTTCATCAAGTGACTTAGATACTAAGAACGTATTTTACAGATATGCTTACCAACATCTGTTCTCCAAAGCTGTATGGCTTTAATTTCCATCACCTGTTCCAGGTTACATCACAGCAGAGACTCTTCAATCATACCCTACCATTGCTGATTTGCTTCACCTAACCCAGGCTGGTAGGAATGGATTACTTTAACAGATACAGCTGTTTGTGTATATATCACTAAATATGTGTTGCTACCTTTATTTAAAAAATAAAAATAAAAAAGACTTTAACAAAAAACCTGAATCAGAGAGAAACAGAAAATCTGTATCCCTTGTTTCCAATACTGAAGGCCCTTGTTAAAAACGAACACAAGACTTAAGATTTACATTTTTTAAACACTTCTGTACAATTTGCAGGGCAAAAATTGACCAGGATATCACTGAAACAAACAGGAAGAATTGCAAGATGCAGTTTTTGAACTTCACATTAAACAGTAAGTAGACACAACATTAAAGTGTTACAGGTGAACTTACCTCCTGCAGAGCCTAGCCTATATAAAATAGATATGGAATGCAACCACTTGCAAGGATAAAGATTTCAAAACCACTATTAATTTAAAATAAATATGTTATTTTAGCCAAGTTATTATCACTGGCCATGTTTTAACCCAAAATAATGGGATTTAACCAGAAAGCAGGCATGCACGTGGCTCACATTAGAGACTGACAAACATTCCTACAGGCAGACAGCAAAAGGCAGTTTCTCCAACAGGCTGCTTTGCAGTAGAGAATGCCACATTTCTGAACAGCATCAGTTTCTCATCTCACTTATGAAACGACAACAATGCAAAAGCTGTAATTTTTTTTTGATAGAGAGACACAACCCTACGCTCTCTAAAAACAGAAGAGCAGAAAGATGTTGCCTGGATCACTCCAGTAAAATCAACACAGGACAGTTACACCTTACAGCATGCTGGACTCAGGATGCCCAAGACACAAAATAACACCACTGTAAATAATCCATGCAGTGTAATGCCAGGGTGCCTCAAGTGTGACTGACTGATTCCTTCTGTAGCGTTTCACATGATCCTGATTTTGGATGGGATAGACCTAATGTTCTCCTTAGTAGGTGGTACAGTGCTGTGCTTTGAACTCCATTACCTCACTCTCGATAACGCTCACGATTTAGTTTTGTTAAGTTGTGCTTACCCTAGGCCAAGGACTTTTCAGTGTCTCATGCTCTGCTAGTGAGTGAGATAAGCCATGAGGAGGAATACTAACAATAGTAAGTACATCTTCTGGGCTAAGTCATGCTAGAGAAACAAAACTTACTTGTAAGTAGAAGTACAGAAAGCAAGCATTAGGGTTATGCACTGTTTCCCAGCATCAAAAAACCCCCAACTTATAGAACTTAATTTCTCTGATAGAATAATACTAGTTAGCCATGGAATACTCCAAACAGGTAATGGGATGCTGTAGGAATAATTTTTAAATGGTAGAGCTATACTACGTGTAAATCCACATGCTAGAACACTACACCAAGGTTTGTGGAAGATTAGGTGTCACAGGTAAACTTGCCCAACACAATGGCCAAGAGAGAACTCTACCACTCCTACTTGCATTGAGTAATTCCAATGGATCCACACTGGAGTTCATCATTTCATAAGCCCTGCTGTAGACAGATCCAACTGACTCCACAAAGGAGTTCTGCTATACATACGAACATATGGCAGAATCCAGCTGTCTACTTACATAGAAAAAATAAAATCAAAATTGTGTTATGTACACATAAATGCATTTCAGAAACAATAAGGTACTACAATCATCTTTATTATTTTAAAAACAGTTTTATTCTGTATATTTAGAAACGTGTAATTTTATTAACTGCAGAGAAAAAAAAAATCAGCCACACCTGAATAGCTAATAACTCATTAACAGAATGCAGTGGTATATTATCTAAACAGTAGTAGTGCCATTGTGCCGTAATAAATTGTCTATTAGTAAAAAAATACATTTCAGGGCACATAGTACAGCATCCTTATGACAAATTACAGTAGGGATACTTTTCAAGAATTTAATCAAAGTAGAGAATTCCGAGTTATATTCTTTAAATGCAGCACTTTAAAAGGTAACAATTTTGTGCATTTTAAAAAATGTCCTCGTTCGTATATTGTAGAAATGCTGCTTTATTGCTGCAGATGTCAAAGTTCAAGGCTCAAAAGGTATGAGAATACAAAGATATCCTTAAGAAACTTCGTTTGTTTTTATATATATTTATATATATAAAAAGGTAAAGCTTATAAAAGTTAATTTACAAACCAAAAACAAAAGTGGTATGCACGCGTTATATACAAGCAGTCTATAACATCTATAAATTTTCAAATGCATAGCAGAAAACATACCATCATTTTCTTCTGGTTCTCTTCTGGCTGATGAACACAAACAATACTCGTTCTCTAAACCAAACTCACAATTTTTTGTTGTTGTTCCCCCCCACCCCAGTCTCTGATGATATAATATCTAAGTAAGCACAAAAGCCATACAAACTTAATACAGAGAACTATGAGAGCTAAGACTATTAAAAACATGAGGGTAAGGCATCCCTGCTGGTTAATAGGTCTGTAATAATGTGGTTAATTTACAAATCCACAGAGGCATCTGAACCATAGTCATCCCACATGCTTTTCCCCCTCCCCCTGTTCTCAGGACAATGTTTCCACATACAGCAAGTAGGTGTGTTTGCATTTCCTCTCAGCAGAGGAGAACATCTAAACTGTGCTACCCCAAGATGACTGCCATTTCATTGGACATGTACACCAAAAGTCATTTAAAAACCAGAGACCAAAAGGTAGTCTTGTGAGTTAAAAAACACACAGTTGCCAAAACGCAGGCCAAAATCTGTTTTTAACACTGGAGTATGAAACAAATTTAGTTCCTCTGTGTATAGTTTCATTGGTACTTTCAGATAACAACAAAATACTAGTAGTGTCCTTTAACAGAGAAAAAAAAGAAACAAAAGGAAAAAAAAAAGAAACAAAAAACCCAACATACAAGAACAACCAAACCCAAGCATACAGAACCTGTAAAACAACCCTCTTGTTCCCCCTGTACACTCCCTGCTTGTGGCATGTATTGTGACCATGGTTCAGAGTGTACTTGCTAATTCATTGTTAGTTAAAGCAAGATGCTTAAACACTAAGATCCATTATCAGTTATAGAACAGTTAATACTTGATAGAGTGGTTCAGTTTATATGTAAGGTCCATCTCAGTTTCAGATTATTTACTCAGTCAGCTAACTTAATATTTAGAAGTGGTCAATTAGGACTGAGACACAGTTTGCTCCAACAAGATAGTTTGGATCCCCGGGAAGAGACTTGTTCTGCCAGGTTTTGGGGTCACCTGTGGGAGGAAAACACAATGCTGGTGTTTAGTATCTGCTGTCACACAGTGCACATCTTGAAACAACCAAGCTTTTGGACAGGAGCTTTTAAGTTCTGAAGCAACACCTCTTTTGTTTTTTTCCTTTGTTGTTGTTTTGTTTGATGGTTTAAAAAACCCTGCAGTTTGCATGTTATTAATAAAAAAATATCCCTTAATTTTAAAATAACATAGAATAGGTAAATTATTTAAAGCAGATGCGGTGGCACTCAGGAACTGGTAAATATAACTCATACTACTCTACAGCACCAACACAGTGCTTTCCATTTGAGACTGGTTAACAGTGAATCAGGTGTTCACTGGCTCTTTCCTAAACTTCCATTGACAAAAAAAAGAAAAAATGTAGAAGCTAATACGGGTAAGATGCATTTGAAGTGTCTTGGAACAGTTCTGAGCACAGATGAGGCAAATCAGAAGTCATGCTGTAACTAAGCACTATGGCACATGGGTAGTTTTATTTTCTGTGATGAAAATAATTGTAGACAGGATTGTAGTCATTTTGCAGCTACATCCAGTAGATGTGTTTAAAAGCCTGAAATACTAAAAGGTATTCCAGTTAACTGGTACATAAAAATCATTACAACAGATTTTATCTACTCATGGTCAAAGGTGCTGGGTAACCATCAGTTACAACAGAATGTTATCAGCTGCCATCTCACCAGACCAAAGGTTACACTCCCTCTGCACAGTCAATTGTCTCTTAAGTGGAGAAAGTATTCTTCATTTACCCACCTAAAATCACTACCAAGTGTTGCCAAAAGGTGTGATCATCCCACTATGGCAGAAAGTGAAAAATGCACTTAAGTTCTCTTAAGCCTTTCAGATAAATGACATTAAATAGGCCAAATAAAACTTCTTTGAGGAGAAATGTGTAACAAGCTAAAGAACCCAGTCACACACCTGCACAAACACCTGAGACCTCAGTATTAAGTGAGAATGATACAACTTCCACGTAATTTTCTTGAACTCATGAAAACAAAATGAAGTACACAATGCACTGAGTGATGGCAACATCTAACGCAGTGACAAGGAAGAGAAGTGGGCAGTGTATAATTAGAGAATACAAACAAATTTACTGCAACTAACTGTGACTGCTCATTTCAGTCAAAAACCTCAATAATACTGGAGAATTTTTCCTTTCATAGATTCAGGAAATTCCATTCAAAACTCATATGACCAAGTGTATTAAAAGAGTAGAACAGAACTGTAAGACGGTCGGGTCCTAGTCTTGCACATGAGACAGGCAGACTTGTTTCCAACCTTTCCTTCTACATACATAGTAAGGATACATAGCTATTGAGGATGTTTTTCCCATATTTTCCCATACAACTGCTTTGAAAAGGAAAATAAAGAGATCACTCAGTATTTTTTATGTTCTAATCATTGTGGCCATAAAAGGCAACTTTTTCCCAGTCAGTTTTATACCAGAATCAGTTAAGCTTTTGCAGGGGTTTAACAGTAAAATACCAATGCATGAGGCTTAAATGTGGCAGAAAGGATGTTAGTAAGTGCAAAATGAATGTCACTTTCAGGACAGAACATGGATACATTGAGGAAAGATGAGGTAGAGCAGACGACTGAAGAGAGAAAAGCCCCAGAATTGTATAAATTGTTATAATAAAGCCACCCCAAGAATCAGAGTCCCATAACCAACTAATTTAGAAAGAGAGAAAACAATTATTTATTTAAGACACAGTATGGTCTACTTACATATCATAAGACAGAATTGCCTAATTTTTAAGTTTGTCTCAAAAGAGCAATGTTATGATATACATCCCATTTCAGATTAACAGAATGTGGTGTTATATTTACAGTACAGAAAGTGTTAGGGTTTAAATATACACGCTCTTGCTTTCACCCACACATGCACGCACACACACATCCCACTTTGGAAAGGGAGGAAAATGTCTCAGTAACTTCAGTTATTGTTTAGATCATTTGAGTCCTCTCCCTTCACTTCAAGTAAGTTCATGAACAGGTGCTATTAGTTACAAAGGAAGTGCTGTGTTGGTTTTGTACATAGTTGTCATATCTTTGGGACCCTATTGTTTATGAGCCCGTGTTTTAACACTGCCATGTATACACACATTGTTAAATAGATGCATGCAACACATGCATAGAATAGCTTATAAAAAACAACTAAAAATTATTGCCATTAATACCTCTAGATTATTGATTCCCCATGAAGGGGATTGATGCTTTAATCTTTCAAAGCATCAGTGCTTTGGTGTTGACAGTGACAGATACATTAGTGACAGAAAATATGCATACATGGTGGCTTAAATGCTGTATTCAGAAATACATTTTTCACTCAGTACTCAGATCACATGTGCACACTAATGGCTTGAATATTCCACCATAAATTTTGAAAGTAGCTGAATAAAACCTTAAGACTTTTTCCTCAGATGTGCAAACATTCCTTTTTAAATCTCTGTAACCTCACAGCCGTTTCATGAAATTGCTTGAAACTTGCCCAGAATTCTCAATTAGGCTCCTCACTGACAATTTCAGCCAATACATTCTCTCCCTCATCCCAGAAAGCCACAGTGAGGTAAAAATGAACAGGTAAATAAAATTGCAACCTAGTTGCAACTTTACTATCAACCAGAGACTTCTGGATAAAGGCAGTAGAGGAGAGATAGGTAGGAGCAAGCAAGAAAAGTCTTTTGGAAAAACCAGCTACATTAGAATAAATTGTAAATGCTTTTACTGAACACTACAGTTTTCTTAAATGACCCAATTGTTAGCATCAACTTGCACACATGGAAACAGTTAACAAGCGTTAAATCATGATTTATGAGCATGCAGATTGTTAAGATTTGCCAGAGTCCTATATGGTTAATTAAGCAACAGACAAACACCAGTAATGTTACAAAGGCCAATCAGAGGTACATATTCATTTCCTCTCAATTTTAGTGCGATTATCATTTCAAGTGTATTCAGCTGCAGCAGTCCTCAAGAAAGAAGACAGAATAGAAAAATACGGTAATATTTAATAGACTAGAGATATTACTCTTCCTGCTATCATGGCTCTAGCTATGAATTTGCACCATGAGTAAATGTAAGAAAGACATTTGTAATGAAAGTGAAATGGGAGAGTTCGACACAAATACAATGATTGAGTTTTTATATTACACAGCATCACCTTTAGCCAAAATAACCTAAATTATACGATAGCACCCAAAAGCCCCAAAAGGACAGAGGGAGGACAGCATACCCGACGAGGAGTCGGAGGATTTTAGAGCAAAAGACCAACCATCAGGGGTCATAGACGCACAGTGTGGCAGGCGCAGCTCCACTGGCTTCAGGAATTTTAGTCCATGAGGCCCACACATTACCAAGGGGCTAAGAAGTGTTTCACCTAGAGTTAAAAGAAAGAAAAATCTGTTACTGACTTTTCGTGAAATTCTTTCAAAATATTACACAATTACACAGCAGACCTACTCAGTAACTCAATTAAGAGAAAAATACGAAAATTTAGATCTGTCAGTAAAGAAAAGCACAAGATTGTTCTCACTCAAGTGACTTTTTAGTACACACTACAATCTCACAATGAAAACCATTGAAGCACATTAAGGTTACTTTCATATTATGTTTTGTTCTTGTTAGAAAATAATTGTTTTACATAACAGAACAGTGTACAGTGCCAGCTGTTACCTTTCTCTTTATCCAAAGGTGGAAGTATACTGTTGTCTCTGCAGACTTTGAAATATATTTCTTGCTCTATTCCCTCTGGAATGGCTCCTTGTGGTATAATAATACTAACTCCAGTCTCTATGGAGCTCAATACACCACCATTGCTGTTAAATACACCTCTTGCTGTGGCTACAACAGTGTGTCCATCTTCCTCCTCCTCATCTTCAAGTGCTGTAGGGCTGAAAAGACAAAAAGACTGGCAGTTTTACCAGTACTTCCTTCCTGAAACTCTGTGGGGAAAAAAAGACTAACTCCACCCAAAAAAACCCAAAACAAAGAAGGAAACCCCCCAAACAACAAAAAAACACCAAATCTCACAAACTGAAAACATTCAGCAAAGTAGTTAAAGTAAGAATTCAGACCACCTGAATCTTGTGTTTCCAACTGCCTGCTTGTGCCATTCTACAGAAAAAGCCTACCCCAGCTACACATTCAGGGTGATACAAGTAAATGCAACTGACATTGGAAAGTTAATTTTTTGTCCCAAAACCCCATTCTGACTTCAATACCAGAAAAATTAATAATTCTTATTCAAGTCACACTGAACCCTTCAACTTATACATAAATATATATATATATATACAGAAAACAAACCTAGTAAAAAAAAAAATTACACACATTTTTCCAGGTTACCAGGCTATAACTAAAGAGAAATTTGTAACTTCAAGGTACCTTGACGAAGTTCCCAGAACAGGTTCAAAAGAATTTCACTCAACCAGTAATTCCAAAATATAGCAGCCTATAGAACTACCTAGCATAAAACATTTCTCAGGTGCTTAAGAACATATAGGACAAACAGCAAAATTATAAGTCTGGTTCACACATTATTATTATCTTGAAATAAAGTATTAATAAAACACTGTTCTGCAGAAGCAAATAACTTAAGACTGTAACAATTTCTGTTGCTCTTGACATAGTTATTGTATGTTAAAGCATATTAGGCAAGCACAAGCTGCAATTAAGCAGCTACTGGTTTGTCTCACAGTAAAGAGCACCAATATGAAACTGCAAAAGTTACTTTCTCTTTTCACAAGTATTTTTAAAAGTATTCCTTATTTACATGTCCCATGAGGTCTCCCTAAGCACACAATGAATACAATTTGATGCAATAACTATCTCCAGAAATTAATTCCATCTTCTGGAAATAGATTGTGAGGACAAATTATTACTATCTACCAGAAAATTTATAATTTAGTATGAGAAATAGGAAGTAAAATCATGCCACTTTCTAATGACAGAATGCAAGACAGTACAGGGACACAAAACATATTTTAAGTATCTATCCTTTGGTAGAATTTAGAATCATAGCATTGATCTTTCAACCATAACATCAACAGAAACTGGAAGCAGAATAAAAAAAGCTGTATTTTTCACAGGTTTCAGATGACCTATAGATAGACAAGTGGAAAGAGAGGGAGCAGCAGCTTACCTTACAGGAATGGCTTTAGGCACAGCATTAACATTATTTGGTTGATATTTAGGCTTGTCGACCTGTACAGCATAGGTGTCCATTCCACTCTCAAAATCGGAAGGCTGTGATGAGCTATGTGCTTTCAAAATTGGTTGAGGAGAATTTGAAGATTTTGATGGCAACTCTGCTTTATGCTGAGTTTCATTTGGCAAGAGATTGTGGTTGAATTTTGGACTTTCAAACTTGCGCTCGAAGGGCCGTGCAGCACTCGTGTAGGGTTTGGTTGAGAAGCGGTTGTAGGAAGGAGTGACTGTTTTCTGAACGGGCTCAGCTCCATTAACAGGGCCTTTGTCAGGGAAGCTCTTCTGAGGGTAAAATGTGGACTGCACAGTGTCCTCTCTAGAGGATCTGAAAATTGCTGACTTATTCTGAGGTGGAGGAGGGTCAGACACAGAGTTAACTGCAATGAAAATGAAAATAACCAAACTTGTCAGTAACCACTAGTAATGTCTAGTCACATACACTGAGGCATAAAAACATTTTAGTCAATTCTTAATCTTCAGTATAAAATACATACAGGTTCAGCTTAGCTCTCTTAGATCATCTGTCCTCCTATTGCATTTTGTACATCTGGGCAAGTTATCTAACACGTTGGAGACAAAGGTATGTCCTCTCAATAGAAATGTTAGACTAATTTGTATCATGATCAAACCTCCAGAAAAACAGTACTGAAATATCACTGTGTACGTGCATAAACCAGAAAATTCAATCGAACTGGGCAACCCCCTCAATGTGAAAGTGAAAATAACTTTTTCTTGTTTTTAGAAGCCTACAACTATTATTCATGTCAGAAGAATTCTGGTCCAAAGCACAGGGAGTTTTACTTCATCTTTGCTGAGACAACTGAGACAGTTACAGGTATTACTAATACCTGGAAGCTACCTGGTTTCAGACAGAATCACAAAATAATTTCATAAAACTCAATTTCACCAGGAAAAAACTATTTTCAGTAATAATTATTCCACATTTCAGTTAGAGAACAACATAGTTGCCCATGCAGACATGCTGCAGCAACCCCACAAGCACCTGACAAGCAATAGCTGCTCCCACAAAGGTCAGCTTTGGAACTGCTTACCTTCAGAAAGTGCAGGCTTGTGGTGTGCTGGGAGAGACAGGCCAGGACTATTAATTGACTGTGGCTGTGTGTACTGGACAGAAGGAGCAGGAGGAGGAGTTGTAACTTGAGGGATTGGCTCATAGCGTTTTTCACCAACAGTTCTATCCATCGAGTCAGTATCAGTTGGTTTCCCCCTGTTGAAATAGAATTAAAAACAAACATTTGCCTGTTCAGTTTCCTCACAGCTCCTGCATTCACTGCTATTTTTTGTCTTCTATGATCACCTGATCTCCATCTCTTCCTATAAACATTAAAACATTATTTTCTTGAATAGCTGTCTCAAGTATAAAAACATTCATTGATAAGCACAAGAGATTCAGACAACATTGACCTTTAGAATATTAGTAACACAAACCAAGGCAAACAAAAGGCAGATGACATTTCAGGTGTATTTGCATAATTGCCTACTAGATATTAATTTTTCAACTTCATTTGGAGCAATTTCAATGAAAAAGTGTTCTTTAATTTCACAGGTTTTCAAAAGAAAAATGTAAATCCACTTCTTTTTGGGGTTGTTTTTGAAAAGCCTAATTAGCCAACAGGACAATGGATTCTAGTATAACTTTAAATACACCTAGTACTTGAACAATGCCATCTTAATTAGAAATGCAATCAGCTTAAGCTTCACTAGCTTTATGTGCATAGTGTATGTAACTTTAAAATCTTATTTTCAAAACATTTTTCTTGTGCTAGGTATGTTTATCCACAGGTTTACTTCAGAAAATTATTGATTTCACAAACATTTTTAATTTTGGACTGCAATATATTTATTGCACTTACTTCCAGAATTTGTCTGCTTCAAATTTTAAGTGCACATAATGCCTGTGATGAAATGTAACAGTGAGAGGACACCTGAAAACATCCTCACATCAACAACAGTCTTACCACTTGATGTTCCTTTTCAAGTAGTCATAGCTAGTGTAAGAGCCAAGAAATCTAGGTGATGGCAAAGCAAACAGCAATAGAAGAATGAAAGAAAATAGTCATTCTATCTTGAGAATATAATTTCTTCACACTTTTTATGTTAGTCCTAGAAGCTGTCACATGATGAGGTTGTTGAAACAGAGACACTATTTCACAGAGAGGTTTCTGACAAAACCTTTATCATAAGCATGAGTTCAACGATCACATACTATATTAATATATATAATTATATATATAAAATATGAGATTTGGTAAGCAAATTAGGAGGTAGTCAAGATCCTGTATTGGCAGATATTAAAAGAACGAGATTACCTGAAGCCATTTGTTACAATCTGTATAAACACAGTTATTCAATACATTGAAGGAAATGAACAACCTCTCACATGCTCCAATTTGAAACAACTTCTTTAGTCATAACATTCACAGAATGACAGTAGTTTTGTATTGTACTGCAGATCATGTACTAAGGGCACATTCATAGCAACTGTTTCTCCAGCACTATCAACTCATCCAATAGAGAGCCCATACCATAAAATGCTGCTGGTTGTGTTCAACACTATCTAAAAACATCTTAGAGCTGTTTATGAATACTAAGAGAGACAGAGAACCATAAGTATACCGATGGCTTTCCTTGACTTGTAACACTTACCTTCCTACGTGTAGCAAGAAAACACATTGTACATGAGGACAGCTTTCCCTCATTCCTTCACTTTCTGTATGCTCATAAATATTTAACAGGCAACAATTCTAGACACCAACCATCTTGGTGCTTCAGAGAAGTATGCTATGAAACTAAGAAAAGGCTGGTAACTTTTGAAAGTCTGCTTGATTACCACATGAATCAAGAAGATCAGTGATCTGAACAGCATTTGTATGAACGTATCTCTAAAACCAGAGTTGCAAAGAGATTATTTTAGATCTCAAAGCTTCTATTCCTACTGATTTTATCTAAAGCCATTTATCCAGAAACAGAAGTCAACACTGCATGTTCACTCCCTGTTTCCTTCATTCCAGGTGGGTAGTAGCTGTTCTCTCAGAAAAGTGCCCACCTGAAATCACTGCTTCCCAGAGGGAGATGGTAACCAGGAGAGGGCAGCCCTGCCAAAGCCCACAGAAAAAACCCAACACACTCCACACTGATCAGAACTGCATGTCAGCACCCCAGGGAACAAACAAATGGGGAAGGGTAGTACCTTTTGCAAGAGAGGAGAGTGCAAAGTTGTTTTTAGTATGAAGCACATTCTGTCACAGGCTCCTGACCAAGGGTCAGACACAATCCCATCCACACTGCTCAGAACCTGTATGCAGCCAAAGTGATCCACAGCACAGTGATCCCTCACAGCTTCTAAGTGTATAAATGAAGTTCCCCTAACTATTGATAGGCTGTTTTCTAACTTGTTTCCAACTTAATCTTCATCACAAAATTGCTACTTCAATTTGAAAGGAAGCAGAAATGAACCCCTAGAAAGAACCAGTGGTACCCAGGTTATAAACCTACGGGTGCAACAGCAACTACTTTGCTGATGTTCAATAGACTCCAGCTAACAGACTCTCAGGATGGTGATGCTGAGAGGATGAGGATGCTGCTCCTCACTGCCTCCTCAGCTGAAGCTGCAGCTGCTCCTGTGAGTACTCTTAACCCTACTCAGTACAGAAATTTGCAGTTACCCCACTCTGCAGCATGTCAAGCTAAAGCAGGTAACTACATTGAAGCAAGCAGCAACAAATCTTCTACTCTCAGCCACAGGGATATCTGCCTCAAATTGCTTCAACTAGATCCACTGAAACACACCCAATTGACAAGTTCTATTATTTTCTCACATCAAGAGAAACCAGCCCTTATTTTACAGTTCCTGACAACTGTAACATGCAGATATGGCATTATCCATATAAAGCAGCTTTAGCAATGGCATAAATTTTGTAAATTATGAAAATAAACCCCTGACAAAATAAGAGTAAAATAATTTGTAGTGGGAAAAATTTGTACTGTCACCACACTAACTCAGTGGCAAAGAACTTTACATAATTTGATGTTTCACATTAATATTTAACACTAAAAAAGTTGCAGCTATTGCTCATGAATAAATAAAATCTGTCCTCTGTACCCGAATACATTACACAGATTATTCAGAAGTAAGAGATTGCATAATCAACAGTTCCTGTATAATCCAAATTTAGTCCTGTTTATTTTTAGAACAGTTTATTCACAGAATAGCAATTACCATAGAAATTCACTGGGAAAAGATGAATACTGAGCAAGTAACAGGAACAATGTGGAAGCTGGTGAAAGGAGAGTCCTAAACATGAATGCTTTCTCAAGACAACAGCTGGTTTATGTTTCCACACAAGGGCACTGCAGTGTACTAGAGGCAGTACTGTCCAACTGAACAGCATCCTTGTTTATCCTTCCCACTTGCATCAATATTTTAGTACTTGTCTATTTGCATTGGACTACCCTGGGTCAATTTTCTTTCCCATGTCTGTCCTTTCCTGTTAAGGGTTACATTCTTTCACAAAGCAAAAACACAACACATTTGTCCCGCATGATACATGAAATTGTCAGCCTTAAAACCAGTATTATCTTACTCTTCTGCAGCAGTAAGAGTTCACCTTCCCATACATACAAGTCCTGAAGTTATACACTAACTCATGATCAAAACAAAACCACAACTGAGCAGCCAAAGAATACAAGTGTCACAGCAGACAGAAGCAGAAGGTAGAAACACAGAACAATCTCCCTCAACCATGGGCTGTTCTGCACCAAAAATTCAGTAGTTGTGTCTGTCTCACTTTTCACCACGACAACACTGCAGAATAACAAATGTACAATGAAAGCTTTCGACACTCTCCATCTGAAGAACTCTACAATCCTCACAATTACTTGATGAAAGCTCAGAACACTTCTCCCAAAGCATGACTTGCATTTTCAATGTCAACACAGTCCATGCCTACAGACCAAAATGGATCATCTGTGGGTTACACTGGGTTTTGTATGGGAGAGTGGAATTTTGAAAATTACTGCTGTGAGGCCAGTCAGGACAGTTTTCTTAGGTCTGTGCCTATGATTCCCCGGAAGCAGAACAGCTAAGCTCTGATCTTTCCACCAGACGACACTGGGCAAGGAAGGATAAGAAGCATCCTTGCCTGAGAATCAGAACTGGTTACAGATACCCAATACAGACATCATTAGGGGAAAAAAAAGAAACTTTTAAAACCTATGAAGTTTTTTTTTGAATATTCCAACATTCTCAGGCCACAAAGACAGACACTGGAAGATAACAGACAACAATCAAACAAATAAGAACTGGATTCCCAAGTCCAACCTCAAATCCTTTAAGACAAGCACTGGAACATGGTATATCAAGTACATGAAAGATATCTTGCACGTACACTCAACATTATAAAACTTCAGCTAACTAGTTTATTGTCTCATTCTAAAAATCTCATTTACATTAAGACTGCCAGATTTTCAGCTTGACCTGCATAGTCCATGCTTCAAGCACGAACACAACCAAAGCTTCAAAAACACCCAATTTTCAGGCTGCATGCAGCAGGCCAAGGTAGCTTTTCACAGTAACAGCTACAAACATCTTGTTACAGTTTCAAAACAAATTTACAGAATCAAAACAAAATTTAGGTAACTGTGGAGAATATTCAAAAAGTTTGTGTAAGTATCTTCCAAAATAGCCAGCTCTTTACCCGAGCTAAATCTGTGTATGAGCTTTCACACAATTTCTGTATCAAAATGTTCCAAATCAAGGAAGCAATACAATACAGGAAACAGATGTTTCCATCAACAGATTAAATTCTGGCCTCAGCAATATTCCCTTAAGGCTCAGTTTCCTAATGTCAAACATGGCTAACGTGCACAAGAACAAATGCATGCAGAGCTGGAATAAATCAAAACCTTTGCTTTGAAAGATGTGTAAGCACTACTGTATTAGACTAAGAAAATGCTTAGTTATGGCCTACTTATGATCATAAGCAGAACACAGTCAATGATCTTGATGAGGGGATTGAGAGCACTTCCCCAGTAAGTTCATGGGTAACTCCAAATGAAGTGGGGGTATCGATTTGCTGGAGGGTAGGAAAGCTCTGCAGAGGAATCTGGACAGGCTGGATCAGTGGGCTGAGGCCAACTGTGTGAGGTCCAGCAAGGCCCAGGGCTGGGTCCTGCCCTTGGCTCACACCAACCCCTGCAGTGCCACAGGCTGGGGCACAGAGGTGGAAAGCTGCAAGAAGCCCTGGGGGCGCTGATCATCAGCAGCTGAACATGGGCCAGGTGTGGCCAGGTGGCCAAGGTCAATGGCACCTGGTCTGGACCAGCCATGGTGTGTCCAGCAGGACCAGGGCAGTGATTGTCCCACAGTACTGGGCACTGGTGAGGCCACACCTCAAGTGCTGTGCCCAGTTCTAGGCCCCTGACTGCAAGAAGGACACTGAGCAGGTCCAGAAAAGGCCACCAGGGCTGGGGAAAGGTCTGCAGCACAAGTCCTGTGAGCTGCAGCTGAGGGAGCTTGGGGGGGCTCAGCCTGGAGGAGGCTCAGGAAAGACATTATCAGTCAGCTCACTAAAAGGACATTGTAGCCAGGTGGTGGTACAATCAGCCTCTTCTTCTGGGCAAGAAGTGACCTCAAATTGTGCCAAGGGAGTTTAGGCTGAATACTGGGAAATATTTCTTCACTGAAAGTGTTACCAGGCATTGGAACAGGCTGCCCACGGAAGTCATGGAGTCACTATCCCTAAAGGTGAAAAGATGTGTACATGTGGCACTTAGGGACCGATTAAAGTGGTGGACCTGGTAGTGCTGGGTTATGGCTGGACTTGATCTTNGAGCAGGTCCAGAAAAGGCCACCAGGGCTGGGGAAAGGTCTGCAGCACAAGTCCTGTGAGCTGCAGCTGAGGGAGCTTGGGGGGGCTCAGCCTGGAGGAGGCTCAGGAAAGACATTATCAGTCAGCTCACTAAAAGGACATTGTAGCCAGGTGGTGGTACAATCAGCCTCTTCTTCTGGGCAAGAAGTGACCTCAAATTGTGCCAAGGGAGTTTAGGCTGAATACTGGGAAATATTTCTTCACTGAAAGTGTTACCAGGCATTGGAACAGGCTGCCCACGGAAGTCATGGAGTCACTATCCCTAAAGGTGAAAAGATGTGTACATGTGGCACTTAGGGACCGATTAAAGTGGTGGACCTGGTAGTGCTGGGTTATGGCTGGACTTGATCTTATGATCTTAGTGGTCTTTTCCAACCTCAACAATTCTACAATTGTATGCTAGTAAGCAGTAAGTAAAAGTAACTTGTTGAAAGCCCTGATACCTGCAAAAATGATTAATTTACCAAAATAAAAAGTTACAGAAATATCTATTTTTAAACTAAAGATACACCTAAACAAACTTCAGACTTCACGAATACAAAATTCCATTTCACTACCATGAGTCCCTGAACTCCACTGAACACAGCCAGAATTTCTGTTTTAGTCCTAGATGTCCCCCTCCTTTTTCAAATTAAAATAAACAAAAACCAGGACTTACTTAGAGTAATTGCTGAAATTCAGCTGATTCTGAGAGTGTATTGGTTTGGTGGGCTCAGAGTGATGGCTGGCAGGAACCTGCGCCGATGGCTTATTCTCAAAACTCCTGCGATCGAAGTAGGAGAGCTGCTTGCGGTAATACTCCTCATCTTCCTCGGGATCATAATGATTGGAACGCACAATATCTTCAGGTGGCTTCATTTGAGGTCTCTGTGGTTCTGGGGCCCTAACCAAGAAGAATAATATACAGTTGCCTTGCCCAGTTGAACAAGCCTAAGTGCCAAATTACAATTCTACTTTATAACCTAGCTAGTAATAAAGTAATGAACATGTTGTTCTTGTAATTACACACCTTGCCTTTTTATCTATGTTGCATGGAAATTAGACAGCTGTGACATACCATAAGGAAAGAAAATCCTTATCTCCCTTATACCTCACCTTTCCCCTTTTGTTTTGCTTTCTAATTAGCTCAATTAAAGACAGAAAAAAGTAGAATAGAGATACAATGATTTCTCAGCATTTTTGAGGAAGAAATTTAAGTATCTTTCCCCCACCTCCCAGCAATCACACACACAAGAACTGACTTCATGCCTTGCTTTACTATTGATACACAAACCATACTGACACACTCCAACTCCTCTCTGTAGATTCCAATTTGAAGCACTAAGATGTGTTTCTGATTATTCTAAACTCATACTGAAAACTAAATTTAATCAGTTGTGCATCTACCTGTAAGCTGTTTTCTCGTGCTCATACTGGCTTTGAGAAGGTGGTTTCGGACCACTCACACTTGTGAGTGCAGGCTTAGGTGCTAGTTCTGGAGGCTGTTAAGAAAAGCACAGCACATTCTCTTAAATTCTAACATTTAGAAAGATAAAGCACTTGAGGATTAAGAAAACTAAGACTACCTTCCCATCCTCCAAAAGAAAAAACAAGTACTAGCAAAAGAAGAATTAGAGGAGTTTCCAGTATAGCAAAACCACTGTCAGTGTTTTCACAAGGGCTCAGGTTCTGCTTTTAAAACATATCACATTTAGAGTGCTAAAAGGCAGTATTTCACAAGCAGTAAAGCTTTTTTTCTGAGACAGTATTTTACTTCTTGCAGTTCAGTCTCATTAGCAAAAAAGCAGGACTAAAAAACTTAAAAGACTTACCTTGACAGTTGATGTATCACTCACATCCTTCATTTTTTCCAAAGATGGGGATCTTCTCCTTTCAAATATCTTAACCCTACTTCGCACAGACTGTGGTTTCATGGCTGGATCTTCTTCTTCCTCAGCTAGAGATGGTGGTGCAGGCAGTGGTTTACTGTTGGAAGGCAAAACTTCTGGTTTGGTTTGTGATGAAGGGGGAGGAGGAAGGGAAACACCTGAAGTGCTATGAGAAGGCTCATATTGTCCAGCTTTAGCATTATAAGCTTGAGGAGGACCTTGTTCATAGCCTCTTATGTGTGGATCAAAGTACTGCTTGGGCTCAGGAGACCGAGATATGGCTGACTGGTATGGCTGAGCTTCTGGTTTGTATCGACCATGGGTGTCGTATCCAACCGTGTGTTGATCTTCATATCGCACTTGTGGTAAGCTGAAGTTTTTGGGTGCATGCTCATAGCGAGGTCTGCTGTCATAGCTCATTGCAGGGGGTTCCTCAAAACGAGGTTGTGCTGGGTAATAGCTGCGTTCTGTGCTCTCTTCTAGATTTTGTCTGGAATCAAGATCCCTAGGAGGCTGGTTTTCATAAGCTGTTCTTGTTTGGTTATAGGGCTGTTTCTCCTCATAATATGTCCAGTGCTCCTCATAGGGAGGCACACGGTCATCATAATGTAGGCGAGGGTCATAACCACGAGAAAATTGATCTACATAGTTTGTAGAGTCATACCTATATGTTGACTGTTCATAATCCCTACTCGGCTGCTTTTCTGCATACTGAGCCTGGGATTCATAGATCAGATTTGGGTCTCTTTCCTGCCTCTGCACTGGGTGATTAATCACTGGCTGTTTTAAGATGTAGCTTTGTCTGGATGCTTCTTCATTAATGTATGGATCCTTTCGGTACACCTGTAAGAGACAGACACTTCTCAGCTGAAATGAAGAGTAACTTCAGCTGCAGTTGAAAGGTCGCATTTGAAACAAACCCAAGTTTTAAATATTGGCTTTCATTTTGTTTAAAAGCAGAATAATTTGATGCAGATGTTTGAAACCAGAGGAAGCTGAACTTGGTGATTCAAGAGATCCCTTTTAGTCTTACTTTTAAGAAAAAACATGTAAATAGATTAGAAGAGAAAGACAAAGGTAATAGCCTCATGTCTGGGGTTTGGTGTTCAGGGGGGCACACACACTTTTTTTTCAGAATGTGGAAAGAGTGGAAGTGAAATATATAAATACACTAAGATAGTTCTAGCATTGCTGAAGAAGTATATAAAGTCACTCAACAAACTGGACTCCACGATCAACGATTTGGCATGATTTAAATTTTAGGGAAATAAGATTTTTCTTGAGGCCTCATTAACAGGAGAACATTGACAAGCTAAGGAAGTCGCACATAAAGTGAAATCAAAATACAGAATGCAGCCTTTTTTAAAACGTCATGTTTTTGAGAAGTGAAAAGGATAGAATTTGAAGCCATGCACACAAAACATTACATGATGCTTAGCAATTCAGATGAACTGTTTTTTGTAACCTGCATGATTCTCTTAGAAGAAAAATAAATTAAAAGGAATTCTTCAAATAAGGGCAAAACGAAGATCATGTGCTAGCTTGATGTATAGCAGGAAATCAGCACAACAATGTGGCACAGGTACCTTTGCTGGATCTATATGCGACGATAAGGATGATGGCTCTTGGTCTCTTAGTACTACATGAGCTCCCTCAGTACTCGGTGTTCTTAAGGGGCCAGCTTGTGGTTGGTAAGAGTTGTAAGGAGCAGCAGTAGGCTCCTCCAGTCTGACATTTGTTAGGTTTACATTAGCATTTACTGCAGAGGCTGATGAGGTTGCAGGGTTTGATTCAGGCGACGGGGAAAGGTAAGGGACTGCAGGTGAGGCTTCTGCTTTCTGTGAAGTGTTTAAAATATTTTAAGTATACTGCTATTGAATCAATGTATGAATTTTTGATTTATATTAAAATAATTTAAGTGATGCTCTGACCAATGCAGCTATATGTAGAATGAAATGTACTGATAGTATCATGCACTAGCACTTTCAGAAATTCGTTAGGTTGAAGATTATGAAAGCAAAACATTTAATCAAAGTAGAATGGTACTTCAATCCCCCTCCTGTCAATGAGTCACTAAAACAGGCAGGGCAAGCTGATTCTCCAGTTCACTGTAATGTATTGTTGATGTTGACAGATTCTTGTATGCACACACAACACTGGTAAGCAGAATATAAATGGACATTTCTTATTCAAGAGAACTTGCAACCTGAAGTAAATGTATAGTGGTCATCACATAAAATTACTTTCTTACCGGCTGAGTAGTAGTTGTTTTAAATCCTGAAGAGTCTGTTCTGAGATTTGGCTGTGGCTGAGCTTGAGATGCATAAGCAGGGTAAGTCTGAGTTTCATGATGCATTCCAGAAGAATCCTCTCGAACAGGTTCAGAGGAGCGTGTAATAGCAGATTCAGGAGGAGTCCCAACCTCATCATTCAGAGTTTCATCCAGTTCTTGATCAGTATAAGCACCCCCTTCTGTGTCTGTGTCTTCATAGTCAGACGTGTGTCTGCTGTCTGTGCTGTACATGGAATACTCACTGCCGGGAGCGGAGAGGTAAGAAAGGCGGTCATCGTGTAAATCAAGATCATCACTTGTAGCACCATCTGCCTGTGGCAAACACAATTAAGGTACACGTTTATTGTAATACCTTTCAAAGAACACCCTTTCTCTTGCAATGTAGAACATGGGAGTTTTATCAGTATCAATATCACGGGGGACAAGAAATCAGGCTTCCATCACTGGGTATGTTAAGCTTAGACCTAAAAGACTTATCTGCAGCCTAGCTCTTTAATCTTTTTACTAAGAGACCAGGTGACTGTNAGTGAGGTGTCCAGAGATATCAAAGTGCTTGGAAAAATACAGAGCTGCAGTTTAAAGTGGTTTTATGATACTGGAATCATTACTTTGCAGGTACATATAAGGCTCTAAGGTCTAATCCAGATCTAATTAAGAAACTCATAGCAATAGCTGAATCATCATTTGCTTACTTTTAGTTGGCACTTCACTTGATAATAGCTATTCAAGAGGATGGATCTAATGTGCATAGAGTAGCATGCAACTCAAGAAGGTAAGTGGAGTTGTAGTGGGGACCATAGAATACTAACTGGTGATTTCACATTAGTTTTCTTACAACTGTTCCCAGAAAGAACATGAATATGCCACTTGCTTTTATAATAATGAAAAACACATTCCATCATCAGGAATCCCAGCCCTGAGTACCCATGCAGTGAAATTCCAGGAAGTTCTTTGACGAAAATCCATCCAATCCCCTCAAAATCTTCACAGCATTAATATATTCTCCAGATAACAATGCCAATGAGCAAATGCTCCCATACTACACTGCTACATGCATAAGGACAACTGTATAGCTCTCATTACCAGAGTAAGTGCCCTAATGTAGTGACAAATCAGTTTTGAGCAGCTCACACAGCCAGGAGGCATTATTGCTTTAGATCTTCACAGAAAACCTCTCATGAATACTGTTTTGCCATTTCCCCCCAGACATTATTTCTTACCTTTCCTTCTGAAACCCACACTAGTTGGTTCTGTTGTTGCTGAATTGCTTCCTTAAGAGCTCCATACCATCCTTCGTTCATTGAATTCAAGTTAATGGTAGCTAGAAGTACAGCAGATTAGTTTGACTTATGATTTTCTCAGAACTACAAGAGGGATTTGTACCATGAGTAATAAAAGCAGTATAAACTGGTAGGTTAAAACTATAAGATTTAAATAGTGATGTAAACATTAGTATCCAAATCAACCTTAATGCCTGACACGGTTTGGGACACTTTATTCCACAGGAAACGCTGAATAACAATAGCTTACAATAAGGAGAGGCCCGACTGAGTTTAGCCAGACTCAAACAGTAAAGTTTTCTCCTATTTGTTCAAGTTCTAGTTTTGGCTGATGATCTTGCAAAGCCATAAGACCTATTAGAAATGTCATTTTGATGTTTCAGATTGCTTTACATTTGTGCAGTCATGCAAATGATGCACACAACAATTAACTACTGGTTATTGAATGGGGAAGCCTGAGCAAGTCTGTCACTGTTTGACCTGCTCCATTACCTGGAGAAAATTCTGGAGGTAAAAGCTTCTCTCTTCTTGCCTCCCCTTCCCTCTCAAATTCTAATCCAGTCTGTCTAATTACTTACTTGTGAAGAGATGGTGATTATTTTTGCGGAGCTTGTGAGCTCTCTCATACAGCTTTCTGGCACTTTTTCGTGATTCTGGGCACAACCTCATTCTCATGGTCTTTACTCCCTGCTTAGAATCAGGATTTAGGAACACTACAATTGGATACCACTGGGCATAATTCAGACGGTCCACTGCATTGGGAGTGACATCTAATAAAGCATGTTTGTCCTGTAGTGACAAAAAGGACAGAGGCAAGACAGCGAATCATTTATGTCCTGCATGCAATTTTTTAAACATACTCCACAAACTGATTTTGTATTACCTTTACAGAATTTATTGTTTCAAAGTACTGATTTAACTCCTTCTCCTATTTGAATTAACAGAATAATAAAAACCAAACCAATTCCAACACCAGCCTAAATAGGAATACATATTTTGAACTGTAGGACCACCGTATAACTCTAGGATTTTTTACATTTAATTCTATTTTTTAAAAAATCTCCTCAAAGTAAGCAGACACTGAAATAAAAAAAAGCAGTTTCCCATCAGCACTCTGTAAATAGGAAAAAAAAAAGACTGAAACACAAGACATAGTCCTGTTACACACTTCTATCTTTTTTTACAAACAAAAAAAATCATTGTGAATGCAGAACTTGGCCAGCTTTTATTCAATGCAATCAGGCCCACAGCATGAAGCATACTGACTTTGCTGCTATAACAGCTTTTTTCCCCTCTCATACTTCAGCATCTGAAAATCTTCCAGTTTATTTTTAAGTAAGGAAATAAATAGGTGAGCCTCATATAATGTACTAATGGTAGAAGTTTTAAGGATATTAAGGAAGGGAGATGGAAGAACCCTTTCTTAGTCCTCACACAAAAAAATTATGTCAAGTGATCAATTTGTACACTGAGGAGGGGCAAAACTAACAACTCCATAAATAAAGTAACCATTTCTAGCTATAATGTCACACCATGGCTTTAAATGAAAGAGGAAACAGCTTAAAAGAGCCTTAATGGAGAGAGGACAACAGCCTCTGGAACAAAGCCTAGAAGTACATCCAGGCTGCATTTATTAATATGGAGAAGAAGGATGGTGGGGTTTTTTTAATTAAACAACAGAGAGATGAGAAAGTTATTTTTAAAGCAATTACAGTAAGCTACCATTCTACATTTAAAACACCCAATACTTTACTTCACGTTATCAGTTTTACTTTTCTTGTGTTAAAAGTCCAGTGACAATACAAGACTTACTCTATCGATTATCTGCTTTATAGTGTGGAGACGAATAATGCCAGAACTACGTTGGTCAGTACCAGCATCTCTTGGTTCACTTTCTGGTGAAGAGGACACAGTAAAAATCTATTGTAAGTTTACAACATTCTACATTCCCTTATTAAGATAAAACAAACCATTTCATAGCTCAGGCTGTCAGTTCAGCTTCAAGACACTTCTGATTACATATCATACATGAAAGTCTATCCAGCATTATGGCCATAAAAATCATATATTTACAAAATCACTTAGAAACAGGATAAGGTACAGAATTAAAATGAAATTTGAGGTAGCTATAAATAGAACTAATATTTCATCGGAGAATTAATCAGCAGCAATGTAGTAGAAGAACTTACATTTAGTCTGTTCCTTTACATTGTCAATGTCTTGTTAAGTATGTTAACTAAAGTAATAATGCAGAAACAATCTAGCCAAAGAAAGCAGACTATTTCCTAACTGCAGAAAAGTGTGATCTCACACTTACTTGCAATTTGAAAGATATCTGGTTCTTCTCTAGCAAGTTTCTCCCGTGCAACATCAGCTATTGGACCAAAAATGGTTACAGGTCTGAGAAACCCAGCTAGAATTGAAGGAAAAAGAAAAGTCAAGACATAGATTGCTTAAACCAAATGCAAGATACACTTAACTACATTGGCTTTTCCAAACCAAACCACACAAACCTGTAGTGTGCAGTAAGAATAAAGCCATACCTTCCCGAAGAACAACTCTTTCATAGGCAGGAAACTTCGTCTGAACAGGTTGGGCAGAAAGATCTTCTCTGCTTTTCCGGAGATTTCTTTTTGAGCTCCGCAAGCCTCGGAATCTCCAGAAGTCTGCTCGATCTCCTCCTGCTGTCTTTGGAAGCGTGTACTGTACACTAGCCAGCTGCTCAGCTCTAAGGTGACAACAAATCCCAGTTACCAAGAAGTCAGCCTCTGGAGTAATGCCTGACTAGCAAGCTTACACTCCCAAAAACCACTGCCACTGGCTGAACCAGGCTTTTGTTGTATTATGAACTACAAGACAGCTACTGAGCCTGGTATCACATTTCTAAAATTTATTATATCCTTGTCTCCTGTATTGAAAAGAAAGTATTCATTGACTGTACAAAGCCAAAAGCAAATCCACAGTATTTTACTTCAGTGTGTTTTACACTCTGTCACTTTTTTTACTGAACCAATTCTATCAACTTGTGTCCTGCAAGGAAGTCCAGTCACTCACTATACAGATACCACTTGAAATTGTGGGTTTGAATCAGCAATTTAACTATTCCAAGATCTTACCTGTTTTTGTTAGGTATGATACCTCTTTCCACTTCCTTATGGTTCTTCCCAATTCGAATGGCCAGCCATGAACCCAGTTTGCCATTGTAGAGAGTGTCCACCACCCGGAACACTTCACCTTTATTGAAACTTAGTCCATAAGGAGATTCCTTCTCATATTCAAAATGAGTTCTGATATAGAAAGAATCCCCTACATCCGACTCAACAATGCGACGATAAACTGCAAGAAGGAAAAGGAATCTCAAAATATCAAGTGTAATATAAGTTTAAGTGATGTTATAATGCTCACAAGAATTACACAAAAGCAATGCCTCACCTTAATTCTCCTTGTTCTAAATGTACATTACATCAAGAAGCCTTAATGTCTCAGAGCTGCTCCATTTTAAGCAGCAGAACTATTTAAAGTAAACTCTACTAACATAAATTCAACTTTTATAATCAAAAAATTGATCCAAGTGCAAGCTTGGATTCGCCCTGGAAGAAATTAAATCTCGAGAAAACAAGCTTTTATGTACAAACACATCAGCATAATACTAATTTTCAATGGCGTAACTACAACTGACTCTTCTACTTCCTCTAAGGATAATGCCAACACCTTACTTAGGTGGTAGGGGTTATTTCTGAAGAGGAATTTTTTGTTTGGGATTTTGTTTGTTTGTATACTGGCACCATATCAGTCTCTACTCAATTTTTAGTGGCCACCTATCCCAAAGCCAAAAGGACTTAGTCTAAGGTGTCAATTTCCTGCAAGCCAGCAGTCAGTTATTGTTCACTAGACTTTTTAATGCTGCTCTAAGCAGTCTACTACATCACTTCCAATATACAAATATTTACCATCTTTTTTCTTCTGTGCCAAAATGGTTACTTCTTCGCCTTTAGGAAGATCAAGCAAAAACAGGACAGCTTCTTCTCTGATGATATTTGTGAAGTCTACATTATTTACCTGGTATCAATGAAGCAATCAATCAGTTTGATTTAGCATATGACATTATTACACAGATTCAATTATACAATAGGAAATCTGAATCTATTGCTATGATTTTTTTTCTTACTTAATTTCATACATACCAAGTGCATGTATCTCAGGATGCCCCTTGTACTTCCAGAAAGTCCCACTTTATTTCTCAGTAAGAGCACAGCTTCCAGGATAATAGGTAACTGTTCATTTTTTACTCATAATGGAGCACCTGTATACATCAGTAGCCCATAGAGCACTCTGACAACTTAGTCACCCAGCATGAAATCAACTTTATCAACTGAATTAGTCTACGGAATTTAATGTAAAAAACTTACTTTCCTAGCAACAGTACAGTAAAAGGAGATCTTGCTCCTAGTAAGTCATCTAACAAATACATACAGAAAAAAACCCCATGTATAAACTACAAAGGCAAGATATTGAATCCCACAGAAAGAAAACCTACTTTGGTACAACAAAACATTCGCAATGCTAACAGTTTTGACATACCCTGAGAATCTGGTCCCCTTCCTCTAATCCTTCTTTTGCTGCAGGGCTGTCTTCCAGAACACCAGCTACAAATATGCCAACATCATTGCCACCTGCTAGTCGCAAGCCCACACTATCTCCTTTTCTGAATTTTACCAGTTTCATGCTTGGCCTAGAAATTTAGAAGATATTCCACTTACTTTTGTAATAGCATAAAATATCCTGGTAAATTTGAAACATGCAAGGAAGTAATCTACTCATTAGTCAATTAGTGCATATTTTGCTATACATACCATTAACTGCTTATCAACTGCAGCATTACAACATGCTCAGCAGCAGCACTCCAGAAAACCTACCTGCATGTACATGTTTAGTATGGTTTGTCTTACACTCATAGTGTTTATGTGAGACACTGACACTCTCTTCCAAAAACATTCTTCCTTTTAAAGAGCTGTGCTTTAAAGATCTATTTTGGCTCAGAAGAGATCAAGACAAATTCGAGGTCAAACCAAATTAGAATCTATTCTCATGTACATTAATGTCCATAAAGGAGATCCCAGTTGAAATAGACTTATTGCCACACTGGAACACTGCACGTTTCTGCAGTAACCTTTATTCACTGCTCTCCAACCACTATGAAAGTTAAAGCATTTACTACAGGAACTTTTCTCTCTTTGGAGACAGGGACAGGAAAGGAGGAGTAAGAGTGCCCAGGGAGAGACAAACCCAGCAAATTCTTTTCACCTGTTGATTATTCTAAGGGCTAAATTTCATAGAAATGAATAGACTTTAAAATGGTACATTATACAGTGTAAGTGCCAACAAGGCTCAGGAATAAATCTCACATCTTCATCCTATTATTTGTGAACAGAAGGGTTGAGAGAAGATACTGGACATGATATCAGAGCACAGAGAGAGGTTATTGACCACCCTGGATAAAAGTTTGCTTAAGAACCAGGCAGGTACAAAGAGTTCAGAGATACATTACCGAAGCATTCCATCTTCATGGGTTGAGTTTGGTAAAGGACCATCAGATGGACTGACTGGTAAATCCACATCTGGCTGACCTCCTTGTGCATACACTGGCTTTGGTTCTATTAAAATACCAAATATTTCCAATGTGCATTTGGTAATTTAAAGATGAAAATGTGCAGTTTCACTTAGTTAAGACTTAGTTAATGATTTCTTCAGTAGCCTTCCCTCTACCCCACTTAAACCCACTTAAAAGTAAAATACCAGAAAACTTACAACAGAAGACACTCTCATCATGCCATCCAGAGCAGTGTGATTACTGGCCTAATTACTACTTCAGTAAAGATTCCCAAACTTCATTTGCACTTCATTAAGTACTCTGAATACTGCAAAAGGATGAGGACTAGAAAGCTTCATGCTTCCAAGACCAATTTCAACCCTTCTGTTTTTAATTTTGATTTCTCTGACCTAACTTCTTTGGTTTCCATTGGTTCTCTTCACTCAAGAATTCAATTTTTGAAATGAAAACACCATAAAACCTCAGTCTACTATACATGCCTTGAGGTCCAGCTGGTGGCTCCTAGAGCTATGCACTTACTATGGCTTTGCTGCAGAGCTTCTCTGGAGTTCCTGTGAGGAAGCTGCCACTGCAGGCTTCCCTCAGCAATTAGCACTACTAGGGGCTCTTCTCTGATAAAGACTTGGTCATGTTACAAGAATTTATATGTAAGGCTCATTTTCGCACAATAGAAAAAATTTGATTTCAAACAAGGCTGACTTTGAACCAGTCTAATACTCCTGATTTTACCAACAACTGCACCATCTTCCTTTCAAATCACTGAACAGACTAGTCTGAAATTAGGAATTTCAGGCAACAATTGGGTAATTATGCTTTTTTCTAATGTGACTCTGGTCCTTCCCATACAGTGACACAGTATTTTCCTTTAAGTCTGTAATGAACATTTCCTAGGCTAAGCCTCTGATGATCCCTCCCAACAAATACTTTCCTCCTACTCTTCTTTGACACAATCTACTATGACAGTCCTCTTACCCTTACCCTTAGTCCAAGCAGCAAAGCATCACAGATTCTGCCAACCACTTCTCTAACATTTTCATTACAGTCTTGGAAGGATCCTCATTTCCCTCGAGCTTTTGTGAGGCTGTTAAAGAATTATGCCCTTTGCTACACTTTTTTATTTCAGTTTATTTTGGCCAAGTGAATTTTATCCGCAGATAGTAAAGTATCAGCTTTATGTACTGGCCTACAAGTCCTCTCACCCAAACTATTTCCATGTGCCTCTTCCTATTCATGCAAGAATAGAACATTTCTCCTTCCCTACCAGCCAACAAAACCCCACACTATTTATCACTTGTTTGCTAGCCCCTCAGACCAATTATCAGTACATTATTTTGGATTAAGAACTATCTTAAGGGTCGCCTATCTGGCTGGATTGGTATTATGCCAATCATTAATCTTCAATACCTTACAGAAATGCAGAATTAATCTTTTTAATCTCACTACCATATCTTTTTCCATCTTGGCAAATATAAATTACTTCATTTGCCTCTCTTCATAACACTGCTGTAAAAGGTCACCTCTTATGAGCATCTTTCTAATAATGGTTGCTGTATTAGAAAACCTACTGTTCTTATTTTCAAGATCTTTCAGAGTCCATCAACATCACAACTCTTCCAGTTCTTCACTAATCTACTGACT
Organism: Rhabdornis inornatus; assembly: GCA_013397075.1. Taxonomy (NCBI): domain Eukaryota; kingdom Metazoa; phylum Chordata; class Aves; order Passeriformes; family Rhabdornithidae; genus Rhabdornis; species Rhabdornis inornatus. Next base: position 1,891,998 of record VWZS01008407.1, on the reverse strand, counting down.
ACTACATGCAGAAGTGTCATTGCTCATCCCTTAGGTCCTCAAATATTTTCAAGCTTGAATGTGCTTTCTGTCATTGCACCCAGCCTTTCAGTAACAGCTCCCTTTAAACCATCTGCACAGCTTCTTTCTCCACTTGTAATTTCACTGAAGTGCCTCATTCTGTAAACAAAAATCTTGTAAGTGCCAACCTGCCCAGAACAGTGTCCTGTGTTCTTTCCTTTTTTTTCCTCCTTTTTACACCATCTGGCTTTTATCTGCTGCCATTTAGCTTAGCCTTCCCTTTTGGGAAAAAGGAATGAGATTTTGTTCTGATTTGATTAGCTGTACTGCATTTGTTAACCTGCCTTCCTGGTCCATGACTGTAGTTAAGTGCTACAAGAACAAAGCATTTTGGAGTGTTTTGAGTTGTATCTTGGGAACAGTAGCTCTAAACAGGCTTAACTACAACGTTGTTATAAATACAGTCTGCTACAGTAACCCATAAGAACACATTCACTGCTGAACACTCAGAAAAGAAATGACAGATTTTAACCTTGCCTGAGAAATCAGTACAAAACTCCTTACAACCATCACTTACAACTACAACCCTAAACAGTGCAATCTGACCCCTATATAATGACAGACCCCACAACTTAGGTTTTCATGACCAAAATTCTTAAGATATAAACGGGATTATAATTACAAAGACTGTTTGTGTTCAGAAATAAAAATAATTAGGGCTTAGGTTTAAGACTTGAAAGTCATTCCAAAAATATGCAAGAGCATTAAGTCTTTACTGGTCACCCATTCTCAACAACATGCATAATTAATATATTTTAATATTTTTACCTGGGAGTGGTGGAGTTTGTTTTTCAGTTCTTTCAACTGTCACCTCTTCCACAGTTTTAGAAATATCATCTGCATTCTTTACAGGTGTAGAGACAGCTCCTGGTTTAGTTATTTTCTCATCTTCTCTGCTTCGATGACTATATTAGAAAAAAAGATTCCACTCTGCATAGAGAACTGCTTCTGTGATCTTAGTCTACTAAGACTAAAGAATAAATACTTTCATTCATCAAGTTGAGGGCAATGTATCACCATTACTATTTAGGAAGTCTTTGTTCCTAGATTATCACGTTATTAATAGTTTTTACCATTTCCAAATCCTAGTGTGTTGTTCCTAATAGCACATTAACAAAGGACTTCCCTACATATGGCAGTTAAGAGAGCAGCAGCACATGGTGACACAGACTGCCCTCTGCTTCAAGCACACAAGTCACACACAGGGGCTGTATACTGACAGACATAGAAGGAATTGAGAAGCAAAGGGAAGAAAGGAAGAAAATCCACTGCAATGGTCCTTTCCTCACCCCCTCCTATAGAAATCATGGTTTTTTACACTTAATTCCTAGGCTTTGCTGTGACCAAGCTCATTTATCTGCTCCTTTGTGTGTCAGCTGCCCTGAAACACAAGTGCTGGTGTGGCACCTTTTATCATTGCAAAGCCCTACCAAGGCCCATGTAAAAATGTTCCTCATTTCTCATCTCCTCAGAGAGGATAAGGCCTCCAATTCACAGCTAGGACAAGAGGGGAGTGCTTCTCATCCACACATTCTAGTTAAAAGACAATTTGTTGCTTCTTATGCATTTCATACACACATTTGGAGTGCAAACGGAAGGAATTTAGGACAAGTTCAAGTAAGTTCTTGTTTTTAATAATGAAAGCAAGGGAAATTCTACAGAATCTAAATTCTATTCCTTGAATTCAAAAGATCAAGTATTCTTATACTGTTGTATTAAGCTACAGCTACCAGCTGTACCACAGCAGAACTGAACATGTGCTGCATGTTGAAATGTTAACCACTACACTGCTATCTGATGAACACTAAATAATTTAATAGTGTTGGAACAGATGAATACTGATAATGAGCTAGAAAAATAAAGTTTTCTTCCTGGGAGTTGGCAAATAAGCAAGGATTTAAAGAATATTTGAAATAAGGCAGCCACAAATAGAAACCTTTCATACAATACTAGACTGACTTGCCAAGAAGGAGGGAAAAAGGTATTTTCTCAAAGGTAGGAATGGCTTGGTCAGTAGGTGCAAGCCCATCTGCTCTCATAAAGGAGATGTCTGTACTGGAGGGAAAATAGAGAGAAGTTCTGCACTACCAGCAGCTAGATGGTGCTACTGGGCAATAATGAGCATCACTGCCCAGAAAGCACTAATGGATCAAATCCCCATCCTACACAGTTAAGACTGTTAAAATCCTAATCAGAAGTAATGCTACAAGAGCTGGAAATATGACTTCAGAAAACAGATTCCAGTAAGTCTGCTCATCTGAGACATGCAGTAACCAATAAAAGAAATTACAAAAATCAAAACACAAGTAGGACATGTTTTCCTGAAGCAAAATGAAGTTTAAAATATGAGAAGCAAAGCTTAGCTATTCACCCAAGACATACTACAACCTCTCAGTGCATTCCTCTACCAGTTTTAAAACCATGTGCCTGAAGGCAGCTAAACATAATACAGAAAAGCACTCCAATCACCACAACAAACAGTGAAGATAAGCACTCCTGCATTATAAACAACCATCTTGTTGCAAGTCATTGATAAAAACAAACACAGTAGTTTAATTTTTGAAATCCCTATTTATGTCCTTTTTTATCCAAATAAAGTCCCTTTTGGAGGCTCCCGCAGTTGATTAAAAGGATGCTAAAACCAGTATGTGTAACAAAATGAAAAGTAAGCATTTATCCTACTTCATTCCCAAACATCACTGATAGATGTTTTCTTATTCCTCTTTTGGATTTCCAGTTTAGGTGCATAAGCTAGACAGTAACAGACTAAAACATGACTGGACTGGTTGTTTCCTTGGAAATAGTTCCTGGCTTGTTAAAAACAAATATATATATTTAGCTATTTAAATGCATGCCAAGTGTCCTAGAAACAAAAAAATTCTGTAGTGTTGTAAGCTGCAACTAATTCCACTCCCCAAAGATTTCTGGATAATGAGCACTAGTTACTAAGATACTACAGTAATTTTCCCCATGAGCCCTCTCTACCTGTTTCCAAGCATCTCCTAACATTTGAAAGGATCATTATTCCAAAGTAAGAATACCTATTTTGCTTTAAAAATAAAGCAAAAAATACCATAGTTACTACGCAAAGACAAAATCCATTTTACATTCCCTCTACACAGTCCAAACCCAGTGCAATTTTATGCTGCTTTGATTCCTGCACACATCAAGAGAATGCAAATGTGGAAGCTCTCAAGAACACTAACTAAAATACAGACACTGAGGGCACAGCACAAAATAGTCAGGTGAGTATCTGAAGCAACAGGCTCCTGGGCTGCTGCTATGTGTACAGGCAAAGACACCCTGCCAACTCAAAAGCCTGTAAAAGGTCAGATCTACTCTACCTAATACATCAAAGTTTAAATGGGAAAAAGCTGACAGAACAAAAAGGAAGCATCAGAAAAGTGGGGGAGTAGATTTTTTCCTTAACTTTGCTCAAACTGTCCAGTAAGCTCTGAATATTTTGCGTTACAAGATGATACAGGAAACAACTTGATGCCACCACTGGTTCCAGGTGAGGGAAACTCATTAAAAACTGACAGCTGCACTTCCCAAGAGACACAATTGCTGTTCCCTGCATGCACTGTGACAGTATTTAACATCTGTGCTGTGTCAGGGCCCCCTTTACCTTGCTTCCTCTCCCTGACATTTTTTCAAAGTGTGCTTAACAGAAACATTTTTAAATTACAAAATAGAATCAGCTACATGTTATTGCTATTACTGCAGAACAAGAGATGACCTGCAACACACAATGTTTGTCTCTACAGAAAATTATGGAACATATGAACTTGCAGGCTCTTCCCAAATGTGTTTTTAACATACCTCAAACTCTTTAGCATAAGAAGAGTAAGAGCAAAGTAGCATCTTCCTAAACACATTCAAAACAAGGCTGGTTTTTATCTTATATTCTAGTTTTTCAGCTCCTTTTGAAAATGGACAGAACCACCAACCTCTTGTGCTACGTATAAATTGTCAATGATATTGCAGAAGTCAGCCTCATCCTTCCACAAATAATGACGACCTCTGCAGTGATTTATTCAAGCTACCACATCTTGCTTGCTGAGGCTGAAGTGTTAAACGTATCAGAGGATGTTTTTGCTATTCCAGAAACTAGGTGAGGAAGTCAGCGTAGGAGACAAGAGTTCCCAAGCAGGAGTTCTTTCAAGTAGTAAAGGGCAGGCCTGACATATCATCTGGTAGGTTTGGCAGCACCTGGCTTTAAATGCAATCTTTAGGATGGATCACACCAAAAGCTTACCCAGGTCAACAGCTTCTTAGTGCCAGCAGTAAGACCAGATAGCTAAGAAAGGATATGTGATACTTGTCCTGAGGGACTCTCCAGCTTAGGTGCAGAGACCTCTTTTGCTCATTCTAACTTCTTAGTACAACTCTTCATAGGTTATACAAAGCAGAGTTAGCCCTTTCTGTTAGTAAGTTAAGAAAAATGTTTTAGAATTTGAGTTTTTAAAAGACTCAGGACTTGTTCAAGAGACATCTGTAAATTCTCTTTAGACTAAAGAAAACTAATGCACTATTTAATGTTTGACTGACCAAACAGCATGATCAAACAGTAATTGTTATGGAAACCTTATGTCCAGGAACTTTGCAAGCAGCCTGATGTACATACCAGTGAGGAATACTGAAAGGTGGACAACACTGAAGATCCTGCCAGATCCCAAAGCAGTACTGAGGCAGATGTGTTAGCAGATTTCTGTACTCTGGTGCACACGCAGAAATGTCAGTTGTACTTAAGCTTGTATGAAAGGACTAAGAGGATTCCCCTGGAATTTCCCTCCTCATTAACATACAAACACTTGGCAGAACAGTGTCTAAATAAAGACTCATTATCTTCAATACATTTTTAACCTCCTTAAGCTTAGCTGGAAGACTTTTTGCACATTTCTTCCTCAGCCCTTTCTCAAGCCTTTTTCTTCCTCCAGATTTACCACCAAATTCAAAGAATAAGTAGTTAACAACTAATTTGATCTTACAGTAGATTGAAACTTGCACAAACAACCATTACAAAGAGAAGTTGCTCTCAACATGTTTTTCTTTACGTGGCTCAGGGCCCAGATTTTCTGATCTTGAAAGGGACATGTCGCACAGGAAGTCAAGCCATGCCAAAACAGCTCTTGCTCATAAAGAAGATGTAACGGATGTATTCAGAGTTGAGATAACTTAAAAGTTCCCTCTCGGGAAGGATTTGATTCTTCCAACAGTTTGGTCTACAGGAAGTGACCGTCTACCTAAGCCACTGCAATAGGACAGGAAAGCACTAACGCTAGGCTAAGTCATAGTTACAGTTCTGATAGATTTTTTTTTTTTATTCCTCCCTCCACAAGCCCAATCAGACTGCACTAGAAATGCACGTCAAGACATACAGTTTTGAAATATGACAGATCTCACAACCTTCACAATCAAAGCTCTGCCTCTGGGACCCTGTTTTTAAGTTTTTTCCATGAATGTGGTTCCTGCTGGAAAACAAGCTTGCATGCCTTCTGGCCCCTCTGAACAATGTACACAAAAGAGAAGCAAAAATGTCTGTAACCCATAACGCCGAGCAGGTGTACATGGAGGTACACTCTCTCTTGCAGCTGTATTGATCTTTAAAAGACAAGGCTTTTAAAGCCCTGAAGGTGTGTTATTTTTTCCTTGGGCAAACCAATTTTATTAATGAGCAATCCAGCATATATTTAATGAAGTGGCCAGCTGCAGTTTGTTTTATCAGAATTTTTGAACACCATCTAGAAATCTTCAGATAGATTTTTGGAATTCAGAATTTGCACAGATGAATTCTAATTTCTGCTCTATCATATTATGAGCAGTCAGAAGAGAAACTTTTCTCTTTCAAATATTTAGTAGAATTTGAAATCCAACACTGAAACGCTATTTCAATAAGTGAGAATGTGTATTTCCAAACTGTGGAAATGCAAAACTGGGCAGATTTGTTATTCACGACTAAAGTTTCATACGGCAGGAGAAAAAAAATTCCAAACCATATAGCACATTACTTGCCTCTGAATTAATATAAAATTAGACTTACATACTGAAGAATTATAATCAACGTTCCATTACCAAGTTCAAATATTAAAAAGTAGAGGGTAAAAGTTAAATCTGCTGTGCAGTGCACCTTGTTTTGTAGGAACTAAACATATTCAAAAATGTAAGATAATCTCTATGCCTAAACAAAGCAAGATTTCAACAAGTTTACCCAGGCTGGACATGCAACAGGAACTGTGCTACAGCTCATCTCAAATCTCCTTGTAGCTAACTGCTTTCTAAAACCTAAATACAACTATGCGTTATTCAGTAACATATACTGCTATCAAACTTATATTGTCATTCATACAGCCATGCTCTATGATTATGTTTAGGAAAGATGTAATACTAAAGAAAGGTTCAGTTTCTCCTCAAGCCTAAAATACTCAGATCATTATTATCTGCATCTCTTGAGACAAAGTGTCATATTACTGCCTCCATAGTTCTGCTTCACATTTGCTACACCATGTAAATCCAAGCACTCCTACAACTTATACGTTACATTAAATAGTTGATTTAAAAAGAATACAGTGCTGCCATCACCTGCCGTTGCTGGGCTGCTGTGGAGAATGTCTGGAATGGTCTGAAGGCTCTGACCTCTGGTCAGGAGATCGTGAACGACTGCGGCGGGGCCTGTCATGTGATCGGTTGGAATGATCTGATGCCAGCGACTGAATTTCTGAAATGTCTGTTAAATAAAAGTTGTTTTTTCATGAAATGATTGTAATTTAAATGGTGGCATGACCTGCTTAAATGGGAATAAGCTTTTGCAGAGAATTTTAATGAAGATGTTAAATCTGTGCTTATTATTACACACAAAAACCCCTTAATATTCCTGAAAGAACAGCCACAAGAATAGGGACTATATCTTTTTCTCCACAGTATTTGAAGGTGTGGATTTCAATCACATTCAAACAAAAATTTACCCATATTACAATCTTAGTCCTAATTCTTCTCCTCCCCACCCTCTCATCCCACTTAGATATTTCCCATCCTGATAACACACAGAATTCTTTCCTCTTTAGAAATCAAGTTTTTATACTCACCATCTCTTTCTGAAGCATTCGCAGAATGAATACTGTCAGAAAGATCAGGGACATTCAACAGTGTGGCTCGTTCATCTCGCTGAACAACCATCTTCAATTTGCCTTTTGACCTTTCTATTAATGTTTTGGCATCTGCTAAGGACATATTTTCCGTCACTGTGCCGTTTATCTGGAATAGAGCAAGAAAAAAGAACAGATATAAACTTACTAAAAAAGCCCTAGTGAATCTCCAGCAAAAAGAGCGGTGTTCTCTCTGATGATATTTAGAAATATTTAAAATATGTATCAAATTACCATAATACAATGGAAGACCATTGGGCTTATCCAAAATATCACATAATACAGAAAACAATTTTCAACTTTCAAAGTCAAAGCTTCTAGCAGTAACACAAAACTTGTAAAAGGTTAGTTATGTTTTTTGAACCAGTACTGCTATACTCAACAGAGCAAATCACGGTCCATTTTTCTGCACCAACACATCCACAGCACTATCAAGAAATTAAAATTGTTAGTATGAATTAAAAATCATAGAATGGGCTCAGTTGGAAGGGACCTCAAAGACCATCCAGTTCCAACCACCTTGACATGGGCAGGAACACCTCCCACTAGACCAGGATGCTTAAAGCCCCATCCACTTGCCTTGGACAGTGCCAGGGATGGGGCACAAAAAATTAACCCAGGTATATTTATTTCTAAAAAAACCCAACCAAACCAAAAAATTAACCAGAAGGCAAGTTTTAGTCTTGCACAACAGCGCAGTTCCACAACATTCTACTTATAACTAAGCAAAGCTTCATACTTTCTCAAATAGTCTTTATTATACATTTAGAGTGGGCATTATTTGTCTGAATAACACTTAGGGAATAATACCAAAAAGGCTTAGTAATTTTCCTTTCCTTAGAGAAGCTGATTCATATTAAATTTGATCTTTGAAATAATTTCATGAAAAGTGACACACCTTCTATTAACTATAATCATGTTACAGACATAGCCAATTCTAGGCAGAGTTGTATCAGTGAGTTTTGCCTTTGAACAACCACCACCGCCATATACTGTACCTTCAGTACAACATCTCCTTCCTGGATATTGCCATCTCTTGCTGCCAGGCTATCCTGTGATATTTCTTTCACAAATATGTGACTTGCCAACCGCAGACCATACTCTTGATAATAAAAGAAAAAAGAAAACTGATTAAGTTACAGTAGAAAAGAGGGAGGTATCTGGAGATTTACAGCACTGCTTTATACAGCAACAGGCAACATGAAGAGGAGAGTGAACTTGGCACACAATGGGCTGTAGCACAATATGTTATAGCTTTACCATTATATCAGTCTCTTTTCCTAACACTGCCTATAATCAGAGCTATTGTTCAACAGCTTAATTTAGATGCTACCTATAATTCTTCCTCTTCCAAACAAAACACCAACTAAAGACTCTGCTGAAGTGTAGGATGTAGATGCTGACTACCAGATGTTGGCTGCAGCTGGGATTTGTTTACACTACATAATACTTTACCCTTTCCTAAGCACACAGATTTTGGAATATGAAAAATAGCACCAGAAATACGGTAGCACTTTTTAAGTTGTGAACTGGTAAAATGGACAAACTGGTAACAGCAATGTTCATTCAGCCCACACAGCGTTTAACACCACACTGAGTGAAGGAGCTGGCCTTTAAAAACCAGCAAAACTTTTACCAAGAGATGTACACACAAGTTACCTTCATTTTTCCTGGATTTCACCAGTGTGACTTTGGTGGGTTTTGCAGGCTGGCTGGAGGTGACAGACCTCCTGTCTGACCTTGGAGACAAGCTCCTCTCCCTGCTTGCACTGCGATCTCTGACCCAGCTCTTCTCATGCCTCCTGCTGGCACTGGGACCACCACGGCTGCTCCTTGGATCCCGGATTTCTTCATCATAGCTGTCATCCTCGTTTTCAGACACCGGCTCGGGGTCTGGCCGAGACACTGGAATCTGAATTTTCTTCATCCTTCGGATAGTCTACAACCCAACAGCAGACATCAGCCTCTGGCTGTGTAATGCTAATGGTGATACTAAATGTCAGAAGCCAAGCTAACCCCAGCGTTCAAAACATGCAGATGTATTTGTGAATGCTCTAAGTCTTTGCATCCTCATTATAAAATTATATCCAATTAATTGGATATAATAACAGGAGACTTTTCAGTACAGATTACTAGAAACCTGTTTTTACAGTTCTTTTAGTCCTTTTTGATGTTTTTGCACAAGTGGCAAAAGAGTAACAATGAACATCCTTTATAGCACAATATTCTGTCTTCAGAGCTGCGTATCTGAATGCCCTCTCTTTGCTCAAAACCACAAAAATCAGTTACTGGCACTGCTAAAACCCTTTTTTGCTAACATGTAATCTCAGTATGCTATTGACAGTAATTCTCCTCAACTTTGAAGTCTCCCAGTCTTCCAAAGAAATGTTTATGCAAGACCTGGATGAAGGGGAGCAGTCGCTCTGGAAGGTCAAAGTTGGTATGTACAACATAGACAGCTGGTTCCAGAATATGAGCCAGCCTTGTTCAGAGATTGGTTTGCTATGAATTACAGACCCAAACTAAGTTCTACCATAAAGTTTTCATCAATCACTTTTTTTTTTACATAAATCTACACACCAAATACTTAAGATACCGAAAGCCCAGCACAGCTTGCCACACATTGCTTTCTGTAAGCTTTAAAGAATTGCTGCCAAATCTACAAATGCAAAACATTACACTTTTTTTGCAACTGCATTAAAGCACACAAATGCACTAGAAATCTGTCAGCAGAAAAGCTTTTCAACAAGCCCTAGAAGTCTGTTTTCATTAATTAAGAAACTTACATAAACACTGTTCATTTTTTCTTCTCTTTTTCGTAACATAACCCCCAAAGTTCTACAGAAAGCTAGATTACTACTCTTTAGAGATGACCTGTTCTGTTTTGCAGAAGCCCAAAAACCAACCACTTAGAATAAGCCTACAAAATTATAGGAATTAAGGTAATTATACTTTATTTTGGCCAACTGTTTACTGAGCACAAAAAGAACTGTGTTAGTGCCTGAACAGCTTGTCCTTTAGCATATACCAGCCTTTCAAAAACTCAGTAAAAGTGCATTCAACAAAGTAAACAAATATTGAACAAAGCTGACTTGCCACAACTTGGCAATCTGAGAAGAACTTTACCCTAAGGAAAAGGAGTCTGAATTATCCCATGCCACATTATGTAATCATCATCATTCACATTTCAAAAAACATTGAGTGACCCACTTGATGAACAAGCTGTGATATCACTTAAACCTGAAACATCAAACAGGTGCTATATACAAGCTTGCACCATGCTTGTATTTTATAGTAGACATTACACTATTTCACTTTTGCTATCTAACTATGGAACTTTAAATCTTCAAGACATTCACTTACGATTTTGGCATTCTTCCCACTTTTCCTCAGCTGCTGAACAGCAAATGCATGCTCGACATTATCCATTGAAACTCCATTAACCATTGCAACACGGTCATTTTCTCTATATGAAAAACATCACAATGTATAGTATAAATATCTTATGACAAGAAGAAAATATTGGTGAACAGGTGACCCTGAGCAAACTGCCTGTATTACAAATATACTCCACCAACAGTTATAGACAGACAATTTGAGACCAAAACAATTAGGAGGTTAAGCTACTGCTAACAAAGACAAATGCCCCCGAATCAGAACCCAGGTATAGTTTGGCACTTACTGTAGCAGTCCTTCTGCTGGGCCTCCTTTCAGCACATCAGAAATAACTATTGATGTCTCACCACTCTGAAAGTGAGGATTATCCCTTCCTCCAGATATTGCAATACCAAATCCAAATCCAGGGGCCTACAACGTAACAAGAGAAGTATTTTTACTTTCCAATATTTAATGGTCACAATTTGCATTCCCATGCCAAACACAAAAAGGTCCCACAAGATGAATGCAGGTTTTTGAAAGAAAGCAGGATCATGAACCCATCAATGCTATGCAATCCAGTAACAGGAGATGGATTAAAAATAAACACTTGTAGAAGGCAGAGATTTTTGGAGTAACTACCCAGTCTCTTCCAAGAGATTAGAGTTCTCTTTTGCATTTTTATGGCCTAGAGCTCAGGTGGTCATCAGCAAGACCTCAATCTTAAGCACAACAAACCACTCCACTGAGCTGCAACTCTGACTCAAACCCCTATAATACAACTTCCTGCAACACTTTCTTTGAGTTTTCCCATCATGTTATTTACCCAGCCAGACCTCACTTAGCTCAGGAACTGACAGGATTGCAGCACACAGTAGTATGACTGCAGGCTCAGTTCTTACGAATAATACCAAGATCACTTGTACCATTAAATACATCAAAACCTTGTCAGCACTTGCAAATCATCTGCATCTTAACAAAAGTAATTTGCTTCAATCTTTTCCCTCTAGGGTGACCTGCCTCTACAGCAAGGTCAATGCCTCTGAAAAGTTATTCCTGCTAGATATTTCAAGATACAACAATGATGCTTACATTTCTGCCTGCAAGCAGTGAGGGTGGGAAACAGGCTTTCTAAATATAACTGATCTGCAAACCACCTAGCTCTTTCATCATTGCCCAGAACACATTTTGAGGATATTACCATTTAAAATGCTGTATTTTACTCAAGAATTTATTTTGCAATTTTCAACTATGCAAAACGTAGTCACTAGATGGAAAAGATCAGGTTCAGGTCAATCCCACCCCTCCATTTCACAGAGCACACACTTTGTGCTGGCAGACTTTTTAACAAACATGACCCAGCTTTAGCAAGGGGTTTCATAACCTTACAGTGACAGCAGAGGCAACATGGCAGTCTGCATCTGGCTGCAAAGACGCATGATGTTCAGCTTTTTGGACATCAATTACTGCCCAAAACCAACCTGTTTCCTATTTCCTCCCAAAACAGAGGCCATACAAAGATGTTTCAGATTTGCCTGTAGGCAGTGAATAGGAACAGTATTAAAACACAGATTTGGAGAGTCACTGTTCAGAAGTGGAGCTGAGCAGTTAGTCCATACTGTTGCTAAGAAGGAAGTTGTTCTAAGTCTGGGGGACTGGGGAAGGGCACACCTTACTGCTTCTTTTATATCCATTTTAATGCATTAGAGCATGAATGGACTTCTTTTCAAATTATATTCCAGAGAGATCAACCAGAAAACACGGCTGGGATGCAAGAATTAAGTGAAACTTGGTGCCATGAAAGAGGATCTTACATGTCCACTCATGACCAGAGCTGAGGGTTTTTTCTGTTTTATTTTTTTAAAGTCAAAGAGAATATATAATAGCCTACACAAATATGTTACTAAGAACCTTTTCAAAACAGTAATATTTCCCCTCTCATGACACTCCTGCTTTTAGTTTCCCACTATTTTAACAACCAGAATTTAGTTTGCACTGTACTTGGGTAGGGAAGGAAAGAGAGAAAAGAGATAATTAAGACATTTATGTCAAACTTCATTTGAATATTCTCTATCTTTCCTTCACCATAAACAAAAATATTTATTTTAATTCTCCACTCATGGTAAGAAATACAGAAAGTATTTCTTACATCTTACAGATGTAAGAAAACATCAGGCTAAGGGCAGCAGAAACTCACTGTAAACCTTATCGTGCTGACTGCCATAATACTTTTTAAAAGTAGACTTGCAAATTAAATCACCAGTATGGAGATCACTACATTTCATACTTTGATGTTCTCTTCCAGAAGCCCTGAAACAATGCAGTCTCAAATACAAACAGCAGTTAAAAGGGCCTACAAGTCAGATAAAGAGTTCCTAATAAGATAAATCAAGGTCTTCAGAAACACATCCAATTAAAAAAATCAAATCCTAAATACTTCTGAAAATTTAAGAGGTCACATAAGAAACCTTCCAGTAAAAATCAGCCTACCTACTTTCCATTTTATCCTGCTGCCTACCATCATCTTGATAGACAAGTGATTATCAGAACTGCTCTCTGAAAACTGAGCCTAGCTCCTAGACATGCCTGGAAATCACAAGATGTTGATCACTACAGTTTATATAAGATACTAACATGTACCTGAAGTAAAACTGCATTAAAAAAAAATATCCATGTATCAGAACTTCACCTGTCAGATGTTGTAGAAGAAACACCAAAAAAAAAAAAAAAAAAAAGATGTACTATTCTACTTTCTCAGAGCAATGAAGTGTGGGACAGGCAAAAAGGCAGGTTCATACCTGGTTTCTGTGCTTTGGGGGAAGGACACACCTACCACAGACACACAGAACTTAGCTCCAAGTAGGAAAAAAGCCCACGTGCATGGTTCCTCCTTCAAGTACTTTGCAATTAAGTATATGACACCCAGAAGATCTCTCAATAAAAGATAAACCTGGTAAGGTTTAACTGAATTTCAGACTGGCTCAGTCTCTTAAGAGTTAAGTAGCAGTCCAGCCCAGGAAGCTGGAAGGGTGGTAAAGAAAGGCAACAAGAACTCTTGATGAGAAATTCCAGCCTCTGCTTCCCAAAAACTTTCTAATGCGTCTTTTCACAGTAGTGCTGGAATTCACCAGTAAATCCTCTTCCCAGTGTTAAGAATAATTTTAAGCACCTATTTGTTTAGTATTAGCATAAGGGGTTTGGTTTTGTTATCTGGCAGATGGAAATAACTGTTTGTTTTTAACTGATTAAATTAATGGTATTGAAGTTATTAACAGTACATATCATCAACTTTCAACACCTAAGTAAGAGCTACTTAATCAGGTAACAAAACAGTCACACCAGAAGAGCTGGCAGAATTTTGGCACACAGAAGATCATAACCAAAATTATAATCAAATCATACTTCCACATCAGTGCTATGAAAGAACTTCTGACTATGCTTCAAGTGCAACCAAAACCGAGATCTCTGGTTCCTACCAGTTATTTAGAATTTCATTCAAGGTAACACCATATTGCAGCATTTCATTATTTCTTTGTGCACTAAGTGTTTCACTTCTCGTGTCACTGAAATTACTGCTCCAACTGACCAGGAAAAGGTCCCCTTGATGAGAAAATGAGCTATCAGCAAGCCTACAAGCCAACCTTGTAGTACCACGGCATTTTTCATTTGGTTTTGACTATAAAAGAGTACTGATTTAATCAGCAATAGGCGCAAAAAACTGAAGTTTACAGAGATTACAGGGGTGACTGGACAGCTTCAAGATGAAAACACAAAGGCCATTAATTATATAAAGAAATAACACTTCTTGCTCAAAAACTTGTTGACCTAAAAATTGTTGGAAGCTTAAAGAGTAGCCTAGATAAACATCACTACACATTTTCATTATTACTTGTATTTTCCTTTCAACATGTGGCTGCAGTCAGAGACAGGATACTTTGTCAGCCTTCTGGTCAAACTGAGTGTAACCGTTCCCTTCACAAAAGGGCACCTACCCAGACAGTTACTTTGAATCAACAACTAACAGGTCTGACAGGAAATTAACATTCTACCTGACCAGATGACCTACACATTGGCATTTTTGTCCAAGGTCCATTCATCTCACCAGAGGTACAATCTGAAAATGCCTTTATTCTATGATGAACTGAAGGCAAACGGTGTAACTTGCTCCCTTGAGAAAACACATCCACATCTCTGTTTTTAGGATGAATATAGCTCTTCGGACCATGATTCCGTGGCTGCTTCAATACCAAGCTGCTGCCAGAAATTGCATCCCACCCTGCTTACTTTTCCTAAGCAATTAATTCCTTACTGACTCTCTTGTACAGCTTCATGATAGCTGCATCAGAACTTAATTTAGGAGTAACTCAAACAAGAGGAGTCAGTCTAACGGCAAAAGCAGTCTTGCTATTCTCTAGTTCCCAGCACACATTCCATTGTGCAGGATACAAGAGCGGCAAGCAAATAAGACAGTTTTGAATACGTTTATTTATATGCAACTGCATTTTTTTATGTCCCTGCAAATAAAGTTTTAAAACTTTCAAGCACAGTTACAGCACTACCATGAATGAACACAGATCTCTAGCTCCCTTCAGTTAGGTACAGATGTAATCTAAAGCTTTGTTTCTACCATCGTTATTCGTAGGCAGGCTTATCTCTGAAACTCAACAAACAAATAGAGCTATCACACAGAGCTTTTACAACACTTCTAAATTTAAACAAAGGAATATGACAGTTTCCTTTCCTTTTACTTCCTGACATCTGGCTTTTTCCTATTGTTTTCAGAAACTACCAGTATCCTGCATTAGGTACACACAGCCAATTGCATGAACTCACCCTGTGAAGAGTCACTGTGTGTTGTTCCCATATAGCTGTTTCTTCCATTGTTGTGCTCTAAGGAGAAAAAAAAACCCAAAGATTAGACTTCACTTTCAATAGTTGTGTAATACCACAAACAAAAACTTACATTCAAAAGTAATATTAATATTCATATAGAATAGCTATAGAAGAAGTTTGGCCTGGCTCATTCATTACACATTTCCTGCCTTTATATGTCACAGCTGAACTTCCTGTGCTCCTGTGGAAGGGGAAAGAATAGGCAAAATAGATTACAGAGTTTGTAGTCATAAAGAAGTTTCAAGGGAAGGATTACAAGCAGCATTTGTGATACAGGCTCTCTTGGTTGCTCATTAAGATTGTAGTAGATGTAGCTAGTCCAATCAGTTGTATTTATACTCTAACATTTATACTTACACTCTCCTTTTGCTTGTTTTAATTGTATACAGATTACCACTAATTCATGAACATCCAGCTACAGATTACAGTACCTGTGCTACTGTTTTATACACATTATACACACAGGTCATATTTAATGGAATGCAGTTTAGTGCAGGCTAATTATTTTGGTGAACAGTAGCACTGCAGAAATTACAAGGTCCTCTCTAAGGTAACTAGATTAAACAGTAACATTATGACAATATTGACATACCTGCATTTCTGCTTAAAAGAGCACTACTTAGTGTGCCACAATAAGCAAACATTTGGAAAGGGGAAAAGACCATGAGGGAGGAAAACCCAGCAGAGCCCAAGGCCTGAAAACAGGCAGGAAGGCAGCAGGAAATGCATAGCGAACATCCTGCTGTTCCATTTTCTACCTTTCCAGAGGGAGTGGCCAGTGTTTTGCTCCATACCCACCCCCCTCATAAGCATGCAATCCTCTAATTAAAGAACAGAATCAGAACACAAACATCTCTGCAACATGGTGGTGCTGTTTTTTTGAAAATCTACTTTGCTCTCAATTTGTTTCAGTTTCAGTAACTCAGTCACTACAACAAAAAGTACTCAGAACTTTTAGCCCAGTCCTGTATCACAACGAACAGCAGTAGACATGTTTACTCTCACAAACAATACCTCTGAAAACTTTATCCAATTTCAGAATATCAGCATTTGAAACTGGGTTCAAAAAGTGAGTTCTTCTTATAATGCCAAAAAGCTCTGCATTTTTTGCTTGAGTTCCAAGGATTGCGATGTGCCACATTACTGCTCATTTCTCTTTCAGGGTTCACTTCTCTTGAAAGTGCTGTTGCGACTTAATTGGGATGTATTTCATTCAAACAGATGTAATTCTCCCTAATTCAGTACCAAATGTTGCTCCTCTGCATTACAAATTGATTCAACTCTAGCCAGAATTAGATTATTTCTCTCCAGCTTTTTAAACTCAGACCAAATATATACCAAACCAGTAACAATTTACACACACAAAGCCATCTTTGAAAAAAAGCAGAATGTTTTGCTTGTTAAACGGTCAAGGAATACTGATTTTCTTCCTTATTTCTGATGTTCTCATTCTGTCTTAGTTTTGGCAAGAACTTCTCAGGCTAAACATCTCATCAACAAGTGAAGACTTATCTCTGCAAGTAAACTTCTACAGCAAAAAGCTCTAAGTAGCACCTGCTCAGAAGGTGCAACAGGAATCCAATAAAGGACTGCAAACGTTGTAATTTACACTGTAATTGAAATAAGCTGCCTCATTTCTACCTGCAATTATCCAGAGAAGTTAACCCTGCTCATTTACTGCACTTGTCCTGGCAGCACTGCGAAGGTCCAGCCGTGTGTCAGCACAGAGGCCCCTCAGCCAGCACACTCTGAGCTCCCTGGCTCACAGGGTGCCTGATTTCCATGGCTCTGAGCCCTTGTGCTCCCTGCTGGAGCTCGGTGCACAGGGCAAACAACACCAACGGAGCTGGGTATGGCACGAACTGATAAAACCCAGTTTAACCAGCTAGCACTGCTCCCACTGGATCTAGCAGAACTGGCAAACCCAGAGCTGCAGCAGGGCAAGATAACAGCTAAGCCATGAGTAAGAAAAAAAGAAATTCCCTATGTAGTACGCTTCTAAGAACTGTGAGAGGACTTACTACTTCACAAAAAAATCCAAGACAAACGCAAAAAAAAAAACCCCAAACCAATCTCACAAACTCACCAACCTTTCTAAACCCGGACAGGGCACTTACTGCTATGTCAGATTGAGGTTGCCATTTCTGAAGTCTCTTTTAGCAGAAGCTCAGGCTTTCCACTTTGTTCTCCATTTTTCTGCTCACACTATTGCTACCACCTCCCCTAGATTTTCCTAATACATCCATTTCAAATGCACAAGATTTGGAAACATCAAATATCCATTAGTTACACAGCAAAGCAAATAATATGTTATTTTAATTCTTTCTGCATGCCCAAACAGTCCAATCAAGAACAGTGAAAACAGTTCAAAGGCAGTCTGAGGTGAGTGCTGGCTTTGACACAAACTTGAGTTAGTTTCTCATCTGCAAAGAACTGCATCCACTCACAAAAGACCAAGGGAAGTCTGAAGAAGACTTGTGAAGGTACTCACCCCACTCAGCACTGACAGCTGAGGCAGAAGAATGAGCCTGTGCTACTATCAGCCGAATCCCTGTTGTGATGCTGCTCTTAGGCCATACTCAAAGTGTTCTATTTTTCATGTCATCCACCACCAGTTTAAGGGAAATCAAGGTGACTCAGCAGGAACTGAGAAATATATACAGCCTAACACCCAGCAGCTTGGAATATAGGAGAATACTAAGATGCCCCAGACCAGGTTAAAATAATTTAACAGAGACCCTTTAATACCTTTGAAATGCAAGTGGACAAAGTTGCAAACTCCTACATGTATATTACCAATGACTTTACATCACAGAATCACACAGAACCACATAATTTTTAAGGCTGGAAGGCACCTCTAGAGATCACCCAGTCCAACGCCCTGCCAAGGCAGGGTGACCTGGAGCAGGTGACATAGGTATGTGTCTGGGTGGGTTCGGAATGTCTCCAGAGAGGGACACTCCACACTCTCCCTGGGCAGCTCTTCCAGTGCTCTGCCACCCGCCATGGAAAGAAGTTCTCCCTCATGCTGAGGTGAAACTTCTTGTGTTTTAGTTTATGGCCATTGCTCCTCAGCCTGTCACTGGGCACCACTGACAAGTCTGACACCATGCTCTTGGCACCTGCCTGGGAGATTATTTATATGCATTAATGAGATTCCTCTCCCAGCCTTCTCCAGACCAAACAGGTCTCATTTTTCCCTCATAAGAGATGCTCCAGACCCTCCATCACTTTTGCGGCCAATGCTAAACCCTCTCCAGCAGCTTCTTATCTTGTACTGAGGAGCCCAGAACTGAGCACAAACATTAAGAATAAAAATAATAGAAAGAATGATGGTATCATGACTCCAGTGATTTACTTTATGCTTTTGCTTTATTGAAGCGAAAAGTTTCCTCAAGTTCGTCCTAAACACCTTTTTAGAGACAATTAGAATTCCCAGCTCTGTATATGGGAAATGGATGTGTTTGTGGGTTGGGTGTTTTGTTACTATTTAAAGGATAGAGTGATACATGATGTTGCAATTCATCAATATGGAAGTTATGAAACTTATCATTTGCTCAAAATCTTGGAAACATCAAATCTTGTTAAACTCTTTCATCTTTGGAATTGCCCTGAGAAATAAACATTTCAAAGTAAACATCTTTTCAGAAAGCTCCCTTTGTGGGCTTCACACAAACATTTTCTGTCCTTCAAACAAAAACAAACATTTTTTTCTCCCCTTCTCAATATATTTTTTCCTTCCCAAGGGCTGTGCTTTTTTGGTGTGTTGTTTTTTTTTCTTTTTTTTTTTTCCTCTTTTTTTTTTTTTCTTTTTTTTTTTTCCTTTTTTTTTTTTTTTACCATGCCTTTTTTCACCCAACTTTTACCTTCTCACACATATCTGGGTATGTGTGCACATGCACACATACGGTTCTCTTTCAAGCATCCTGAAGGGAAAAAAACGGCCCAAAAAACCACTGGCTACTGAACTGAGCAATGCAGTGATGTTACAAATAGCACTGCTCAGTTTACCTGCACTGCAGGTGAAAAAGCTGTTGCCAGCAGCAGCACTGAAGCCACCCACAAGGCTTGAGAAGACACTTCCAGCTCATATTTGGAAAGATTCAATCAAACAGCCACAGAAATGAGTATTCTACCTTAAAATAATACAAGTTCCTGAGGGCAGGTTTCTTGCAGATTAACACTTTAGATTTCTACACCTCAGCTCAGACTAAGGCCAGAACTCCTGCACATTCTTGAAATCCAAACCAGAAGAGTTTCCCAATGTTTCTTTCCAAGTCTAGGGGGACTTACTAGAGGAATTATTGTTCCCTTTTTAACTCAACTGCTTTTCATAGGAAGTGAACTGTGTTCTGAATGACAAGACAGATTTTAAGGAATTGTTTCCTCAATTGTGATCAAATTTTGACACAAGGTCAAACAAGTTTTAACCATGTTATTTCTTAGTGAATTTTAACAGTAATTTTTGATAAATATAAGTGTTAAATATCTACAGTTGCCATCCATTCCTCACTAAGGTCAAGTAGATTATTACATTTTCAGAGAAAATATCTAGATATCTACCTAAAACAGATTGTCCTCTGGACTATACAAGAGGAACCTCCTGTGGTAGGCAGCAAGTTGCATTCAGCATCTTTACCAGCCTGGTTTTACAAATCAGCATTGACAGCTGTCCTGCAGACTATAAAATGAAGCAAGTGCTTCTGCTACCTCAGGAGGCAGAGTGCTCTTATTCTCCACAGAACACAGGAGAGAGGAAAGGTGTCTGACAGCTGTGAGCTCTGTCAACTACAGCATGCAAACCACAAGAAGTGAATGGTCAGATCACAAACTCAACCATGTAAAGAACACCAATCCTTCCTTCAAGCTTGCAGTCTGTCTCATGTTGTGTACACCACACGTACAATAAAATGCTCATGTCAAAAAACATTCCTATTTATCCTGAAAAAAAACATAACTGTGACAGTGTTCTTATTCAAGACACAAAAAACAAGAAGGAAGAACTAGTATTGGTCTGTGTCAAAAACCGTATTTACTTTCTATAAACTAAAAAATACTATATTAGATACAGTATTATCTGTAATATTAGAGGGAGAGTTCCTCTTCAGAATGACACACCAGACATACATACACCTCACCCATCTTTTTGCATTTCTCATTAGCTTCTAAACTAATTTTCCACTATTCTTGGAGATGTCCAGTTCAGCAGTACGATGTTATTCCAAATTCTAAAGGTTAAATGCAGAATCAGCACATTTTTATTGCACTTGTGGGAACAAGAATTAAAAGTGCTTATTAGAACGATCAGAATGTGAAATTCTTATATGGACTCCTTCAGTGTATTATGTATCTAGGGAGTGATATTTATCATTCACTTAAAAATCAACATAATCAAAGTCAATATCCAAAACACACAGCTTCCTGAGGAAGTATAAGAAAAGAAAACAGAATCTTCCTCAGTCAGCCCAGAAGAAGGAATGAAGAGGTCATTTCCCAGCACACAGCATCTTTCAGCACTCAGCTGCAGCACAGTGTTGTTTCCAACACTGACCAGGATAGCTTCCTACAGATGCTCACCTTTGTCCTTGCCTAGTTAAACCACAGCCACCTTAAATTCCAACAGATTCCCTCCAATTGTCTTATCATAAAAGCCTTCAGCTGACTGGGGGCAGGGGACCCATTTTTTAACAGTTGTTCACCAGCAATTAGTGCAATGAGGTCAGAATCCCATTATCTGACTGATTTTATCAACTGAAAGGAGAGCTTTGTCTTCCATAGTCTAACACATACACAATGCACCACAGCCTCTCTACAGGGAACCTTAGAGTTACTCGAGGTATTTCAAATACTGGCAGCCAACTCCTGGAGCAAGTGCAGGCAGCCAGGAGGAGGAGAGCACTGAGACAGGGTCACCAGAGTGAAGTGCACACTGCTACAGCTACATTCCCACCCACTGCCCTGCTATGTCTGTCCTACACTCTGCTAACAGCCTGCATCTTTAGTTTTTCACTTGATCGTCATTCCTTCCAAGGAGAAGGATTGTTTCCCTGAACGTATTTTTGAGAGAAGATTCAAGAGATCAGAATAAGGACTCAGGGACTGCCACATCAGGTGCATGTCTATCTGATTATCTCTTTTACACAGCAGTGGGAACTGCAGGAGAAAACACACCCTAAAGGACTCTCTTGAGATGTGCATAAAAACACTCCACAGAATCACTGAAGCTGAGAAGCCAGCCTTTAGTCTCACCTTCTGTCTGAGTGTACATCCACAGAAGTGACATCAACCATCTCTTAAAACAGAAATAATAACCTTATTCTCTGAAGCATATGTACTAACCACCAAAAAGTAAAGCAGCACTCATTGTAATTTTCTTTCATTTGGGCTCAAAGCCCTAGTGAAGAGTTCCACTCCTCCCAAATACTCACCTATATTAAAACAGCCCACCCCATGAAAATGTATGAGGAAGTGTATGAGGAAAACCATGATTAAAGCTGCTTTTCAGATGACAATGCACAATCCAAGTTTTAAAAAACTACAGAATTTTCAACACTGCATGTCAGTAAAATGAACCTCCTTTGATTTAGATCACTGGAAGTACAAAGTCTCTACAATAATATGCATGGATAGTTTGAACAGTACAAATCATCTTTACATCATAAAGAACAACCTTGAGAAGAAAAAGTAGGACTGAATACATAAATGTACATTTTAGCAGTAACTAAACTGTTTAACCATTCCATTCAATTCTCCCTGTGCTTCCAAAACCACATGCCACTCTGCAAGACACTACCTTACCAAACACAATTGCCACTGCTTCCTGATCTAGAATTCCAAAGGTTAGTGGCTACCTTTTGAACATAAAGATACTGCATGTATCTAAGAACATTCCCTAATCACTAGTTTCCTTGACCAATTTTTCTACAAGAAAGATTTTGGTTCCAACTTCTGGGAACTGTTCTCTCCAAGCTAAAACAGTAGCTCAGTATTTAACTCACCACATCCATGTATTACCCGGTTTGTTTAGCATGACTCACTTTTCCAGAATGGCCTTTTAAGTCCAAGCTTCACACATCACAGATGGGATCATAAAACCTTTTGCTTGGTGGTACTGCTGCTCAATGCAAAAAATGTTAGACCTCTCTCTCAAAAAAACCCTAATCAAGAACAATATGCACAGTTTTGGAGGGATGCTGCATTTTAGTTAAATAATTAAATACTGGATTACAGATCCAGTTAAATCTGAGTATTTATAGAAGTGTTTATGACACAGGCCTAGTAAATCACATTATCCACGAAAGGCAGAAGGCTGACACTCAGGAATAAGGCAAAACAAACCAGAGTGTAAGACCCACATGCAGATACATCTCAAATGATCTCAGGTCAAGTTACTTCAGATGAAGAATATCACTCAAACACCCTGGTAACAGTATCAGCCAGCAGCTAAGCAAAGCTTACTAGCTCCTGATGGCTAAGGCATGGGAAAACTGTGCTTCAGAGTTTGGGATCCTTGTCTGTTTTACTTCTTTCCATTTTGCTTTCCAGCTGGCAGTGAAACCACGTAGGATCACAAACTCCAAAGTGCTGGCAACAGTGTTTCAGAGATCACCACTCCAGGCCAGTACACCAGCAAAAGATAGCAAAATCACACAGAACAGAGAGGCTAAAAAAGCAAAATGGCAAATCATGTTTCTCCCCCCAGCAAGGGATGTTGTCACAGAGAAGCACAAATTGCACTTAAAAGCAAAGTTATTTTCTCTTCCATACTGACCTAGGTCAGTATTATTAGGACCTAAAGACTCCTAATTTAGAGTATAAGTTTTAAAATGTAATTGAAAGGATTTATCCTCTCATTATTTACCTCAAATTTCTTTTTTTTTTTAATCACTTCAAAACCAAGATCTTCAACGAACTCATGTAATATCTCAATTGTTTAAATCTCAGGATGCAACTTGAAGAGCAATTATTTTACCACAATAAAAGCAACTTAAGCAGCACACACTGCCCTCCTACTAGTTTCCATCCTCAAAAATACCCCGTCCCTCATATCTTGTGCAAGCGTCACACACATTTATGTGGTCACTGTTACCTGTATGTTCACGAGTTCATCTCAACTCCAACAACAGCAACTGCTCCTGGCACAGTTTGGAAGGCAGTCCTGGGAATGTAAAAGCTCAAACTACAGCCTCCCACCAAAGTAAAATAAGTCCAATTGAAGTACACCAGTGGAGCTCAGAAGTGAACACAGCTGGGACCAGTTTCACAGCAAGTGACAGAGCTTAGAGCAGCAAATTCCAGTCACGTACTACCTACCTGGTGGGTTTGTTTAAAAACCACAGTGGTGGTCAAATGGTGGTGCAGACTGCCCAGGAAGGCCACAGAATATCATCCTTGGATGGTATTAGACAAGATCCTGGGCAGCCCTGTAGCTGACCCAGCTCTGAGTATGGGGCTAGACTAGATGATGTCTGGAGCTCTGTCGAGCTCTAGATGGTCTGACCTCATTGTTCTGCAATTATTCTATAAATCAGATTTGGTGAGAACCACTTTGAGCACAGACTTGGACTAGCTGATCCCTAGAGTCCATTCCAACCTTAATTACTGTGTGATTCTGTGTAAGTCACATTTCCTGCACATTTCTGAAACCAAATCAAATCATCCAACTGCAGACACAGCCTCCACCTCCACTCTTATACTCAGCCTGGCATTAGTGATTTTATCACTCAAAGAACATCAGCTGGAGTTATTCCAGTTTGGCCTTTCCCTTGGGGGAGAAGAAGAGCACATTAGTATCAAAGAAAGCAAAATGATACTGTATTAGATTTCTATAAGAAGCATAAATAAATCTTCTCTATCTGATTATGGCTTCTTATTTAAAAAATACAAAGCCAAAATACACAAGTAAAAGACATGTCCACCAAGAAATTACTAACATGAACGGAGACATCAGAGTAGCAAAGCATTCAAGCACTTCACCCGAAGATAGAATGCCTCTCACCTTGTTTTTAATCAAGAGAATCATAATCCAATCATTACCAAGAATCATTGGAGAATCATTACTAAGCACTGCACCATATAAATTTTAGATCATTATACTCTGAAGATCTGCCAAATGAGAGCCTCAGGACTGGCAACAGTATCCCACTAAGACAGCTGGGTTGATTTTCCAAGATCAGAGCTTACAAGTATGAATAAATGCTTAAGAGGCTTGCATTACAATTCCAGTTACAATAACAGCCTTGACATCTTCCATTGTGACAATAAAAGAGTAGCCTACATAGGTTAATTTCTCTTTAAAATGTTGAGGTGGGGGAGGGTGTTGCTTGTTTTGTTTTTGCTTTTTACAGCAGACATAGCCAAAGCAGAACTATGCATTCAATAGTTAATTTTCCAAATTCTTCTAAAACTAATATTTAAAATGCGGGTATTCTGAACATGCACACACACACTACATTTTGCCTCATGGAAGCAGCTGACAACTATTTTTGGAGTAGCAGGATTAGCAGGGTGGGAGTGTGTTTCCCTGCTATTTTACCCCTTGAATCTCAGTATGAAGGAATATGTCACTGGGCAGTAAGACTTTCGCCCCTGCCCTGCTTGTAGGTACAGAATTTCTTCCTCTGAATCTCAACCAATTTCTTTTTTCCTAAGAAATCTCAGGAAAAGTGTCCTTCCCTAACCTGAACAACCACACACCCAGATGGCATCTTCCCACCCTCAATTTGGGTGTCAGTTAAGAAGATTCAATTTTAGCAGTCACATGGCTACTAGAGCATCTTCAGAATACAGTACAGCTCACATTAACTTCACACATCCAAAGAAAGCAAGTCTCAAATCAAGGATACAGAAATACAAGAGTTCAAAAAGGAAGAGAGGGTAAATAATGTTAAGTCTTACAGCTCCTTGAAAAAGAGTAACTCCTTGTGTTAGAAGTTGTTAGTGAATTTGGAGTAAGGACACAATGGTAACAAACAGTTTGGCTTTAAAAGCACGTTACAGGGAACACAGCAGGGTTCTGTTTTACTTTCAGATGCAGTGCTTGTGAATTGAGAGAGGAAGAGAAACAAGTCCAGGAAGTCACTGGGAGAGAAGAGAATGAGAACTAGAGCAGCCATAACCCCCTGGCAAGAAATGGACATGAGACTTCGATTGGGGGACAAGGTAAAAACACCACCACAGCATTCAAAAGGTTTATTCACCTATCAGGAAGGTAAACATTCCTAAACCTTCTTATCAGGCAAGTGGAAAGCAGAAAATCACCTCATTTTTCCTCAGCAAAAAGGACTATCCCCATTCTATTAATCTAGCTTCCATATTACATCACCATGAAACTATTTTCTGAAAATATATACCTTGAAGAAGTACCTGTTTAAGCAGACAATCTACTACACTTCGAGAGACAGTTGTGAAGTGTCAGTCTCTCCTTGCTTATATGCACATCAGTCTGTTCCAGGATATTCCTGCTGAATAAACTCTTTCTAAAGCTAACACATTAGTAGGTGTCACAGAAAAAAAAAATAGCATGCTGCAATTGTCCTTGCATTCAATCTCAAAACTGAGTAATACAGCTGACAGAACTCAAAACCAGGTGATAAGTTGAAGGTGTAGAAAGAAAAAAACCCTAAGACGTGTTAGTCAGTAAAACCAGCATTTAAATTCTGAAAAATATAGTGCAGGAGAAGAGATGGGGGAGAAAAGTCCTTTTTGCTTTTGTTCCATTGCATTCAGCAGCCCACAGACCTGCAGATGAACTCACACATCCCAAGGAACATCATCCTACAACTCAATCAACATCTTAATTTTCATCAGTCCTTTATACCCTTTTTGTTTAGTGTCTATGTAATATAAATTAAACTTATCCATTACTATTATGAAAGAAGTGATTGTGAAGGTTCAGTTTCCAAAGAGTGGTGCAAAGGGGTGAATAGGGTCTAAGAAAAAGCAGTTCAGTTGTGCGGACCAAGTGAAGAGGTGTCCTCCTACAGCATAACCAAGGCAAGGCACAGCAGGCAGGGGACTTGGAGCAAAGTCTGCTGTCAGCCCGAGTACACCGGAGCACATCGAGGATCTCCTTCAAACAGCACGTGGAGGCCACTACTCAGCAATACAAAGGGTTAAGGAGCAGCAACAGCCTAAAGCTTAAGGCTACTTTCATTCTCGGCACAGAGGATCTCCTTTATTTGAAAAGCTACTCTGAACTGAAACAAGGAATCAGCCTGGAACTGATGATGACATTCTTGGGATGGAAAAGGACCAGCAGAGAAGCTAGCAAAATAAAAGCAGGTGGGTTATTCATTTACTATGAATGTAGAAACACTGCCCATGTAACAACATACCTGCAGACACTTTGATAACCCTCTCTGCTGCTCTCATGGGTAACACAATTGCTTATTCACAGCCAGTTAGAGCGGGATTTTTTAACTCTTAATCCTGGCTATAGTATTAGATATTTGCAAAATATGGATGTTTCATTTCAGAAGGCAAAAGAAATCCCATTTTTACCAAAGACTTACAAGCATGTTTTATAGAAAACACACATGTATTTTTCTACCTTCCAATTTACTGATATTTTCCTTTTTTTTTAAAGTGATCTATTCCCTTCTCTTTAGGAGTCAAGAACACTAACAAGCACAACAGAATATAAGAGCAGCTCCAGAAGAATCAGCAAGCAGGAAGAACCAGTAAGACATGTCCACACTTCCTTCTCTTTCCTTATAAGGACACACAGCAGCAACAAGGGTGACCCTGCCACCCAAAACATCTTTTTATTTCTATCATAACTCCTCATCTTCTTAAAGAGTAGCAGTGAAACCAGCTCCATCGGGGAGCCAAGACTGGACAAGAGGCACTAAAAGCAAGTCTGAAATACTGCCCACCACCATCAGCTGCCCTGATCACAATTGTCTTTGATTTACTACTGGCAGCAGTCCCACCACTGCCTTTCACTACACCAGTGGCTCTTTCACTACAACCAGACCTCTTCAGAAAAGCTGGATACAAACCACTATACACTAACTTAAGAAAAACACTTTTTAAAAACACCATGTTCTTGTTTTTTGGGGGCTGGATTTTCTCTTTTGTAGACTGAATCCCCACCCCACTCCAAACAGCTGAATTCCTAGGAACTGAAGAATTACCCCAGCCATTTCTCACTGAGTCAGGAGCCAACACCCAGTCTTCCTTCCCTCCCCTCACAAAGCCAGGGCAGAAGAGACATTGGCTACAGTCACTGGAAAAAAATGACAGAGTAATTACTGGACAAGAGACTGTACACAAGCTTCAAACTGACCTCTGTAGGTATTCAGACTTACATAACCATCACATCGTTTCCCATCCCACCCTACAGACACACAGCTAGGATTTCTTCCTTTCCTGTTTCCACATCAAAGCAAAGGAATGGAACAAGGGAATTCACTAACATAGTCAAAAGCAGTAACTGTCGACCAGATTAGAACTTCCTAGCAGCAAGTTGCCTTATGCATACCATGCAAACAGCACACTTCAAAAGCAATTCTTCTCATGAAAATCCATTTCGTAGACTTACAATTACTTCCATCATTGTAGATGAACTAACACTGAATTTTACATAAAACCCAGTATGCAAATCCAGAAAGTTTAAATTACCTAAAATTACAATCTTTCAGATCCAACAGCTTCAAGGCCTGCCTTTTGCAGTTTCAACTTGACCTTCTACTTCCCCAATTCAGTTTTAAGGTGACAAAAAGCCCAATCAGACCTAAAAACAGTCCCTTCAAAGGGGAAAAAAGAGCCACACACAGAAAGCCAAAGGTTAACCACAAAAACGGTCCAAAAGCTACTTTGGTATTTACATCAGCAATTCAAAATAAACTCATTTTAGTGAAACAAACTGCCTCACCATCAGCTTTAATCACACGACACTAACTTCTATTCCCACAACTTCAAGTATATCAAAGATACAAGATTATATTCTTGACCAAAACTGCATCATGTCCATTCATCACCACTCTGGAATGCACATTCCCAAGTATGCAAGAAAACTACGTGGGCAGAAACGACCAAAGCTATTTTAAAATATGCACTGGGCTTCTACAGAACTGCATCTTCTAGCTACGTAGAACCATATTTAAAAATGGAGTTGGCAAACCAAACCCTTAAACAAGAGCAAATTTCTCTGTTTTTAAAAGTTGTTCTGATTATACTTCACATTAAAAACCGCAAGGAGGAAAATCTGCAAAACTATAACCTGACACTCCAGTTTGTAACCTGAAAACACACTCAAGTTTACACAGCCTTTACTTCATCCCCAGATTGCCCCAGCACTCCTTGTGCTACAGAAAGCAGCTCTATTGAACTTCAACGTTCTGAATGCAAAAAATCCTAAGAAAATAACAAAAAAGGTTACAGACCAGGGGAAATAACTGATAGACATGTAAGTCTTGCCCCATCTGTTACTTTAAGTTTCACATTCTAGAGCAAGTTAAGACTTTAACCGACAAAAAAGAACAAATCCACCTCAAGAGTGAGAAAGTTCAAAAAGCAGCAAGGAAAAGGGTAACAGCTGTATTTCCTCCCTCTGCATATATTTGTTCACATTGCTGTGCATTAACTCCAATCTGATTCCACAAAAAAAAAAGGAAATCAATGGCAGAAGGGCTTCTGTCTCATGTGAGTCAGCACCTTGACTCTTGAGACAAAGTGCACATGAAAGTGTCATTTAATTTCACAGTTAAACATAAATTCTTTCAAGAGCAGAACTTCACTTGTAGCACTCTTGCCCTTGGATGTTACCACCAGCACCCCAATCATCAGGTGTATGTTGGCATCTGCTAGTAAAGGATGCAAAAGGCCAATTCTGTGACAACATGGGCCTTGGATAAATCAGCAACATATTTTTAGGATTGCTTCATAACCGTTTTTTTAAGGAACTAAATTTTTACAAGGCAATATAGGAAAAAAAATGTACTTAAAAGCTCTTTTCCCATTCCACCTCTGCTTTACATCTTGCAACTACACAGTAAACTAAGGATTTTAGCTGCTCAGTCCTGACAAATTGAACACTCTAAGGTTCCACAAGCATGTACCAATTACCAGTTGGTGTGCATTTATCAGACTGGTTACATTTTCCTTGACAGTGCTTAGGAGTCAGTGCTCCCAAGCCATGTTTATCCTCAAAAGATCAAAGACAACACCGGCTTTACCATAACAATAGCACAGATTATTGACGCACAGACTTAACAGACTTCAATATTGAGACCAGCAGCCAGTGACACTTCACACAAGTGTAAAGTTTCTGCTCCACTCTCCAAACTGGAGGGAATGCTGTTAGTAAAGCATTAGGTGTAGAATAGATTAACATCATTACTTCAAATAACCTACAGCCCCACGTACCAGCATAGAACACATGATTGCATCTGTACAATTAAATGCAAGCATCAGTACTACTTTGAAATAACTTCCAAAAGCAGTATTTTAGATTTTCCTTTTTTTAGGATACAATACAAGCATATTTTCTGTTTGGTTTTTCTTTTGCTACTGCTATTAGAGCTGGGTACACACTTTTTACACAATGAAATCTGAGCCTCTCATGTAAGAAAGTGATAAGCATCAAAACACAGAGAGAATCGTACTACCTGAAGCTTGCACCTGGAACTCAGCCTAAATAAGGCTGATAGAATCGTAAAGCTAGATTGCAAAGCATTTTTCCTTTTTAGGGGGGTCACTTAACATTTGTTCCATAATACATTTTAGAGCCTCTTTTCCCTACCACCAAAAAAAATTAGTCCACTCCAGTGCAAGTTAAAAGAACATTTAGCCTAAACCATTTACACCAGTCCACAAAAAAATCATCCAACATGAGAAAAAGACATGCATTTAAATAAGAGCATTACTGTTACTTTCATAGACTTGTTTTCAATACTGAGAACAGGAAGAAAATAATTGCACACTCTACAAGCACTCACTAACAAAATATAAAAATTATTGAGGTATCAAAGAAAGCTACAAATAAACCCCAGTAAATACTGGCAGAAGTTTGACAGTCATCATGTATGTCTGACAATGAAAATCCAGACACACCAGCACTGTAAGTAAGACCAAAAGTTTGCTGTTGGCAGGTTGAATAGAAGGAGAATGTCATGGCATTTTTAGAATTGCCTTTACAGCTAAACTGCGGGTGGTCTCCCTTACTGTACAGGCCTGAAGAACTACCTTTATTCTCAGCCCTAAGTACCTAACACAGAGAGACATCACAAATTATTTTCTATAGCAGTCAGTTCGGTACCTTTTAGAAATGGAAACAGAAAAATGAATTATGTTCATGTACATTGTTCTGATTCTGCACAGATAAGACACACCAAGTGTAGAATCCCAAACTAATCACTACACCAAGATGTGTTCACAATGTAATACTGGATGCCAAGGCTTCAACTCAACTTTGAAATAAATCAACCACGCAGTAACTCATCCAGAGCCAGACCTATGAGAAGCTGCTCTCTCCCTCAGTCATCATCATTTCATCAAGATTAATCCCTGATTGCAAGCCAAGCTATGCTGAAGATGAGAAGCACGTAGAGTATTTCAGAAGAGGAACTCTGAACACAAAGACTAAAAATAAAAGTCTATACATAATTACTGAGAGATGCTACCCATCAAATCCACCTCTTAACAAGTATTTCCCATCTGTGCTTAATGGGCAGATGTCTTTTTCGTTTACTCAGCACATTTTTTGAAATGGAAAAGTATGAATGACATTCTAGTTGTTTATCCAACCAGCTGGAGAAGAAACTGGGCAAGCACTTGGTTAACAGCTGAAAAACCTGTATAATTTTGGCGAATTACCTGTTTATCCCAGATTACAGCTTCAGTTCATTTAACTGTTGCCCCAAAAAACTATCAAGTTACCCGTCACTGAGAATGAGATACTGGGGAAGAAAGCAACTGAGTTATCTACAAACCTGCAAATTCAGCAAGCCCTAGTTTTTTCAAAGGAGCTTCCCCCTAAATGAGTAAGAAACTAGAAGAGTTTAGCTTTAGGACACCAGACAAATCTGTTTGGTGAGTCAGTTCAATGGAAAAACCTATCAGGAGACCACAGCTTGCAGAGAAACCATTCAATCCAGAGTATTCTTTGGAAAAAAAAAATCCCAAAGACTACATAAGTGAGGATAAAAAACAGTGAAAAACTTCATCAGAAAGGTGAGACATGAAAGAGTAGTTCCAGCCAAGATAGCTGTAGAACAATTTTATCATTAAAGTGAGAATTGAACAGCAAAACAAAACTTACTGCCAGAATGCTTTCAAAGCTTGACTGACAATAGTCATATCTTCACAGTCATGCAACTTCTAACGATTTGCAGGAGAAAATTAAGTGCAGTGCCAATATCTAAATCTGTACCTCTTGTATCAATGTATGGATTTAGTTGCATCTTTTCCACCCATTTTTGTCGGTTCACCTTCAGAAGTCACTTCTGAAATGTAATCCTCTCAAAGATACTGTAACATTATCAACACGTGTAAATTACCCCGCCTTTTTGCCTCACTGTATCATTTAAATTGACCAGATTAACACATGCTGAACTGAGCTGTGGAAAAGCTTTCTTCTGTGAAAGTTAAGGTGGAACTATAAAGTACAAACGAAAATATATTCAAAACCCAAATATTTTTGTCCTACCAGTCACCAGAAGAAGTAGAGTTCATATCCACATTACTCACTATGTAACTACACTGTTCCGTTGGTTTCCTGCTGTAAAATCATTACTCATTCTATTCTCTTCACTGCATTGTTATAGCAGGAAAAATATATTACATTCTTTTACAACTTGAAATTTCAGTTTTAGTGCATTATCATGTATAGTACATGGTCAAAGAGCAAAGGCAGTTTTAAGTACAGCAGTGCTTATCCTTGCATACACAACACTAGTGCTTCAAGAGATTTTAGGCACAGGTTGTGTAACAGTTTGCAGTCACTGGAATTGCAGTAAACAGGTAAATTCCTGATGTCACACTCCCCCCAAACAAGGAGACAACGATGCCACACTGTAAAACAGAAGCTCAGGATTATATAAAATGCCATACATGATATATACAGTATCAGTCAGATGTTACCTCTTTATTTTCCACCTCTCAGCAGAAGAGAACAGAGATGCTTAGTTTTTGATCCAAATGCACTGAACTCTAACAGGCTTAGAATCTGAGATACAGGCAACCACTAGAGTATATTAAATATAAACATATTCCCTGGAAACAAAGATTAAATAGTGAATTGCTAAACTTGCCTTTCACAGCTAACAAGCTATCATGCTTCTTATGTAGAGTCTTACTTGAATTAAATGTCTACTTCCCCCAAATATCCAGCACCTTATTTTCAGAGAGAATATGGATTCTCTGTGTTTTTTGGAAGAAAAAAAACCAACAATTTATCCTTCTAATAGTCTCACCAGGCTACTGAAATTAAAGATTTTATTCTTTTGTACTTATTTCTCCTCTGCTCACGATCTCTGCAATTCAGGCACTACCTAACCTAACACCTATTAATAAAACTAAAGTAAAGACAGTAAACAAAAAAATCAAGTCAGCTTAACCTCTATTCATGTTCTAGTCCTGTGTCTAATACTGAAGAAGGTACTGGCATAATTACCTAGTATGATGCCCATTAAGGATCAGACATTAAAAGGAAACATTTATCAAATTCTTCTTAATTCTTCACACCAATTCAAGAAAAGACATTAGAGCTCAAACTATAGAATATACTGCAGCAAACTACTTTCCACTGTACTCGTCATCAATAAAGGGCTATTGTTTTTTAATCCCTTCTCTCCCCTGCTCTGCCCGGTCACACACACTTTCTTCTCCCTAATCCACCCACTCTTTAAAGCAACGCATGAGCTTTTCAAGGCTGCTTGTTTGCAGCAGCTCTGAATAAACCACACAAACCACATCTCTCTCACACACATGACTATTTTTGAAGTGAAAATTAACACAAATACAATTTAAATGGAGACAAGTCAACAATTGGGCCCAGATAAGAACTGTGTGTGTAGTCAGCAGGGAAGAAGTGTTGTTATAGAAAATGGGGGCTAAAAGCACGGAATGAGAGCTGGCTTTGTTCACAGGCAGTAGCCTAAGTGCCTATCAGTCAGCAAAAGCATTTTTAAAACAGCTGCATCAAAGCTTTCTGCAAGTTAGTCAGCATGTGACAGGCCAGCACATTACAACAGTGCCACAGCAATCTCTGCATAATAGGAGTGCTCTGAGTGACCTGAAAGGTCAGTGTTTTCAAGCATTCCAGTAATCTGTAAATTGCCTTGGCTTATCACTTGGAAGCAACATAATTACATTGCTTGAAGGGTTAGGACAGTAAAGACAAGATTTTAGGTATTATGTTTTGGTCAGCTACATACTAACCTTTACACTGCAAGCATATCCAGGAAACCCAGAATAACGTCCAAATTTTAAAAAAGAAGATTAAAACATCAAAGTCTGCTCTTCTGATAGAGGGAAAACTATTGGCAAAGTTTTGTAACCGTCTATAGTAGTTTATGAAGTAGAAATATCTCTGAAGGTTTTTCTATTTCTTAACAAGTGTTCCAAAATGTTTAAAGTTACTTCCTACAAAACTAATTTTTAAGTACAGCAAGACTACAACTACTACTGAGTAAATTAAAAGGTCCTGTTCTGGAGCAAACAAAATGCAATTTTCACAGTAAGGATTTAGTTCCAGTCGAAAACCACTACTTTCTATCAGAGAAAAGAAAAACTACTGTTGCCAGCTATAAACATCCCAAGCAATTTACTCATAGCCAAGCAATGCCAATCATTGATTTTAACAACAGATTTTTCTAGAAATAGAAAAGCAAAATTAGATCAGTCAATCTACCTCACAATATTGAAAATGCAGCATTTAGTTGCCAACAGCCTATTCAGGCACAGTCAGAACTATTTCAACCCACTATTTGATTCAGGTGTTTGTGTGGTGCCCCAAAGGACAGAATGCAGTGACCAAGCTGACTCCCAGGCTCTCTGCACAGGATCTGTCCTGGAAGCTCCCCAGTTTCCTCCACCTTGTCCCGTGCAGCCCTTTTGCTGCACATCAGCAGCACCATCTGCTTCCAATGCCACCACACTACTAACAAATCTAGTTCTACTACACTAGACTGGAATTCAAGCATTCATCATTCACACAGGAGAGAGAAAAAACAAATACAAAGAACAAGGCAAAAATTCTCAATTTTAATTCCACCATAAAGAAGAAAGAAAAAAGCCTATGCAATATTTCTCTGACTGCTTGCTTTTGTTTAAACTACTTTTAAGGCATGATTGATTTTTTTTTTTTACTGGAAATAATAAATGCAATCAGAAGTTCAGGCTAGCAAAACACATGCTGCAGAAACATCACAATTATGTTTAAAAGGCATCGGCCTGTTTAAACGACAATGGCAGCAGGACAAGTGCAGGACACAGATCTCACACTATTGTAAACCAAACTAAGTTTGCAGTCAGGAAAACAATCCTAGTACTACCAATAATGCAACTGACTTAAAAGGTGCCCTTATCATGCAGGAAGGGAAAAAAAAAACCAAAAAACACCACCACTGGTCATTCTAAAGGAGAAACTATGTCAGTAACTCTCAGCCACTGGCTCTTTGCTATTCCTTACACACCTTCCCAAGAGAGAGACATTTACCACTGCAAATAAACACAACAAGTAAAAAAACCTTTTCTGTTAGCACTGGTATTCAAACTATTTAAACAACAGATCCCCTCATTTGAAACTCAGCACTTTCCTGGGCAGTTCTAGGGTGGATTTACTATTGAACCACCAACAATAAAAAAACCACAATAAACTACACGAGCATTGTAAAAAATAACCCCACAGAGTGCTTCTACAGCACTGTATCTGATTCAGATGAGACACGTTCTTCATTCAAGCCATCAGCTTCGTTTTTGTAAACCTGTATACCTTTCTTGTACTTCCTAGCTAAATGCTCCCTGCTTTAGGAATATTAATCCAGCCTACATTATCCATAGAGAGCAAAACCCAATCAAAATGCAAGTGCATTTAGTTCTCTCATGTGGGATTACGCTCCAGGAATTTCCATTCTTACATAGCCGGGTTATTAACTGAGAGGTTTATCCTGTATGCAACGGCCAATAACTTTCCACAATTTCAATTCTGAAGGAAACACAAGTTCTTTTGTCAGAAAGCCATGCCTTTAAGCTTGGTTTCAAGATCTTAATACCCACTGAAAAAATTATTTCAGGAGTCCAGGTTTACAGGAAAAGCCAGTACCCCTGTCACCTAACTGAGAAACTAATTCATGTGAAGGCATTCATGGGCAAAGGAGCATTTTTTCCAAATAACATGTAGGAACAATGCTGGGTCAAGTGACATGATAAAATTTTTAAACAAGCATCCTGTGATAAAAGGGTTAACACGATCCAGCCTTCTCCCAGATTTAATTCTGGGGAAGCCAGTCATCCAAAATGAACATGAATTACGTATTTATTACAAGTCTTGGAATTTGTTCAGATAAACAATAATTGGCAGAATTGGCCCCAGGTACTATCCTGATTCCATGCAAATTACAGCTAACTAATTAATTGATACCACATTGTCAACTAGCACCTCAAAGTTACTTCTAGAGCTTTACAGCTACAGTCATTCCAATTGTTACTTTCTATTAAAACCAATTAATCTTTAGATTACATAATTATATAATTACCTATTATATTTTCGATGAAGCTGAAAGGATCTGTGTGTATACATTATTTGTTTTGATTTTTTTAAATTTTTTTTTTTACTTTTAAGTAAGTTTTTATATACCTTTTTATAGCAACATGTGCCAGGTCAGTCCTTTGTCAAAGTCATGTTGCCACTGCTATAATTTAAGTAATAGAAAAACTGACATTATTGTTCGAATTTCACAATCTGTCCTGTTTCATTATGCTACTGCTTCTGGTTATAATTTAAGATTATTTTTCCTTTTAATTAACTTGAAAAATGGAGCAGTGTCTCTTCAGCCACAAGTTACTTCTTAGTAATTTTTGTGTTATTGAATTCATACTGAATATAGCTAAGTCATTAATGCTGCTGCAAGAGCCCCATGGCTGTCTAAAGAAAGAGACCCAAGAAGGTTTGCAGGAAAGGGCAGTGATGTTATTTCAGCCTCCCAGAGCCCGGTCCCAACGCTTGACCATATGTTCTGAAGTGTATTAACAAGTCTCCAAGCACCTTGCTCATTCTATCTCCCATCTGGATACATCCTAAGAAACAGTCACCAGCCCAGAGTGTAAATAGCTGGAACAGGTCCATTTAATATTTACAAGAAAATTTTTAAGCTGGATACAGAGAAGGGGGCCATCTGTTAAAGTGATTGCTGACCCAGTGGGGCAGAGGGGAAGACATTGTAGCTGGACCCCATTCAAACTAGGCAAGGAACTGCCCATACAGTCCCAAAGGACCACAAGTTGAAAACTAATTACTGCCTTTTTAGGAGGGGTGGGGGAATATTTCATAATTAAGTTCCTAAGAAGAAGTCGAATGTAAAAGGCAAATGTGAGGAAGACAGAAGGCTGCTCTGCAGTGCAGTATGTACTAGGAAAAGCCTTGGGAACTACAAATCAAACAAACTGACGACTTTTGCTCAATTTCTATTTTCAGCATATCAGTACATTATATATGTGGGGGTGGGGAGACAAAAAGGCCATCAGAGCTGTACCAAGTTCTGTTGTTGCTTCCTCAGCTATGGGAAGTTAACCATACACCTTATGATGAGTTATGTAGGCCAAAAAAGACATGTTTGCCCACTTCGCCTAAGAACATTAACTTCTCCAACATAACACTCCCTACTGCTATCATCTTACTGAATTTAGGCTGCCCTCCCCCATCACACAAGGGAAGAACATCTGTTTATAATGGATTAGGAAACAAGAATCCTATTAGAGATTACCAAATACTCTTGAGAAAATAAGTTTTTTAATGTACAGCCAATATTTAAATTTTTAACTCCAACAGTACAGTTAATTTTTCCAAGTGTCTAAATAAATCCTGACAAATGCAGGAAAGACCTCTAAAGAACTACTGAAGATCCTACAGAGTTAGGAATAGTAAACGGAAGCCAAGTGCCCGGTCCTGCATACACTGGGGCAGTTCTCCAACCTTGCAGTAGCCCATCTACATAACCCAAACAGTCCACAGAGCATGGGGCTTAAGGAGCTGTTTAAGAGCACACCACAGCAGGAAAATCCCATGGATAAGCAAGCAGACAGCATTGTCCCTGGACTAGTCACCACATTTGTGGCCTCAGCAGTACTTGTTACTCTGCAGCCTCCAAGGGATCCACGATGGACCTTAAATATTAAGCTGAATGTGTCCCTCCATTTTCTCAGATCTTTCACTCAAGCACGTCACAGCCCCTTGAAACAAGGGCACCCCTACTATTTATGACTGTACAGCCCATATTTGAATAATCTGTCCCTAAAATAGCATAATTATAAGACAA
This sequence comes from Rhabdornis inornatus, assembly GCA_013397075.1. Classification (NCBI taxonomy): domain Eukaryota; kingdom Metazoa; phylum Chordata; class Aves; order Passeriformes; family Rhabdornithidae; genus Rhabdornis; species Rhabdornis inornatus. The sequence continues at coordinate 1,854,044 of VWZS01008407.1, read as the reverse complement.
GACAGTGTTTTCATTTCAGGACTTTTTGGACTCAGCATAAATACACTGCACAGAATCATGGAATTCATTTTAAGACTTCCCTACGGCTGTTTGCTTAATCAGTACATTCAGTGAAGAAGTCATTAGTAATATATTTGCCTAAGAAAATACTGGGCATAGTTTGATATTAATATCTGTTGTATTTATATCATGATAACACAGAAATATTTGTGGGGATATAAAGGACAAAGGTCTTTCTTAACCCATAACAAAACCAACGAAAGCATTTGTTTCAACCACTATCCCTTAATTCAAACTGACACCTAAGAGTTTGACAGTGCTACAAACCAAATATTGGGACTATTAACTTTGAAATGAACACATCCATGGCTTCACTCCCCCCCTACCGTGACTAATCAGATTTTCCCCCATCACTCCAGTGTGTACATGAGACATGGCCTTTTCACTGGGTATAGAGGACAGGAGAAGAAAACAGAAAGAAGGATCCTATTTCACACTGAAAGCTTACTGGCAAAAAAAAATGGGTGAACACTTCAGTCCTTGGTGACAACTTCAAATTCGATACAAAGTTTTTGGATGAATGCTTTGACCTGAGATAGACAATACTTTTGCACAGCATTTCAAGTAATAAACCCAACATATTTAGCACAATTCAGAGCTTAAGTAGTCAACTAGTTGCAGTTCTGTTTCCAACTCAGTACCTTATGCTGAGTAGTTAAAAACCAAGTATTTTCACAAGTACACGGAAGGCTTTGACAACAATGGTACATTGCAGTGTCAACACAGACACATATTCAAGCTCAATAACCACTCGACTTCAAGCACAAATTCAAAATACTAAGTTTTAAGCTCTTTTTTTTAGCACAGATAGAAGCCCAGTAAGTATTATCACAGAACCTAAGAAGTAGCACAATGTGCATGTTAGAATACCTATGATGTACAATAACCCATTTCTACATGTTTTTCTTGACACAAAGATTAGCTAGCTGGTTGCTGACAAGGTCTTACTGATTTTCCACTCAAAGGTGGAGCCAGTTGCCAGGCACCATCAGATTTCAAGCTCTGTTTACATTACAGTAATCTTCACGCTGCACGTTGAACCAGAAGCAAACTCCAGAATACACTTCATAATGACCTACAGAACGTGGAGCTGGCAGCTCTTCTCACCTTGCAGCCAAAGTCATACTGAAAAACGCAGCTGAAATATCATCTGGTAGTTGAAGTTGCTGATAGTCCTAACTGGAACAATGAATTCAAGAAAATCCAAGCCTCAAATGCAAGTTACTCATAGAAGTTATTCTTCGAAAAATACCTACCAGAACATTAAAATCAGTATTTCCTAAGGTCGATATACAACTTGCAGAAACACTAGCAAAATTAAATATACTTATGCTTTGTATATTGAATGCTTTCTTATGTGTTTATTTCTTTGTTGTTACAGTTGAAGAATCTCACAACCAACCAAAGAACTGATCTAACTTTACAGTGCCCATATACAGACTTACATGGGAAAAATAAAATACTGCTCCAAACTTAGCTGTCTCACAGACTGAATCAAAAACCACTTTAGAAACATTTGCACATATATGCCCTACAAGAAACAAACCCACTGGTGTTTCCAGGTAAGATTCTGGGTACAATGCTAACCCACACTTAAAAAAACCCACACACTGCCTTTAAAACAGAAAACCAAGGAGTCCTTGCAATCAGCATGTCTTGAACTATTGACACAGTCATGTCCTCAGCTCCTGATTCAAAGGGTAGTTAATAGATACACGCCTGGAGCTAGAAAACCAGTTAGAATAACCAAAATTCAATTAGTTACATGACCGAGGAGAAAGACTGAAATATTCCTCATGAATGTATTTAAAAGTAGAAGGAAGTATCAAGAACTCAGGTTCAGGATTCAAAAAGGCTCAGGGATTCAATAAGTTCAGCCCACACATTTACAGTTTAAAAGCTTTTTGGGGTGATTTTTTTGCTAATGTGGACTATATTTGAATCTCCAACTTACAGGCAGAAAGAAAGTTTACATCCCATTACTAAAACCCTGATACAGTCATTCCCAAAGCATCCATTAGCACTGTTTAAAAAGACATCAGAAGAGATTAGGCCCCTTAAATTTTGCAGTAACAGCCACAACCAGATTAAACTTCCATCAAGTCATCATTTCTCCACTATTTTCTACTGCATATTACCAACGGCTACAACACACACATAACACCTTAATAAAACCACATTATTTTACAGCATAGCAGGGGAAAAAGCTAAGTAATCAAAACTGAAGGGCAGTGAAACTGTCTAAGACTGTTGATAGTGGGGCATAACACAATCAATCACAGCAGCCAAGATTATCTCTCATACAAATACGAATTATTCAGTTAATAAAAAATAATTTTTTCCTTTTTCAGGTTTTGTCTGGTCAAGTGTGCCAAGCTAACTGTGGATACGGACACAAAAGCATATTAAGTAAATGTTAAGAGAAAACCATTTACAGAGGCTTTTTCAATGCATTACAACTCCAAAAATGAGACACCAGATACCATATCCAAAGGGGTAACTAAAGGACACAAGATCTGGAACGTGAACACAGAAATCCCCCAATATTCTAGTATTTCCAAAATACTTTTTAATCTTCTTGTCCATATAACTATTAAAACTACATGGAGAGCAGGAACTAATGGTTGAAATACTTTTAACATTATCCATAGATTGAAAGCACCTCTGTTTTGAAAATGAAACTCATATGAACTGTATGCATCAGATTCTAGTCTCTAAAGACATTTCTGTAAGCAAGATAAAAAAGTAAGAAATAATTCTGATAAAAAGCTATCACAGATTAAGAATTTACACTGACAGTCACAGGACTCAAAAAATGAGGTTTTTTTCCCTGAGAAAGAGTCGCTATTTTAACTGCATGATTTCCATAAATCTGAGAGCCTCCAAGTGAAGAGTTAAACCCCAGTGAGACTATATTTTGCAACATTCTCGTATTAACACACCTTTCAGTATAATTAGTTTGGCTGATACTGTATGCATGTATGCAAGCTCCAAGGGCCAATGTGATGTGACCATGAGCAGTAGTTTCAAATAACTGCTATGGCAAGATACAACTTCCAACTAACACAGTCTGTACACCAGCCTACAGCCAAAACAGATACACTTTCTGAACGCTTCTGCAACTTTAAATACACTTCCGTATTTAAAAATAGGAAAACACTTCAAGACAGTACATGCATGTGTGGAAGGCAGTATTTGTCCACAGCCTCACAAAATAGCTGTATTTAAAGAGAGTGCTTTGAACCAGAAATGAGAATTTTATACCCCGATTTTATACCAAAAAAAAAAAAATCTGCAAAATTTTAGTTGATGCAATTTCTCACAACCCCTCACACAGCAGAATTCTAACACATTTATCTTCAACTCATATTTGTTTTTAATATAAATACATTTGAAAAGTGCTAAAAGGTATGTTTTATCTGTCTCCAGAGCTAGGTGATAGCAGAAGTGTGAAATATTACCCAAAATAAATTACTCTTCCAACAACAAACATTTATTGTTGAAATGTGTTTGTGTATATGTTAAAATGTAATACAATAGGTCCGGAAGCACAGATAAAATGAGGCATGAAGCTCAATAGTCAACGTTAGCTTTTTAGTTTTTTTAATTCCATTCTGGAAGCTGAGGTTGCCTCGAACACACCTCGAAAGTAAGACTCTGGAGTTCGTAAAACCGCCAGCCAACAGTACCTTACAACTATAAGCTTGTTACTTAGCATCTCAAGTGCCGAAGTTTTTCGGTAGTAATACAGCAAGGTGTATATTTTACCTTAGCGGGCAGAATACCACTTCTGAGTAAGTGCATACCAGCAAGTGACATCAGACCGAAACCACATAGTTTCACTCGAAAGCAGCCACCACTAAGCCGAGCTCCAGTAACACCAGCTAACACACACGACGGGAACTCGTCGCGCTGAAGCCGGAGCAACCGCTCAGGCGCCACAAGCTAAAAAGTGGTTCGAAATTCAAATCCGAACTAGTTTCAAAGCAAACCTTTAATTTCACACGAAGGAGAAATAACCTGTTGAGCGTTCCTAACTCCACCTCTCCCCCCCGGGCCGCTCGGCATTACTCACGGCCGCGCAGTGCCGGGGGAGGTCAGAGTACACACCCCGCGACGTGCACCTGCACCGGCAACACCTACGGATCAGGTGGAGAACCGGCACAAGTTTCTGACGGATTACTGCCGCCCCAAAGCTGTTTACCGTATGTCAGCAACAATCATCCCCAACTGATTCAGCGGCCACAGAAAAAATCCTGCAGTACTGGACTCTCCCGGCTGAATCTTTCCTAATTGCTACCCGGCTCCAGCCTGGAACAAAAGGGCACGGCCAGCGCACCGGCGGGAGCGCCGGGGCTTGTCCCGGGGGCAGGGCCCGCCTGCCGCAGCCGTCCCGCCGCCGGGCCCCGGGCCCACACGTCCAACAGGTGGGG